>OY856411.1:1204985886-1205565886 GCA_963693085.1 Alisma plantago-aquatica | reverse complement strand
CTAGATTTAGTGGGAGGATAACCCTTCCATCAAACCTTATACATATGATGCATGAAGATCTTATGGAATGAATGCTATAGACAATTGTTTATACCTCATTTCATTTATTGGTAATATGATGATATATACTTAGTAAAATAGAAACACAAATATTTTGAAGTGTTTAAGGAGATTACAAATGAAGTATAAATTTGATAAAAGTGTTAAGAAAATTTGATGAGATCAAATGTCAAAGTACTTTACATCAATACCTTGAGAACCTTCAAAAAGAGATTGTGATAATGTATCACAAGTAAAATACATATGAACTTGATGATGTGTCAAAGTAAAGGGGTTACACCATGATGAGACATGATATAATTATCAATTAATCTAATATTCTTGTATCCTCATAAATATATACCTATCACTAAAAAATGTACCATCTGAATGGTTTATTAGACATCATATCTGATATGATTTGGGAATGCCCAATGTGTCTAAAGGATTAAAGCCTACATTGAGAAAGTAGTTTCTTGAAAAGGTTTATCTACAAACCGTAACTATTGAATATTATTATAAATCCCAATCTAGTAACAAAATTGTTTTCTTATAGGATAAGTGAGTTCTAAAGAATTAGTGGGAGTAAAAGTAGAACTTGAAATGTTCAAGGTCAATAAAGAAGTGCAATAAGAACTAAGAGAATCACAAATTATTGTGGAATCTCAAGTTTGTCATGTGACATAGAATAAAATAGTTCTTGTAGAGAACATTTGAGATAGGAGGATTGCAAATCCAATAATTCAAATATGTTAGTCATAATAGGATGAGCCAACTAATCAACTGGAAGCTATTAAGAACCATAACCTGAGTAATGGCTCAAGGCCATTATAAGGGTGATCTAAGGTAACAAGGTAGGACTTTGATAGCACTACCTAAAGGGGTAATACCTAAAGGGTGCAATAGGGTATTATGGAAAAGACCTACAAAGATAACATAAAAGGACAAATTGGCTAAATAAGTTTTTCAAATTAGTTCAAGTTGTTGAACATGATAGAAATTTCTTTACCAATTGCCATGCTTGTTGTTGTAGTTAAGTAGACTATAAGATCTAGCATATGAATATAGAAATTGGATTCCTTAAAGGAATACATCAAAGGATGTGTACGTGATACAACCTAAAAAGTTTTATAACTTCAAGAATTCAAATAAAGTTTATAAATTATAAAAGATCAATATGGGATTAAAAAAAGCATCTCAGAGATGGATCTTTTGACTTGACAAGATTGTCTAAGAGTTTGACTTGAATCAAGATAAAAGATGTAATTTTTTATTATAAAATATTTAGTGGGAGCATATATGAATTTTCTACATATGATGAGGAATAACATCTCAATATTAAGAATATTGGGAACTAGCATGAAAACCCCTTCAATAATGAAGGATTAAGTGAAATATCCTATGAGATAAGGATCAAGACCTATAGAGATAGTTCTTGAATGTTTCACAATATAAGTTTGAGCACATAAAATATCATTGTGTTGAAGGAGTTCAACATGGAAGGATTCAATGAGAGAGAATATGGATTAGTCTCCCATGAACCTTATGTTTTGATTGCTGTGAAGAATGGAAATCATATAATAAGATGCCATAGGTTGTAGCAATGGATAGATCATGAATGCTATAAATGTACTTATCCCATATAATCTTGTATGTACTAGACATGACAAGATGATATTAAAATTCCAATAAGGGTTATTGGAAAGTCATTAAAGATATCCATTAGTACTTGCGAAGTACTTAAGGATAGTTTATTAGTAATTAAAGATAATAATAAAGGAAGAGTTAAATGTAAACGGTTACATCGATGCAAGCTTCCAAAATGACAAAAGTGATTGCAATATAATATGTTTGATTTAAAAGGAGAAATATTGTTAGTTGGAAGGGTTCCCAACTAATAGCCATTAATTCTATTCTACAATAGAAGTCGAGTATACTTGTGTTAAGAACATAAAGTGATGCCATATGCATCTAGAAGTTCATATGATGAACTTATAGATGTTCCAACCATTGATGAGTCAGTAGTAATATTGTAACAACAATGGACCTACTTTATAGGCAAGGAATATTAGATATCATATTATGGAGGTTTCATCTCACAATGAAGAGATTAGAAACATGCAATATACTGACTAATAGAAAAATGTTTCTAACCCACTAGATTAGCACTTGCTCAGTAGAAACATGGTGGACATGTTTAAATCACTAAGAATGAGATTCATGGGTGTTTGGCTCTAAATGCAAGTGGAAGTCTGTTGGTAGGGTATGCCCATAAAGTCAATCATGTGATGATTGACATGGAACATACCATAAAATTATTTGATTAATACTCATAAAGGGAAGCTTCTAATTCATTATGTTTTATTCAGTTATGAGATAATGAGGAAACATTATGAATGTCTAAAGAATGACAATTCCCAATGATGTATGTCTTCAAGTATGTGACTTGTAAAATAATATCGTATGTATGCTAAGAGTATGTACATTCTTATTATGTACCTAGTCAATTGTTATTATGGAAGGTAGATAGACACCAATGACACATAAGACTGGAGTGTGGGTTGGTTGATGACATAATCTCATTTGTCATGATATGACATATCAAACAAAGAATACAGATACATGTTGGGGAACAATGTGTCAGACATACCCACCTCGAGAGTGATACATGTAAACCTTCATTGGTAGTCATAGTCATCTCTCATAGTGAAGGTGGTGATTGTGGTTTTTAGACCTAAAATCACTGCACTCATCACATGTCATTGGGTATAGTTTGACATCATCAAATGTAATCCTGAAATACAAGTTGCCATAAAGGTGATGATTGGGTAGCTTTAACACATGGGGATAAAATGTGAGTGATAGAGATGGGATTTGTCCCTCCTAGTAGAGTTTGATATCCTGGCTTCTTGATAAGTGAGACTGAGAAACTCATGCACATGCACATGTGAATCAATACAGGATATTGAGCCCACATTATCTCGGAAAGTATGCTCTTAGTTCAAGAAACATGGATTGAACGTTGAAAGGATGATGATTCCTTGCCTCGAGTTCATCTCAGATATCATAGACAAAAAATTATAAAATCACTACAATGCCTTACACAAAGTGTAGGTTGAAGTTGTTCTCCAACTAGTCTTGACGTCATGTCATGCATTAATTGGATTCAAATTGCCAAATTCATATGTGATTGGGAAATTTGATGAAATGACCGTCTGCCTCTACCAAACCACCATCTCTCATGTGAGATGACAACTTTTCTTGTGAAATGACCATTTTATATGTTGCAGGTTATGAAAATTTAAGATCTTCCAATCCCTTTTACTCCCAAATAGATCCCGACAGACTAGGAACCCTGGCCCTAACCCTAGCAATAAATAGTGGGGTACTGAGGGCTTACCAAGATATAATATAGATAATTGAGAATCAGTTTCTCAGACAATTATTGTCGTCTCTGGTTGTGGTAACCAAGAGAGTCGAAGCAAGTCCTACCCCACTAGAGAAGGATAGCGATGGGAGATAACAACTGAGGATCATTGTTGTAGGAGATAAAGTTGGTGACTAGTACGCCAATAGAAGAGACAACTCCTTCCTGTCCATTCTAACATAACGACATGAGTTCTAGTTGGTCTATGTAGACTACTCTAGAGGCAGGAGTCCTTTGGCTGCTTCTAGGAGGAAAATGTCAGCCTACAGTCCATGGAAAGATTGTAGTAGGTGCTACAGAAGCTGATCCAGTTTGTCGTCTGTATCAAGACCGTAGAAGTCACCATAGAAGCTATCAAGTCAGTCGTACATAGTAAAGACCAGGAGTTGCAAAGACATCGTCCAAGAGAAACTAGGACAGAGTTGCAACTACAACGAGTTGTAGTCGTTGCACTTGTTTTAGGACTAGGTATAAACTCATTAAATCATCTTTCCTATTTCATAGTAGTTTATGCAATCTTGTTGTTGGGAATAGGAATAGATAATTTTTTTTGTTTCCGCTGCCTTACTATGTGCTTGTATTTCTCTACACAAGTTACTTACTAATTTTCACTGCCTTACTATGTGCTTGTATTTCTCTACACAAGTTACTTACTAAGGAGTGTGAAGAGATGTTTTTTAGATCAGTTATTACAAGAAGCATATAGTTGTTTTGTTCAAATGTGACTGGATCAATGCAAATAGAAGCATAAAAAAATCTAAAAAATGACTTTACAATGGTCAAATTAAATCATATTGCTTTAACTGATCATCCATTTTCATTGTCCTCTCAAGCACAATAAGTTTTTTATGTGACAAACATAAATTAGAATGATTGGAGCTTTGTTGTGCACACTACGCAATGTGATACTTATGACATGAAGGAGAAGATTCAAGACAATTTCATGGATGGAACCTACTTATCTGAAGAAAATACTTCAAATGATTTGGATGATATCTTAAGTGACATTTGTGATTATTTTGATTTAGTCGGAGAAGACACGAAGGGTGTGACTTTTTATGACAGAGACCATGACAATTGACATTGATCTTATGTAACTCTTTCCTCTTTGTTAGATGAATCAAATAGTTGAACCACTCATGACATCATTAGATTTTTTGAAATATCATATTTTCTCTTACACTGATTATATGTCTGTTTTAAAAATGTTTTCTGTGGACTTAATCTATTTTATTTATTTGCTTATTGAATGTTGGCTTCATCAGGACAATATGAATATTATTGAAATTTTCATGATGATTTGAGGACAACAAATTTAGAATTTATGTCATGGTTTTAGTTTGTAATTTAATATTTTTTATATGAATTGTCTTTTCACAAGAATGAAAAGATGCATTCAGCTACTATCTCCACTTATTGACGTTGCCTGCGATGAGGGAGTAACTCATGGGAGTATGACAGGAAAAATCAGAAATTATTATCTCATGTAAATTTTTTAGAACCGCTCATGTCATCAGTTTAGTTATAGGGATTTCCACACAACCAAAAGGAGGATATCTTGGTTCAACAAATGTTGATTAGGGGTGTTCAATTCTAAAAGAAGGATATAGGAATAATAAAATTGTGATTGGATTAGCTATATATAGCAACAAAAGTGCTTTTGTGAGTCTTAGAAAAGAAAAGAATACCTATGTGCCTAATAATGGAGTTGGTACTGTAGATAAAAGTCACATGGTGGTGATCTCAAATAATTCTAGAGAAGGCCATCATTCTAAGAAACACTTAGATAGAAGAGGTCATCGAGGAGTGCCTGTGAGAGCAAGTCTATAACATCTAATAAATGATGTTAGTAGCAATCAAGAGGTCAAAGTTGATAACTTAAATGATGGAAATTTGGATGAAGATCAACATTTTGTTGTGGATTCTCCTACTGTTGAAGGAAAAAAGTTATTTTAATAACATTATATTTTCACAAGCTATTAGTTATTTATAAGTATATATGTATCATATTTGTGTTTTTAGGGGGAGCTAAAATTAAAAAAAAGGGGATATTATAATTGTATTTAGTTTTGGAGTAAGGCATGGGCTAAAAATTTCCTATATATATATATATATATATATATATATATATATATATATATATATATATATATTACTCTGAATACACTTGAGTGTATTTTGCTACAAGAAACTATAGAAAACATGCTTATTTATCATATAATGAATTCAAGTTACTAGTTTATTATCCTTCACTTTTTAGTCTTTGGACCTCCTTTCTATGATATGGTCCCTCATTTTGTAGTCTTAGAACCTCCTTTCAATGCTAGTATGCCTCATGTTGCAAATTGATGTCCCATTTTGTACTATTAGCGTCTTTCTCTTACATTGTGATGCATTGTGTTGCATAATCAATGCTGCAATTTATATTTTCAACCACCTCAGTTATACACAATGATGACTCATTTATAAGCTACTAGTAAACACATACGTGCTTAGCATGTAAAAATGCAATGAAACGTATTTGATAATGTCAATTGTCGTTGTATATATTGTTTTGTGACACATACATCAATATGGATGTACCACAAATGTTGATATTGACCTACATATAAGTGGAGAAATTGTATATGAAATTAGATATCTTTTAAGTTTACTGATTTGTCAATGTTGATACAATATGAATAATAGAGAAGATTTAGTAGAAATGTTGCTCAAATATTTCATAGTTTTTATTTATCTGTTGTCATTAGAGTAGTGAAACTTCAAGGCACAATAAGAGATTGAGAGAGAAAATTAAACGTTAGTAGAGATTTATTTGTGGAGCTTTATTTCTTCTAGAGTTGATCCTCATTTAGAAATGGAAATGCAATGTAATTTGAAAGAGTTGAGGTAGAAGAATTGAATTGAAATTGTTGAAGATTTAACTGTGCATTCTAGGAAACTGTAAGAAAATTATAAAGAAAAATATAAAGAGAACGTAAAATTATTGTCTTCCATTATCACTTCCACCTTTCATCTATCTGGCTCATTAGAAGCATGTATAATCAGACTTCAAATTGCATCACCTGAATTTCATCCTTACCGTGTGAGCAATCTCAATTATTAGATTTACAAACTTTATCCAAAAATGTAACTGGGGATATAAAACACATGATGATACTTATAGAGATAGGGGGAGAAAAACTTAGGAGTTAGGTGAGTGACATTTGTTTAAGTGCTTACTATACTATACAAATATGTTACTGCGGTTGAATTTAATTGAGATAATTGGAAGGGAATAGTTTTGGTGATCAAAAAGCATTTATCAAATTTTATTTATAAATATTAAATATGTTAGTTTGGTAATATGGTTTTGTGATAACTGATGAAAGAGGGAAAGAGAAATGATGAGGAATGGACATTCTTTATTTAATACTTTATTTAAATGATAAAGAGAAAAGTTAGAATAATTGGAGAGAGAAATGAAAAGGCTACTAATTTCGGATGGAGGACACTGGTCCATAATTGGGTTCGAGGATAGGGAACTATTATAAATTTATTTTCTAAAATGTTAGAGAGGCAATAATTTTTTTGAGAAGATATTGAGACATGAAGAAAACAACAATTTGGAAAAGTTTGTATATTGATTTTTACTTTTTAGAGGGATTTGAAAAATAAATTAATTTTTAATACATTAGTGTAAGTAAAAGATCATTATTACAACTATACATTAAGATAATTTGTCAAATCATTAGTCACTGCTTTCATTTTATTTTTAATTTTTATGATAATCTCTTCCAATTTAGGATGTGTAGACTTACAACATTCCCACAAAGAAGCATTATTGTTTTAGCTAAGCTAGATGCACAGTGCAACCTATTTTTCTTAACCATGCCTATTTTTGAATGTAAAAGAAGTCCTTGTTGTGGATATATTCTTATAGGTAATGAGAAACGTGAATTGTTGTAATTCTCAGTACATGCAAGCCCATTCATCAAAAAGGGTGAAAATTGTGTGGTAGCTACATTGTTTTTTAATGATAATATTCAGAATTATACTAATTGGGGCATAATCTAAGTAAATGGCTGAAGGTTTTATAAATAAAAATATTACCAACTAATATTTCTTGCAATTACTCTAGTTTTAGATCGTAAACAAAATATGGATCACAATGAATTCTATGCATTGATACATGCAAAACGACCAATAAGAACCATAAATGTCTAGCTCCCTGTATTTAAGCACTCATATTTCCTAACATGATTTTATTTGCTAAAATGAAGACATGAGGATCATGAAATTATCCACACGTGTCTCCTGTAGTAGAGAAAACTAAATTGTATTATGTATCTACGAAAATTTGTATTAAATATGTGGGACAATTACGCCAGTAGTATAACACGGTGTCCTATACTTATTTTATAAGACAACCAATCAGATTGCATCATCTCCTTCTCTTTTCTCTTCAAAATCCAACCCCCTAAAAAAAATAAGGAAAGAGAAGCGCCACATAACCAAGGCCGTGAAAAGTCACCCTAGATTTGATAAGCAGGTAAAAATTCGTCTAGATTCCGTCTATATTAGATACAATTATATAGAAATCAGTAGGTATCAAATTATGTAAGAAATCTGATTGAGACAATCATATAGAAATGAGTAGATGCCACATCATATGAGAACGCTGATAGAGGAACATATTGTTCCCCTGTTTACGAATGGCCGGTCTGGCATTACGTTTCAATGTATGACCGTAACCAAAGATGTTGTATTGAACTCCCTTACCGTGTAGAGTTAGAGATAAACTTATTGTCAAGTAACTAAAACATTACAGTACGAAACAGTGAATGTTGATGCTCATATATATGGTTAAACTGGTCGTGCTGCTAGCCATAAGCAGTTGAAAAGGGACTGTGTAAGAAGGAAGGAGGCAGCCTCTTTGAAGGAGGCTGACTCTTTTCGTGTCCCAGCTGCTACATGCATTTTAGCCATCCTAAGCAAGAATCTGCGTCACCTATTGTAACATCTCAATTTTCTAGAGTAATTTAACTTCAGAATGTTGTTTTTCCTAAACAAAATAAGTTAAGGGCCTTACTGCAAAAATACCATAAAAGAAATTTCTTGGAGGTTGATAAAGTAATAAAAATAAAATAAGGCTCAAAATATAATTTTCCTTTTTTATGTGCATTATGTGTTGTAATTAATTTAAATCGATATACATTAGTTTTCCTTCCCTTTTTTCTCTCCCCTATTCTTGTGGGTTTTCTAAGGGAAATAAAGGATAAAGATAAAAAGGAGCATAATTCGAAATAATGAATATGAATTAGATATTCTAGGTAAGGAGTTTCATGTTTCCTTTTATGTCTTTTAATATAAAGGAAAATATCATTTGATGTCTTTTTCTCTCTCCTCCAAGAGGTTGCCAAAAAGGCATACAAGATAGATGAAATAACCCTACAATAAGTAATATCGAATTTTTGACTCATGGGAAGTAGTTTCCCGATTGCCAAAAGTGTTAATGCATCACATTTAAGTTAAAAGGACTAATAGGGAAACTAGGAACCCAACATGTGCAAAATTATCAATTTGAGTCGTTTAAGTTGAAAACCTTTAGTCTAGATTCTTCTTAAGCATAGGTTTAGTGAAGAGAGAGGTATACACAAAATTTGGTTAACCAATAGTGAAGAAATGCATTAATATGAAGAAAATAGAGTTTCCTTCAAATTAGGTGATTTGAGTATTAAAGATTCACAAAAGGCAACATTGATTGTAAAATTAGATTCTTTGGGTTTATATTAGTCTACTTGCCAATTTTGGTTTTATTTGGGATTTATTTGGTCATCCAATTTAAAAGGAAAAGGAAAGAAATACCACTTTACTCAATTATACCTTAAGTGCATCAATTGGACTAAAGTCCACCTATTTCATCATTGTCACGCCACTTTTCTTATTTCCTTTTTCACACGTGTTTTCTCCACCGTACGATTAAAATCCAAGGGAAGTTGGATTGTCCCCTACTTCCGACCCTCTCGCGAGTCAGGGATAGTTTCCCAAGTTTTGCTCTCATAATCCCTCTCTCACTCATCTCTCCTCCTCGTGTCGTGATTTCTTCTCCAATGTTTTCGTGAGGCTTTTCCGAATCTGGAAAGCCCTAACTCACATGCTCCCGTGGTCTGTATAAGAAACACCCAATTAGGGCTCCTCTCTCCCGCCCATGACGCTCTCATAGGCACCACTCAGACACCGCTGAGCCATGTTTTAAGTTTCCAAAAGTACTGCCGCCACCAACGCCAGCCTCCTCTGTGCGCAATTGAACCCTGGTGCCACCGAACCTCCTGACTGATTCGAGCTGCAACTCCAGCGTCTCTGCTCCGTCCAAGCTCCTCCGACCACTTCAGATCAATTCCTATTACGGTAAGCATCTAACAACGACCGCATTTATTTTCCTTGCTCCCATTTTCCTTGCAATGGCAGCAGACATTGTGACCTGTAGGCCGCGGTGTGCAGCCTCGCCGACGCTAGTCTCTATGGCACCCCAGTGCATCTCCTCCCGTGAAAATCTCCCCAACCGCTTGGGCAAACCTCTGTGATTATTTTCCACCCTCCGCTGGCACGTTTTGCTTGGTTTTCTATGGTGTCGGATCTCCAAGCTCCTGCTCTATTTTTTGTTTTCCGATGACCACCTAGGCCACGGCGGCCTCTTTTGGGTACCGCAAGTGACCGCTCAACCTCTTTAGGAGTATGCAAGTCTATCTGCACAATCTGGGCTGCTGGTTTGCTAGTTTTCTTGGATGTCCTTCTTACCAGTGATCCCTGGCCTCGCCACGGTTGTGCCAAGGTGGTAGTATACATCCTCACCTCTACCAAGGGTCGTCAGCTTCGACTGAGTGGAAGGAGGATGATGGGAACCTCAGTTTCCCTTGAGGGGCTATGTGCCATGTTCCTGGAGCAGTACCCAGTTGCCCTGCGAACTGCTCGACCCATGGCTTGCGATGGAGCAGGCTAAAAAGGACCAAGGTCACAAAATGACCTCGATGACCCCACATTTCTAATTGCCCAATTAACTTGGCATGGGTATTTTAGAAACTGTAGTTTTGGTTGGATTTTATTTCATGCAATTGTTACTTATGGTATAATTACACTTCTGTCTCCGTGATTTAATCGATGTCACTCCTATAGTTTCCTGACTTCTGATTTGTCAATATTGTAAAATGCATATCTTTTGCATATGACCTCAGAAAAATGAGCAAAAATATGTTTTGGAAAGCTCTTTTTATTTTCTATCGATCTAATATGTTTTCGATCCTTGTTTCACATCTCCAATCTCTTCAATAATTTAATGAATAAAACTAGGGTTTCAAGGCTATGAACTTATGTACATTATGTGGTTTAATCAAATTACATGTGTTTAAAGGGCTCCATAAGGTCAGGTGACTTGACCCTGAGGTGTTTTGCTATAGGTAAGCGGGCCATGCATATTTGGCACAAGTACTTTGGTTTATTGGTTGTTATTTATGATTATGCACATTATGTGATTTCATGAATTATGAATTATGAATGCCTATCAAGAATGCATCATATATAATTATCATTGATTGCTTGCTTGTTTAATTATAGTCTATGTTATGAGCCTAGTTATGATTATGATTATAAAATTAAGAATTAAGGAATAATGTTCAAGAAGGGGAAACCCTATTATGGTTTAAGAGGGAGAAATCCCATCATGGCATCAAGAGAGAGCAATCCCATCATGGTTAAGATTAAGATTAAGAAAAGTCATCATTTAAGTCAAGAGCTATGTTAATTATAAAAATTAAGGAATTGGCTAAGTTTTTATATGTGCCTCGTTTATGGACCTGAAAAGGTCGTTATGGGCTTTCCTAGCATTATGGGCTTTCCTAGCAATTACAGGCTCCTATGGGGCGTTAAAAGAGGTGGCATATATTTACTTTTCCAATTCGTCATGATTAAATCCATGCATGAAGGTTTAAGATAATCCATGATCAAATTATGTCAAAGCATTTCATGTCAAGTTTATATATGTCAAGTTATTATTATTTTTTGTCTTATAATGTGCCAAATACCGCTTACTGATGTGATGTTTGTTTTACATCACGATGTCCGTAGGATTTGAAGCAAGTAAAAGATAAAAGAGGACAATCAAGGACTAGGACCTCTTCAAGCTTAACCTGGTGGGGTGCCGTTTACCAATCTGATCCAGAGTTTAGGAATAATTTCCATTATATTTAGTTGGATGCCAAGTAGCTTAGGTCTTATAGATGCATGCGATGTAGTTTTCCTCATGTCAAAAACTATGTATGAATCACTTTTGAATAAATGGAAGGTGTTTATTTACTTTAATTGCAATGCATAGCATTTTGTAACACCCCCTTGAGTACGGATGCTTCCGCTCAGTGATATAATTATGTGGTGAAAATTTGGGGTGTGACACCTATGAACCTTCCTTTTCTTTCTTTTTTTTGTTTCTCACTCCTCTGTTTCTTTTCCCGTATCCATGGTTTCGTTGGGCGTGGGCAATCTTCTGATGGAGAGGCTACAATTGATCTTATTCTTAATCCTTGTATAATTTTATAACATGGGTGAAGAACAGTCATTAAGCTCATCAATAACCATACTCTGATTTATTAGATTAGAAGATTATGTTTTTGACGTGTGATGAATAACTGAATTAGGAACTTTTCAGTAACTACAATATATTATAGATGATAATTTTACATATGACAAGATTAAGGACTTTAAAGATGACCAACACCTCTCATTACAGACGATCTGAAAAATGAATGAAACAATGTTCGTCCCGTACATGCCAAGACCTTGAGAATTATGAGTTTGATTTGGCACCAAGATCCAACTTCCCTTAGAAGTTACCCTTCCTTACTCCCAGCCTCACCCTCCCCCGAACAATTGTTCTTCATTTGTCTGAGGAGCATTCTCATGATCTCCACACACAGGTGCGCCTTCTTATTAGCCGCAAGTCGTACCTTGAACAGCTTACCTTTTCATGACAGCGATAGCCTCCTTCCTAAGCTCTGCAGCATTTGAGCAAGTGTCCGACGACCGTAAGAAGCGTGCTAATCTAGGTGTAGGTGAGATCCCGGAGGGAGATGGAAATTTTTTTGGATGCCTTGCAGGAGTCATGACCATTGGAGAGGCCCAACCGATCATATGAAGGATCTTGGATTTGTGGCGTGGGGGAGGAGAAGTGGCTAGTTGAGGGAGGTCCGCCTAATATAAGGCGCCAAGGCCAGTGGAGCAATGTGCAGAGAGGGTAGACTGGTTATTTTCATGGGTGGCAGAGGGACAAATTCGTATGGCCACAGGAAGTTGTTGTCTCTTATAAACTGCAGGACAACGGTGGTTTGTTTATGTGATAATGGCAGACAGTTCGTTGGGCTGAAAGGCTGATCATGGATAAACTTGCAGTTGGAAGATGAGTAAAAATCTGTACCGGTGTCTAGATTATGAGGTTCGAGGGGAAAGTGGATTGCAGACGTGGTGAGAAACATTATATCCCGAAGTGAAGATTATATGAGTTCTAGGAGACGTTCTGGTAGGGAGCTGCCTGCTCCTGGTAAAACTAGTCCCAGCAAATCCTGGGGGGTTCCAGGAGGAAGTGGACTCCAGAGGTGGTGCGCGGTTTTGTCCGAAAGAAAAGATGATAAAAACAATAAAATTCTCGGAAAAAGAAAAGGAGAGAGAATCAAGGAGAAGGAGAGTAAAGTATTTTGAAATGCTACTCTTGGTCGTTGGAATTGTTGTATTTATTGAAAAGAAACTCGTTCTTTTTATAGTAGTAGATGACACCTCGTTTCTAAGTTACAACACCTCATTTTGTAATCACAGCACCTAGTTTTTAAGCTAAAACACCTCATTTTCTAGTCTCAATTCTTCAGTTCTATGCTACTATGCCTCATTTATAAGCTATGAAACCTCATTTTTGTTGTCTCACTGCCTAATTTTTGTAGTCCTACTACTCCGTTTGTAGCTACATGTCTTATTTCTAAGCTATATTGCCTTGTTTTGTATTCACAATGCATTGTCTCTACACTACATTGCCCAGTATTTTTCAACAACACCTCATTTTTATTCTGTGATGTCTCATTTTCACGTCAAAAAAGGTATGCATAGATTCCCAAATTTCCTCTATTATCCCTTAGGCAGCATAAGAGAAAAAGAAGACATAGTGACATTGTTGTATTTGTTGAAAAGAAACTCGTTCTTTTTATAGTAATATAGATGACGCCTCATTTCTAAGTTACAACACCTCATTTTGTAATCACAATACATAGTTTCTAAGATACAACACCTCATTTTCTAGTCCCAATTCTTCAGTTGTATGCTACTATGCCTCTTTTATAAGCTATGAAACCTCATTTTTGTAGTCTCACTGCTTCATTTTTGTAGTCCTACTACTCCGTTTCTAGCTACATGCCTTATTTCTAAGCTATATTGCCTTGTTTTGTATTCACAATGCCTTATCTCTACACTACATTGCCTAGTGTTGTTCAACAACACCTCATTTCTATTCTGTGTTGTCTCATTTTCACGTCAAAAAAGGTATGAGTAGATTCCCACATTTCCTCTATTATCACTTAGGCAACATAAGAGAAAAAGAAGACATAGTGGAGCAATCCATCTACACACAGGTCCATTGAGGAGTGGGGCTAACTGTTTACCTTTGCTGAGAAGTGACTTCCTGGCACCCGTCCTTTAGCTGTAGGAAAGGTAGGTCATGTTTGCCTCATGTGAAATGCACCCCCACCTCTAACCCTAAACCCCAAAACCCTATCCCCTCCCCCATATACATGTAGTGAATATTTTAATTCTTTTTTGATGGTAGAAGACTATGTGTTACAAGTTCCTCTAGAAGACCCTCAATTGCATCCTCAAACGAGCAAATGATAGGTTTCCTTTGCTCATCTACACCACAAAAGCATATGTATAATTGTCTCATGTCTCTAGAATAGTTTGGACAAAAGTCTTTAGCAGTACATTGACAATAAACCAAACATAAATTTGTAGTTAGATATTTTGCATGCCAACCCCATAAGCTATGATATTTTTGTGCATTTAATACACTATATCATTTTCTATGTTACATGAGTTATTGAAATATATGGAGGTAACAACTCTGTCCCTTATGCAGTTCTAACTATTAATGAACCTTTATTGTCTGGCCGCTATGTGGTAGTATCTGAGGGTAGCCATCAACTGATATAGGTCTTTCTAGGATTCTTGCTACCACCATAGTACAGAAAATACATGTAAAGTAGTCTCAAACAAGTTCTCTTGTGTTTGGTCGATGTGGTCATGAACAAGACTCCATCAAATTTACATGGATTTCTCTTACATATTCTTGATGAGTATGAATTCTAATGAAAGCCCACTTTGTATACCACATACTAAGATTACTATTGTCCCCTACTTGCCACTTCAGCCCTTCTGTGATGAAATATTTTTCTTCTCTATTTCCTCCACATTAAACTACGTTCATAGCCTCTTTTTGCTTTTAAGACTCGAATATTTTTGTTCTCATATGGAATAATCTCTTACACATCTAGGGTTGGATGCTGAAATTGTTCACTATTATTTGACATATGTAGCAAAGATTTGTCCCACCTCCCCATATTCCATTTTTATACCCTAATTATATTAATAATGGAAGGTAAAACTAAATTGTATGATATCACATATACATACATGTGATGAGCATAAGGAGTGACCATCGGGACCTCAAGCACATTAATAAATGTAACATAAAACTAAAGTAGGTGAACAAAAGCCTAGAATAAAGGCCCCTAATGGTGAACCAAGGATCGTCGACACCATAGATAAGTTTGAAGTATTGTGTTGGGTTCCCCTTTATACAGACACACTACAAGGAAGAGTGTACTAAATAAAACTCTAGATCAGCAAATAAAAATCATAATTTGCGGAAATACATGCCAGTGTAAGGGTGGGGAAGATCAGGGCATTTCAGTCTTCCTACATGTATTTGATCATGTCAGCTTCAACAACAAAATAATAACTCCCATTAGGGTATATGTATAATATTTGTGGTTTAAGGAGAAGGCATTGAGCACCATGTCCCATATAATATTGATCCTTCATCTCCTAAAAGGAGAACATAAAATATCCATTAATTTTAATAGTTAATGATATCGACAATAGACATTTGTTTATTAAAACTTTTGGAGTTGAAAAATAAGATATTTCTTTTAATAAAAAAATTTCCAATGATACATAGAGTGAGTTGTGTCGCACTATTTTTGAATTTAGGGTCAAGACATCAGCCAAAATTATACAAAATGGATACAACCATCATTTTTAATATTAATCTTGTAGGGTTGGTTACCATAAAAAGGATCCCCTATACCGTTTGTATAAGGGAAACCAAAGAAAATACAATTAGTTCTCCTCATTTATTAAATAAAGAATGCATAAAAGAGGCTCATGAAAACCACTTTTCAATAATTTTAAAATAATTAAGTTTTTTTTGTGCCCTATAAGTAGTAGTAGGATATGGACCTTTAGAGGAAACTTGATCTTCCAATATTTAGCACCAGACATGCTATTATGTTATGGTTCTATAAAAAGTTATAAGCATTGATGACTATGTATCTTAACCCCCATGTACATGTGATAAAAGGCTTATTAGTAGGCCTATAAATAAGGGTCTTGTTATTAGCCACGTGGTGTATAATACTTAGAGTCCTAATATGTGCAAATTGTGCATGCAAAATGCAATTGTGTTTGTCAAAGTAATATTGGAATGTGAGTTTGAGGTTGTCAAACTCATGGAAAAATGAACAATAAAGACTACTTCCAACCAGATAGGCGGATGGAAAGGTTAATTACATTGAATTATAACTTAAAAGTGAACTAAGAAAGAAACTAAAATGTATGTTGTGAATCAAGATATTGAATATCTCTAGAATATCTAGCTCACAATTGTAGCATCTATATTGAATTTCATTTAATTGTTAAAACATAATTTTGTCTTTTATTAGGCATCTAAACTTTGTAACATCCTCTCTTGAAGCATGATACCATGTTCCATATGGTTGAAATTCCACTTTTGTGGTGTTTCTTATCTCAAACTGAATTATGATGTTTGATGTATCAATTATTCTCTCTTAATTGTTCGCCCAATTTTGTGGCATGTTATTATCTAATTTCATCCAATGATAAATCTCTCTTTCAAAATTTGCATGAAATATTATCCAGGTTGATCAGGAAGAGAAAATGAACATATGTAACTCTAATATTAATAAAAATTATGCAATAAAAATTTAAGTTTGAAAGTTCAAAAATCCAATAAACAATCCTTTGGCCTATTCCAGGGTCCTAGAGAGTAAGAAAATTAGCCAAGCATTGGAAAAATATTATCACAATCAATATTCAAACATGCGAAAACATAAAAATATTTTATATGGAACCCTAGAGACGACAATAATGGAGTGTATTATCAAATTTAGTCATGATCTACAGAAGTTTCTATTGGGAAATTGAGTCTTTAATCCATCAAGTATTCTATCGTCTCCTTCTTTGTTTATTCTTTTCTTCTCCTTGGTTTTGATATTGTCAATGTGGGGACAAATGACATCTATGAATTGAATATATATTAAATAGATCAACACACAGAGTTAAAAGGAAGCCATTAGAGTTTCACACATTAATATTGTCCCTCAATTAAACTGAGTCAGTAGCACCGACTTGGAGTTGATGGCACTAACTTGTAGTCGATGCCACAAGGCATTTCCTCAAGTTCCATTTTCAATTGTGATATGAGTCAGTTCCACCGAATTGGAACTTAGTGGTATAAAATTCAATGTCACTCTTTACTTGTCATTTGGATGGAGGAGTCGGTGCACTGACTTGGGCAAAGTTGAATTTGCAAACTCTTTATCATTTCTAGGTGCGGTTTTGGTGCTACTGTCTTGAATTCGGTGCCACCAACTCTATGATATTATTCTCAAAATTTCCTATAATGAAGTAATAAATTATTAGGACAATTATTTTCATAATAAAATATGCCTAATTACTCATACGAATAGGAAATATTGATGCACAAATAATTATATACTAAATTTGGTGATAAAGAAGTGAAAATCCCTACAGTTGGGATCAATTGGTGGATAAAATCACCCTAGACTAGCTTATAAAATTGTATCATTAATGCTTGCATCAATCTCTCATGCATATCTTAAGAGAATTATCTCTACTACAGTTCAAAGCATAAGGGCTTGTCTAAATTTATATTCTTGATATTGCTTGGGATGTGAAAGATTATCGTTTTACTAGTGTTGGTGCCCTAAGTGGATAGGGATTTCATCTGGAATTTCATGGATCCCCAACAATGTGGAGGGGTATGTATGGATCTCTTGAAAAGTTTAATGTTATTTTTGAGGTAGTGTTAACAGTTTATAAATTCTTTTTGTTACATATATACACCCAAATAGTATTTCTTTTTGATATAATGGAACCAAATGTTTTCCTTATTTTCTATATTGTTGTGAACAATTTTATTGAAAAGAAACTGTGACTATAGTTGGAGGTTTATTATACCTCAACCTCAATGAGATTTTATTGATGATGACTAGTTTCTAGAGTTATCTTCTTGTTATCCACAGAGTTGTCCCAAAGAAATTTTGTCAGATTTTATCTAATTTACAATCAATTTTATAGGGTAGAGAAACACAACTAAGAAAATAAGGAGGAATACTAGTTATGAAAGCATTAAATAATATAAGTCGGCCCCCACTCTATTTAGACAAAACAATCTCCAAGTCATTAGTTTATTATTCATTTTATCGGGAATGGGTTGCCACACAATTGCTATCAATTTTTTGGGTAATAGAGGTAAGCCTAAAGATTTGAGAGGGAAATTTCCACTTTAGATTGCAGATGTGGTTATATCTAGCCATATTATGTTTGTTCATGTGTGTCCCATCAAGGTTAGAGTTGTTGAAATTTATTTTTGAGACTCAAGAGGTGTTGGAATATGCCCATGATTCAAATAATGTTGATCATATTTTCATTGTCATGTTTTATGAAGATGATGGTATCATCCACAAGAAACTATGACAAACAAATATAAACAGAGCGGGCATCCTTGTTTAAGTTCATTGGAGCACTTGAAGTATCCATAAGGATACATAAGAGTGTCCTCATTTAAAGCAAGATCCAATCCAACTAATCCGTTGATTTGGAAAATGAGATCCTTTGAGAAAAAGGATGATGAAGCCTTAATTGACAGTATCAAAGTCTTTTTATAAGTCAAATGTGAGAGTTAGCATGGGTATCTCGTTAGAATGACACATGTAGAAGTTAATTAGCCATGATACATACATCCTAAATTTTGTAGTTTTTGAAAAGGGCCCTTTTTCTATGCTAACTATTAGATTCCTGATAAAAAGGACTTCAACAATGATTTTGTAAGAATTATTGATGAGATTGATCTTCCTAAAGTCACTGATCTTAGTTGGGTTGTCCATCTTCTCGAATAGCTCCTAAAAGTGTAGAGTGTTTGTTTCTCAATGTGCCCTAATTGTGTCCATAAAATGACATATCAAAGCCATTATGTGTAGGTGATTTGTCAATTCCTAAGTTGAAAGTAGATATTCATGCTTGAGTACATGGTAAAACCAATTTGTGTCTATGTACAATCTTTTTGGTACGTAAAATGTTCCAATCAAAGATGATATCATTCATTATCATTCTGAGTAGCATGGCAATTTAAATAGTAGTTGTGAGACAAAGCTGCTCCACACCGTATAAAGAACTATAGAAAGCTTCCCAGTCGCTCAAAAGGCAATGGAAATGTTTTAGCAGAAACATGGACATAAATATTCCAAGTGACCAAAAATAGCTTCATGATGAAGAACTCTCTTAAGATTTGTACGCCCCACCCCCACCCTCGTACAAACATGCGCAAAAGGAAAAATCCAATGCAGCTGAGATTTCTCCCAGCAATAATCACTCAAACTACAACAACCTTTGAAAACATGATATGTAGCTTTCATCATATATTTGAATAGATCAGAGATCAGAACCATTCACTTTGTTTCTTCATTGATCCAAGCCCTTGTATTTGGGCCTAAACAGGTAAAACTCAAAATGAATGAGTGTTGTTTTTTATAACATGCCTAATCAATGTGTGGAATGAGATAATGATAAACGACGAATCACATGCCTAACAATATTTTTTTATTATGCCATGATGCCAGCAACTCCTGAGGTCATTCCAATCACTTACGTGAGTACACCCTCCAAGCCAATCCATTCTTATATTGGGTCTATTAGATTCTACCCCACCAAGACAAGGCCTGTTAGGGCATAGGAGCTATTGTCGTGTGTGGGACAAAAATTCCAGCGGTTGGCTTTGCTATAAAATAATGAGAAACTGTCAATAAAATGGTTCCATCCATCAATTATAAAAATGCCTTAATAGAAGCACAAGCAATAAATTGCACTGTAAGTCCTTTCTGAATGACGAAACCTATGGATCTAAAAGTAAAATTATTGGACGTAGATGGAGAAACCATAAGATTTATATTTATTATATTTTAAAAGCGTCAAAGAAGGGAAATTTCATCATCAGTAGTCACCCCAAAACAATCAAAAGAGAAAGAAAGAAAATGATGATGATTTGCTTCACATGTTGCACCATGCTTGAGGCCTTTTTTCATCGTAGCATTAGAAGTTACCTGGCCTACTTTAAAATTGGTTGAAAGGATGTTTGTCAGGGTAGAAACTCTAGTGAGATACACACATGTGTATTTGCCATCTATCCAATCAAATAATAAGACATCAGCAGGACGTTGTGCATGAAGACCATTAGTACGTGATCCGAGGAAGGCCACAACAGCTTCCTTCAATCTTTTAACCCATCTCGAGAGATAAGGTCAAAAAGAACATCACGAACAACATCATCATAGAACTTATATCATGGTCGTAAGTGACTATGGACAACATGATCACCAAAGGCACTAAGGTCTATAATGTTGCAAAGTGAACAACATTCATCACCAATATACAAGAGGATCATGAGTTGATACCGAAGGATAGATTAATACTCAACAGGAGACACAGACAAGCCAAAACCTTCAGTAAGAATGGTAAGCATGAAATCTTGTGCATGGTCGGCATGTAGAGAAGAGAGAATAGCATGTTTCCGTGAGGATATACTTTCAAAAAATTGTTGGATGATTGTCTTGTACTAAGCGTCTTACAAAATAGATTGGGTTTTTGAGGTGGAAGAAAGCGTACGTGACAATTTGGACCAACAAAAAGATGGCATAGTTTTATATATGGAAGTATGTGTAGAGTCAAAGGAGATTCTTGTAGGTACAGATACAACCTCTTGCAAAATATGATCTTAGATCTCTAGAGTGTGGATCTGAAAAGAAACATAAGAAAAGTTGCAGACAACATAAGATGAATAGATTCCCAATCCCCCAAGATGCATTGGCAATGTGGCCAAGCACATTGTAGATCACCAAATCCTGGGCCATCGCCAACCAAAATTTCTTCCCAGCGAAGGCCATGATCAAAATCATCCAAAACATATGTGATAGAAGTTGGTTGTGTTGTTCTGAGACCAAACATCATCTTGGGCTTCCCAACACAAGACTGTAGAAGAAAAAGCTCACATTGGGGGTTCTAAAGTAAGGCCAAGCGATCCATAATGGAAATAATTTTTGTCACACGTTTCTTGAAAAGCTCCATGCAAAAATATGAGTCTGTGGAAACGGGACCACCTACAATCTTCACTCCATGTTCTGGATGAGAAATGTCATTAGGAAATAACCCTAAATTGGGCTCTCATCTAGGGTCAATTGAAGGCCAAAATATTCCAGTCTTCTTAGTATTGAGATGAAGACCCAGAATTTGGCCTCACTCTTAGATGAGATGAAGAGCTCTAGAAACTTCCACTGTGTCTCCAATAAGAGTTCCATCATCAACATCGAAAGAAAGAAGGTCAAGGAGATATTCCTCCTTCACCTCTAAAATAAGAGAATGTAGTGCCAGGGAAAAAATAAGGGGTCCCAACAGATTGTCTTGTTGGACACCAACCGTAGAAAAAAGAGTCTCCTTTTGATCTTTGTAGAGGGGAGCTAGAGAACTATAGTAGAACTCAACCCATCATGCAATAGAAGGAAATTAGAGACGAACCTCTGAGAATATATAGTAGATCTATAAACCATTTTGAAGGCATTGCTGAAGTCAGCAAGAGCCGTTGTGACATTGGTACGATCTTGTTGGTCATTGACTAGGTGAGTGACATTGTGTAGAAGGGCCTCAGCACCACCAAAAATGCCAACACCAAATTGATGATCCCTAAGGTAAGAGACTACATCTGGTAGGACACCTTTTGAAGAAATTGTGTACATAAGACGATGCCAAATCATGCCCACAACAATAGGTCAAATACTGTTGTTTGGCTTGAGTAAAGGTGTCAAAGGAACACTCACAATGTAGGGTGTTAAAGAGGCAGGACAACGAACAGCAAGCTAAAGATTGATTGCAGTTGAAATTGCATTTAATAACTCATATGTCACTACAGCAGCTACCCCACACATGGCATCAATAAGGTGTTTTGCATGAAGGCCATCACGAGCACAAGAAGTCCCTTTATTGAAAGACAAAATGGCATCTTCAACCATAGCACTAGAAGTGATAAGAGGATAGTAAGAGATCTTAGAAGAAGGTTGCACAATAGGTGGTGGAGGCTGTGGAGGCTTAGCTTCAAGCTCCATATGGGTAGCTGCATTGGCAGGAGCAATGCCACTACAGAAGAGAATCTAGATGGAAGCAGCAAATTAGCCATCTTTGACTTTTATCTTGGCACAAGAAATGTTGGCTTCAATAGATTGTACACGGTCGAAAGGACACTGATGGGTCAAAATCTGAGCAAGGAGTTGTTGAATACCATCCTGACCAGAATTCCAAGTATAACGCTTTAAGGATCATTAGTTATTGGAGGGAGGAACGCTTCTTAGAAGAGCGTTCTTGGGCTGAATCAGGAGAGAAGCGGTATAGGACGCATGTTGGGAGTAACAGAAGGCACACCCAAGCATAAATAGAGTGGGGACAAGAAGCCACTTGAAGTAGGGCAGCTCGAAGGGTGTCAAGAAAGGGAAAAATGTTAGAGGATTGGTATGCTTTTGACTATAGGAACTGTCAAGAGAAATACAGAATCTAAAAGATGACCACACAGTTGGAGGCGAGTCGCAGGAGGAGGTAGTAGCTCAGTATGCTGACGAGCTGAGAGAGCGCAAGGGATGGGAACCGTTAAGACAGACTTGATGGAAGCATGCAACCCAACTATTAGGTCAATTCAAGAAATGCCCGTAAAATGAGGTAGACTGGTAGTGGTGTCATAACTATCAGAAGCTTTGTGTAGGCAAGTCTTAGACCAAGGTAAAGCCCCAAGACATAAGCCACACATCCAACGTTTGGAAGAACGAAGAGTAGTCAGCAAGCCTTTCTAACATCGGCATATTCTAACACTTAGTGAATATCAATTGCTTGTGTCAGTGAGGAAAGATGGATTGCCCACAAATTGTTTGCAAAACTACTCAATGCAAAAAGCTTGCCACAACAGGTATGGAAACTCCAAAATGGACACATGACACATGTAGAAGACCCACCCAAACAAGATTCTATTGACTTTGTGTTATGACCCCACCTTCCGGTAACCCCCAATTAAGGGAGACCAGAAGGTCAGAGCCATTATCCCAATTAACAGGATCAAAGGTTCGACAAATAATCAATAACAATTAATAAATTTTACCAACTAAACTAAAAACTGGTATAGAATAAAACTTTGCATACCTTTTAAAAACTGGGATTTCTAAACTTTTATCCATGAAGATCCTAATTTAACTAATCTTCATGTGCACGTTAATTCTCATTTAATTCCACATATGCCACTTTACTGTTTGTTCTTTTCATTTGTACCTAAAATGCTTACAAACAAAATGTCAGTCAGCAAGAAGCTAGTATGTGGGGGGAAACAATAATCATGCAACTATAATAATAGTGTAGTCATCCAAATATCATTTAACATCCAAGATTACGCTTTACGCAATACTACTCAATCCTTACCTATCCACTATCTCTGTGCTATCCCTACAGTGGACATGGATACTACCTCTCTCATATGGTAGATCCTTACCCCCATGGCCCTACCACATAGGTAGACAATACCTAGCGTTATGGAGTCACATGGACCTACCCAAAGGTAGCCCAATCCCTGACTCATGGTGACTTGATGGTCCTACCCCATTGGTAGCCATGTATTAAGTCATTCAATGACCTAAAGGACCTACCCAATCGGTAGCCATGTACTAGGTCAATCTATTAAGCTACATAGGGGATTAGGATCTGAGCTAGTAGGCACATATCTTAGGTGATAGTCAAATCCACATTATAATTTGCAAGAATTAAATGCAACCAACAATTTAACTCATGTCATCGATAAAACCTCAAAAATCCTCGGGAAAATAATTCGGGATATTCATAGGCGTAACCACATACCTGTCAAGTAGACTCAGATGCAGGAATAGTCCAAACAAGTAAGTAATCCAGAATAAAACAAGTACACAGTTCAATCCTAAAATATACATCCAATTCCTTTTTATCAAAACTATCCAAACCATCTTGCTACTTAAGGTTTCTATTACTTTTTAGGGTTTCTTCCTCTTTTTAGGGTTTACTTTGCAATTAGGGTTTTACTTCCCTTTACTCTTTTTAAACCCTAATTTTCTCATCTATCCTTCACGAAAGTTATTAAGGTTACCTTTTACAAACACATAACCTTAATTCCAGATTAATGCACAAATAACCATCAATTAAGTCCATTAAGCTTCTTTTACATTAAAGCTACCATTTTTATCCTTTTCAATCTATGACAAAGTCATTAACTGACCAAAAAAAAAATCTATGACAAAGTCATTATGCTCGTTTATCATCAATTCGTTGTTCATTATGCTCTAATACTCATATGAACATTATTTATCATTAATTCTACCTTTTATCCACTAGGAAACCCTAATTTCCACATTAAGGGTATTTAACCACAATTAGGAACTTTAATGCTCGAAATAGCTTAGAATCAGCATATTCCTACTTTAATCATGAAATTAATCAATTAAATCCATTAATAGTCTCATTCACTAATATTAGGGTTTCAAGGCCCATTAACATACATGCACATGAAACTCTAAATTAAACTATTTACGTGCAAAGTTCATCCTTTTTGTTCCTAATGTTCCTTTTCATCATTAACAGGCTAATACCAACTTTAATCATCCATTAAACCCTACTAAATATATTAATCAACTCAAAATAGGGCTTTTTAATCATTAAAGCATTAAAGTTGATGATTTCCATTACTTTTCGAATATAAAGACGAATTAGCTTCTAAAAATATTTTTATTGGATTCCTCTCATTTTTCTGAGCAATTTTCATATTTTATGCATATTCATCCAAGCTACTATTAAGGAGATATGAATTTAGCAAAATTCACTTACATTGGACCAATCAGAAGTAGCCACGTCGCCTTGGCCCCATGCACTTGCTCGCTGGTTTGCAAAACATAACACAAAGATGAAACTACCCTTGATAAGTTGCTCATTTCTTCATTACCCAGAGGGGTATTTCTGTCCAAATGGTCGAGGTCTTCTTCAACCTCTCGATACCTAGCAGAACCGTGATCTGCAACATATTGTGGGTGGGTTCTCTCTCCTCCAGGGCCTTGATGGCTATCGCCGACCCTCCCCTAGCTCTACCATGCCTTGGTGCATCTGGTGCGCCCTCAGTTCTCGGCTAAGGTGGCCGTTTTACCACTCGCCAAGCCACACACAGCGGTCGTCACTGCAGCCTTGGTGTCATTACTGCACGTGCTCTAGGATACGACTTCGATGGCGGAGCAACTCCTTGACACCGTGGTACACCATGCTACCAACACAAACCCTCTGGTCCCCCTTGTTGCGCCATGCTCATGATGGTACTTGGAGTTAGGGTTTGAAGATGAAAACAAGGAAGAAGAAGATAGGGATGAGAGAGGAAGATGTGGGTTTTCTCTTTGAGTTCGAACCAGGGGTCTACCCCTTTTATAGGGGAGTATATCCTCACCCTAAGATGTCCATCTAAGAGGAAACAAGCCTCTCCTATTAGGAATCCTATTCCTTCAATGAGAAGCAAGCTTTCTCTCTCCTCACTATCCCTTTGATTTTTTTTCTTATTTCTTGGATAATTAGAATTACGAAAATCCTCTCACTTATTCTCTTTATTCTTGCCTTTTACTTTATTGGCCACGAAAATATATTTCCATTAAGTAGAAAATACCACCTCTTTAGCAATGCCACCAAAATTCATTAATAATGTATTACATCACTCTCTTATTTTGCTTTATTGGTATTTTCTCTCTCTTTTCCTCCATTGGGGCTCCTTGGACCCCAAGAAACTATAAGATTTCAAAATTCCTTTTTAAGGAATACTCATTATCCTTCTACATGCTTCAATATGCATTATTTCACATTATCTTGTTTATTTCTCATTAAAATATCTCTTTTTGAGGATTTCTCTTTATTTCTCTTTTATTTTCCTCATTGGTATGCTTTTTATCATTAGGAATCCTTGGGAAACAAAAATCCACCAAGGATAACTCAATTATACCTCTTTTCACATATTTTCCACATTTTATCATTATTTTCAATTTCTTACTTAACAAGGAAATACTTAATTGGTCTTTTCTTTTCTTATTACATTCTCTATGCAACTTTGGACTCCTTGGGACCCAAGGAACCCAAGAGGCATGAAATCAAACTTTGGTTTATATTTTTTTGCCTTCTGGAGGTTTCCACACCTTTCTTTTCTCAAAAACTTAATTATTCATTTACTAATTGAATTTCCTTATTATAGGGCCCAATATCCAATAAAGCCCACAAAGAAATCATCAAGGCTATTGTAATGAAATTCATGCATTCAATCATTATTTGTTCATTTATCTTTAATATGAGAAATTACATTTCTCAACAAATGAACCCAAAATTGGGATTGTAACATCCTTCCCCTCTTATAAGAATTTTGTCCTCAAAATTCCATCAAGCAAGCAAACAAAAAGGATAATCCTTTCTTATGTCCATCAGGGCTCCCATGTGGCTTCACCCTTTCCATGATTCTTCCCAATAACCTTCATCATCTCATATTCTTCCATTTGAGTTCTTTCTTACCTTGGTATTTCATACCCTCATAGGTGACTCAGGACTTTTCAGCCTCTCAAATAGCTGAATAGGTTCAGGGCTTAGCACATGGCTTGGGTACCTCACATAGTGCTATATATCAGACTCATGTTACACCTTATACATCATGTTATCCTGAGGGGTAAGGATAAACACAACCTTCTCCACCAATCCATCTCAAATGGACCCATAAATCGGGGACTCAACTTTCTTAGTTGTAGCTTAGAGGGGTCGGATTTTCACATTATATTCTCCCACAGTGAACTGCATGTTAGTCTGATTTGCATCAGCTCGTGACTCATGTTGCCTCTGGGCTCTCTCTCAGCCATTGTATGATCAAAGCGACTTCATCTGCACTCACTGTCGTTCTTTTCCAACCTTCGTGAGGCCTCCTTCACCAACATCATCTTAATGAAGTAATGACCAACACACCCTCCTTATAGAACTTCTTGCATCCCGATATAGGCTATAGTGGTTAACATCACATCTTAAGAACTGTCTCTATGTATCACCCTGAATGAGCACACATGCTCTCATCACACCCTATAGTCTGGATCATACTATCCATTCGTATGGGGTGATAAACTATACTGACATCGAGTTCTTCATGTATCTACTTCCACCTAATGGAAGTGAACCTTTAGGTCCTACTCAAGAACTCTTGAACGCGCATCATTGTGTAGCTGAACCATCTCTCTCTCTCTCTCTTGTAACTAGTTCAACTCGATCTGTCCCTTGAAAATACTCTTTCTTTCTCTTGTCATCTAGGTAGGGTGGTCTACCATAAACCATATTGCATCATGACTTTCCTTGGTCAAGGGGAGACTTTCCACATCATCCATAGTGATGAAATCCCATTCCCTCTCAGGGACTCTTTTATTCTCTATATCTATACATTGGGTTACTGGTGTTCATCCTTTACCTCCTGTCTTGCATGCAACATACCACATGCAGCCTCATCTCCAACATCCATAGTACTGCTACCACTCATTATCTCAGTATTACCATGGTGTATGGTGATCTTAAAATCATGGTTTCCTGTATGTCATGATTCCTCAAGATCAATTCCTCAGAAACCCTAAACCACTCTCATCAGGGTTTTATTACCTTCCTATCCAAAGATGTGTATCTGAGGTTCTATCACCATACATTCATTATATCATGGACTAGGATGGCTAACCAACAACTACTAAATTGTTCAACAGATCTCGTTACATCTGAGTGTTAGCCCAAACATATCTCTTTTCCAATTGAGGGTTAACCTAACAACCTCTTCTAGCCTCTTGCCAAACTAGTCAGATATATCTCAACCAGAGCATCCATTACCACTTCACATCCTTAGGTATTAGGTAACATGTAAGACATACACTTCCATGTATTTCACTTGTCATCTCAAACTTGAACTCTAAGTCTATCTTCATTGAGCACACTTTGAGCACATCTTCTTGGTGATCAAACTCTACCTTGCATCACTTGCAAATTCCACATAGCTCATGCAAAAAAAACATCCTTATAAGATGACTACCTTATTCCTTATAATGTTTGCAAACCATCCATGTATCATTCACTCCACCAAGGTATGTTATCATCTCTGTCCTCATACCTCGTAGCAACGTTCCAACTCACATCATATTTTATCCTTGGCGTATGGCATGAGTACTGTCCCATCTCTCCCTCCCATAACAAGAGGAAATAAGCATTTGGCGGCCATCCAAATACAAAGTTCTTCCTGTTCCCAGAGTAGAGATGGTATATACCACATTGCCAGTACACCTTCGAATCTAAGTTGAAACATGCAACTTATGTCTCTACATCACCATCATCTTGATATCAATGTTGCTTCCATGGAAAACTGGTTTCAAACCTACTTGGGTCCACACCCATTCCTTGGTCATCTCCTCTAGGTCTATAGGGTGCCAAAACTTTAGGGGTCATCCCTCTTCCCTTATGCATCCTGAGAGTGCCCTACTCATCTTCCCTTTGGGTCCCATGAATTCATGAAGGTGATCAATCTCCTAGCCCATGGCCCTCAGACAATGATAGTTGTTACCTCCCGACCCTATGGTCATGTGCAACTAGGGAATTAGGCAACTCCTTATTCCATCGGTCTTATCCCTACCTGACCCTAGGACAGACTTAGGATTCTGACATAGTACATGTTCAACTTAGAACCTTACCCAAGCCTCCATCATCTCTCTCTCTCTGCATTCATGGGCTGACTTTCATCCTTTCATAAGGATCATGGCAACCTGCCTACCTTGGTCAAGCCCCATACCGGTTACCTCCATGGTAAAACGTCCACATGCACGTAGAGATGGTTATCTATGGGTCTGCAGGTTCATTCTCATACCATGTACTCTTCACTTAGCTTCACAAGATCCTCTGAAACCTCTTTAGGTTACCAACAAAACTGATATACACCCTACAAAAGGGTCCCTCTCCCAGGATGGGACAAAACTACACCTTGATAACAACAGTCACAAACGTCCTTATGTTTAGGGTATGCATCCACATGAGCATGCTTAGCCCTAGCAAGCTACTAAGGCACAAGAAGACACTTACCAAACCATGCTAGGTCACACTTGTTCTCATCCTCAACATTAGACCAACTTAGCTGTGAGGGGTTCGTCAAACATACCCTTAACTTAAGGGCTTTCCTTTACCTCTACACATGAGGAGTACCATGCTCAAAATTATAGAGACTCAAATCTCATCATGAGCATTGGGTACACTTCTTCCCCTCTTAGGCCTAGGAACCCTAGGTTCACCTTTGGGTGTCCAACTACATGCTCAAACTCTTAACCATGAATCAAGCATGTATAAGGCATGACATGCACTCCCTGTCATCCTTATACTCGAGCAACATATCAGGGTCGAGTCCTCCTCAAGGACAACCAATAAGGTACAAGGCCTCACAACCTGTTACCAAACCTCTCCAGGTCTAAGGAACCCTTCTTCCTGTCTCAAAAGGTAAACACCTATACCACAGGCACATAGGTACCAGAAGCATCATCCTCTCTCTAGGGTTTGGTTCCTCTAAAGGCAACCAAGATATCATCAGCCTCCAGGGATCATGCATGAGGCAACCACTATCATCCACTTAGGTCGCATCATTCTTGACTCCCCACTGTTCGTCACATCTCGGGGTTTTAGGTTTCCAACCTTCTTGCTTGGTTCCTTCTTTCTCTCTCTAAAGCTAACTCCACATCCAGCCATACTACTAGAGGTCATCTCTCCATGAAGGATCAAGCTCATAGGCATACCTCTATTTGGGTGAAGCCTATGCTCAAACTTATGTTTGCTCATGATTATCCATAGCCCCTTATGCTTATCTCATAAGCCATCCATCCTGTCCTTCTGGCCTCAGTTTTAACTTACTGCTCGTACTACTGAAGCACTATGTGTGTAAGCTATACCCTACTTGCCTAAGCCCATAGGGTATCTATAGGTTCTCCTCTAACCCCATCCATGAAGGAGCTATCCTTCGCTCTAACATGCACGACCCTCTATAGGGTTGGGTCGCCAAAGGTACTAGGTCATCTAACCTCTTATGGCATCCCAAAGGCATGTCCAGCCAAACACTCGGTTAACCATGACATCTAACTCATCATGTCATCTTTCTCTCTAACCTTCATTTAGGGTCAGGGTTAACATCATCCTCAAAGGATGTGCTAGGTCTCTACTTTTAATGGAGGTCTCTACCTCCAAGACTAACTCTCTCTACTCATCCTCCTAACAAAGAGGTCTATCCTCAGGTTTCTCCTAAGAGCAATGACAACTCGTGTCATACGACCTAAGCATGTATCTATTCTTTAGTATGTGCTTAATCTATTAAGCTTATGTCCATGAAATCTTATTTATATGCTTTTCATTAATTTAGTGGAGGATTCCTTAGACCTTATTAACCTTACCCATACCTTAAGAGGGTGAAGAGAAGAGAGGAAACCCAAATCCTTAAGGTCCTTAACAGAATTTGAGTTGAGAAGGGATGAACAAGATGAGAGAGTCCTAAAGTTATCTTATTTCGAGTCATATCCTAAGACATCGGCCAGGCAGTCACACAATCTGGGAGTCCTCGTATTCCGACTAGCGGTGCGGAGGAAAATATTGCCAACCCCCGGACGTGATCCTTTTCTAGAATCCTCAATCTTTCGAGCAATCCTCTAATAACTCCCTTGGTTCTATGGAATTTGTAAAATTTAATAATTATTAAAGATTAAGTGAGGAACCTATGCTTTGATACCAAATATAACGACCCTGCCTTCCGGTAACCCCCAATTAAGGGAGACCAGAAGGTCAGAGCCACTATTCCAATTAACAGGATCAAAGGTTCGACAAATAATCAATAACAATTAATAGATTTTACCAACTAAATTGAAAACGGTTATAGAATAAAACTTTGCATACCTTTTAAAAACTGGGATTTCTAAACTTTTATCCATGAAGATCCTAATCTAACTAATCCTCATGTGCACGCTAATTCTCATTTAATTCCACATATGCTACTTTACTGTTTGTTCTTTTCATTTGTACCTAAAACGCCGACAAACAAAACGTCGGTCAGCAAGAAGCTGGTATGTGGGGGAACAATAATCGTGCAACTATAATAACAATGTAGTCATCCAAATATCATTTAACATCCAAGATTACGCTTTAAGCAATACTACTGAATCCTTACCTATCCCCTATCTCTGTGATGTCCCTGTAGTGGACATGGACACTACCTCTCTCATATGGTAGATCCTTACCCCCATGGCCCTACCACACAGGTAGCCAATACCTAGGGTTATGGAATCTCATGGACCTACCCAAAGGTAGCCCAATCACTAACTCATGGTGACTTGATGGTCCTACCCCATTAGTAGCCATGTACTAGGTCATTCTATTAAGCTACAGAGGGGACTAGGATCTGAGCTAGTAGGCACATATCTTAGGTGATGGTCATATCCACATTATAATTTGCAATAATTAAATGCAACCAACAATTTAACTCATGTCATCGATAAAACCTTGAAAATCCTCAGGAAACTAATTCGGGATATTCATAGGCGTAACCACATACCTGTCAGGCAGACTCAGATGTAGGAATAGTCCAAACAAGCAAGTAATCCAGAATCAAGGAAGTACACAGTTCAATCCTGAAATATACACACTAGTACATAACCGGCCTTTAGTGTCGGTTATTTAAGGCCCTTTAGTGTCGGTTTCTAAGTGACACCTATGTGGGTGCCACTAAAAGCCCAACTTTTACGCGTCGATTCTCAAACTGACGCCACAACCCTTCACGCGCCACCGAAAACGCGCCAGTAGGGGGTATAGGCATCGGTTATCCTCTTCGTAACCGACACTAAATCACCCGCTTACACGGCTATATCGTCGGTTTTATACAAATATCCGACACGTATTTCCATGGCCGTGCTGGCCAGCACGGCCGTGTTGTCTGGCATCATTAGGGAAATTGACGTCGGTACTAGTATGGAAACCGACACTGTAACCTTATGTCGTCAGTTTTAGACAAATAACTGACGCCTATAATTTGATTTTTTTTTCTATCAGTCTGCATACCTGCTATGGCTGGTCGCAGGATGAGAAACCTGCAGTTCAGTTATGAACTGTAGGTTTTACGACATCCATTGATATTAGCCAACAACAGGCCACAAACCTGCAAAATTAACATGATGGACAAATTATTATATATGTGATTCACACTCATGTATAAGAAATTTAATTCATATTTATTTTTTCATCACACACATGTAGAAACCAGTAGCAACCTACAGTTCCATTTATTTCATCTCTTTTCACATTCACACACATGTAGAAACATTCATGTATTGATGATTTTCACACACACATATGACAATTCATAAAAATTCATTCACATTCACACAAAATTAATTATGAGAACAAATTTATTTTATTCATCATCATCATTGTCATCATCATCAAAATCATATTGAAAATTTCCCACTCTTTGTTGGGCTTTTGCCCAATCTTCTCTTACAACATCTAATTCATCTCTCGTATAGGGAGCATGTACATCGAAACGCTTTGCACCTGTGTTGAAGTCCTCAGTTTTAAAGACCTACAAAGAGAATGATGTACATACATAATTATAATAATATATAATAAGATTCATATATATTTCATATTATCTAAAGAGACTATGTATAATACATGTTGTATGTTATCGATTTCCAATACAGCATGTTTGATGATTAGGTCCATAAATCGCATCACATAGTAGGCACATGCCCAGACGTTGTCTTGTGTAGCACACTATAAATTTGAAACATATAAAATATTCAAAAATACAAATAACCACACTTCACATAAATAATATATACATTGGAGTCAGGAAATTACTTTCACATTCTTCCAAATGAGCTGTAGATGTTTTTTCCTGGGGACCTTTCCTCCAGCTTTTTTGTACTCTAGTAAAGCCCTATATATATGTTAATGTAACACATTAAATGGCATAATTAAATAGTAATGCATTAACATGTGTTAACAAATATAAAAACATAAAATATTTCTCAAGAGAATAATGGCCTTTTAATTGCATGTCCATATAATACATCCAACTCACTCCCCGCAGGATCTAGATAATAGATGGTGAATGTCTTGGGGACAATAACTAATAACTCCCAATGCTTAGAACTACATGTAAGAAGGTAGAAAAATAATAACTCAATATCCGCAATAAAAATGTAATTTGCTTAAGTCCAAATTACAAGAAAAGTAAACTTACTCGACATTGAATAGAGCTATTATCACTGGTGTGATTCCGCTAGTGGTGCTAACACACTACTCGATTGAAAGCGCCCAACGAGGTCGGAATGCACGTTATGGGGGTTTGCTTTCGAAATTTATAAACCTAAACTAGCTACCTACGTCTACTAAAACACTACACCCGCAAGCGCATGGGGTCGTGTCGTAGTATAGGAAGGTGGCAAGTATAGGGTCGATCCACAGGGAAAAGAGGGGGCACTAGAGCTAGGTTAGTTTGACTAGGTTCCTACTGCGGAGACTAGGGTTAAGGTTTTAAAGGTGGATTTGATTGTTAAACTACTATGAACAAACAAGAAATTAAAGACAAGAATGAAATCTATGTTAACCCTAGACTAGATTAAGACTAAGCAAGCAAGAAAAGACTAAGCTATGTATGAAAAGGAAAGTTACACTAAGGCAATCAAGAGAGAAGTAAAAGAGCAATTAAATAGCTAAACTAGCATAAACAAGGCAAGAGCAAGGCAAGAAGCTAACTAAGCAAGAAAAGAGCTAACTAAGCTAAGCAAACACAAAACTAGGGTTTCAAGCAGTAAAGAGATGTGTGGGCTGTTTTGGGGTATGAACTTATCACTTAAGTTGGGGGTGACATATGAACATTATGATTCCATTTAGATTATCCAAACCAAACAACAAGTTAGAGTCTAATGGATTAACCTAAGCTACTAACTGGCCATGGATATGCTAGGTTGTGTATAGGGGAACTAGTCCCTAACACCCCCTACTACCCTTACGAGGCTCAATTGGGTTAGGGGTTAGGTTCAATCCAATTAGAGTCTAATCAAGTCTAGGTTTCTAGATTAGACATTCCAAGGGAAATTAGGGGCCGAGGGTAGTAATGGGGGTGAAATTAGGGTTTTGGACCCCAATTCCTCCACATTCTAGCCTTGAGAAGGCTCCATGCTAATTGCACTAGAATTATCTAATCTAGCTACTTAGATCTCTCACTTAGGTTTAGGGAGATTGATTAGGATGTAGGAAGATGGGAGGCAACCTAGGGATCCATGAATTGGACCTAGGGGCAAATCCCAAAATTCACACATATAAGCAATTTGCCTAAATTCCTAGGTGATTCCACACACAAACCAACAAGCAATCCATGGAGAGTGAGATGAAAATAGAATATAATCATTAACAAATGGAATTACAACGTTTACATGTCATTTTCCCCCAACATGGTATCAAAGTAACATAATTTCCCCCAAACAGCCCACCCAAGGGGCCTAGCTACTCATAACAAAACAAAATATAAAAAGAAAGGAGATAGAGGAAGAAGTAGCCATGGAGCTCGGTGTAGATGAGGAATCTCCTCCCTCCAGCTGCTACAAGGACGTCCTCCTTCTTCTCCTTGGATGGAATGGAATGGGATGATGGTGGGAAGTGGATGGGGGGTTATGTGGTGGAAATGGTGAAATGGAGTGGATTTGAGGTGGAGGGGAAGTGGAATGGAGTGGAGGTGACAAGGGGGTGAAAATGAGGTTCTAAGAAGCCAACCCCGTGCTCCATCTGCCACCTAGGTATATATAGGTGTCTAGGGGGTCTAGGGTTAAGTTAGGGGCAAAAAAGGAAAAATAGTGGAAAGTTGTATAGGGTAGGTGATCACCACGGTCGTGGTGGGTGGGCCACGGCTGTGGTGAGGGTAGTGGGGAATGGTCGTGGGGGGTGAACAAGGTCGTGGGGTGAAGGAAGTGGTGAGATGGTGGTGGCCACGACTGTGGCGGAGTGCCACGGTCGTGGTGGGTAGCATGCACCACGGCCGTATTGGGTAACACGGCCGTTTTGGAGGAGTTGGAGCTGAACGTGGGGAGGGGCCATGGGCGTCTTGATCAGCATCGGCCACGGTCGTGGAGACTTGGCCACGGTCGTGTCTGGGAGGCAAATTCCCTATTGGCGACTGACTTCTTGCAATTTAATTCCCATGACCGTGGCAGGGTGCCACGGCCGTGTTCTCTTCTCCTGACCACGACCGTGCTGATGGCCACAGTCATGTTGTCTTCACTGGCCACGGTCGTGGCTGGGAGGCCACGGTCGTGGGTGATCTATGGAATTCCCTGTTGCAACGTGTTGGAACTTGGCAATAAAGCCACGACCGTGGTGTGGCTTGACTTCTTGATTTCTCTTCTAACTTTGTCATTTTTGGATGTCTTTGCTCGGGGATGATTCTTGGCCACTGGAGGTAGGTTGAGGGAGACTTTAGGGCCTTCTTTTGGGCCCCTCCTTGAGTGGGGGAACCCTAGAACTCCCTTTCTCTCTCTCTTCCATCTAAGCATGGTCCAAGTACCTGAAAAATAGTGCAAAGAACATCCATAAGCATATTTGCAATGATAATCATATTGGGGAGAATAACATGTAATTCTAATGCATTTGAATGTGATAAAAGTACAAAATGACACAAGATACAGCCCTAGAATAGGTTTGGATCACCACCCCAAACTTGAAACATACTTGTCCTCAAGTATGCTCCAACTCAATCTCTTTTCCATTTTTCCACAATCAAAAGGGTATGACAAATGCAATATGATGGGTGACAAATGCTAAATGGGATCAATGGTGACTAGGTACATGCAAATCACTTCCCTCCTCTTCTACTTTCACAAACCAACCATGAAGGGAGCACAGAGCACATGAACTTCGCATATAATGCATGGATTGCACAAGTTATCAATATCTCATCCATAAGGTTCCGGGTAGACCGTTTCATGATGATGTTAATCGCCGATGACTAGGAGTGTTGTTTCACCTTCATGCGTTCAACATTATGTTTCAAGTTATGCCAAATGACCCACATGGCTGCGGAAAAGGGATAAAGTGAGCTAGGTTTGAAGTTTCCTAGCTCAATGGGTATAAAAGAAGAAGAAAGGGTTGCGGTAAGATTTGGAGTGTTTTTACACACTCTTCTTTTCTTTATTTGAATGCTCTTAAACAGGAGCATCCTTTTATTTTATTTTTGCTTCTCTTTTATTTTTTTCTTTGCCCTTGGTGTAGGTAGGGCATATGGTGGATAGAGTGAAGTGGGGAGATAAAGATGTGGCCACCCCAAACTTTTGGAGGTGGCCACGGCTAATATGTGCACTTTGGCATCTTTTTATGAGGCGGAGAGGTATGAAGATGATGAAAGAGTGGTCGGGTCAAAGAGGGGTCACCTGGCATAATCTTCCACATAAGGTCTCCTACATGAAAACTAGTTTGACACTTCACCATAGATATCAAATCACATGAATGAACCAAATGAAATCCATATATCAATCAAGTAACTCCACAAACATTAAACGTTCTATGCTTGCTCGGATCATAATTCAATCAAACCAACACATTCCCAAGGGAGGTGACAAGCATGTAAGAAGTCACTCGTTGATACCACATAGCACTTCATCATAGCATATCATCTTGTATTTGTCAAAGATAAGAAATTTCATTCAATATGGTAAAGATTGAGTCAAAACACGCTTTTTGGACAAGAAACATCAAATCTGGGCAAAATTGGCCAAAAAGGTGTCAAATTGCATTAAATCACATTCAAGCACAATTTTAGGTAAAAAGCAAGTAAATCCTAGCTAAAACATGCAAAAATTAGCAAAAAAACTACATGAGATGTAATGCATGGCTGAAAAAGCAAAAATTTTGAAAAATTACTCAAAACTGCAGAAATCAACTACATGCCATGTAAAGATGCAATGAAAAGAAAAAAAACAATAAAACTAAACTAGATGGTAGAGGTGATATCAAAATGACAAAAATAGAGAGATAGGGTGATGCGTACCGCCCTACCCACCCCAAACTTTAGAATCATGTTGTCCTTCGCATGAAACTATAGCTTAGGGGAGATAGGGGAAGTGTCATGGTTGCGGTGGCTGGTCTGGCATGTTCGGAGGATATGGAGGAGGAGCTGAGTCTGGAGCTGAGCTTGACGGAGGATGCTGGTAATAGTGCCCCCATTAGTCGTCCTGGGGTGGAGGGTAAGTCTATGGATACCCAGCTAAACCACCCCAAAAATCTGCGCCCCATTCAGGGTTTCTTTCTGCTTGGGCGTGGTGATATTGATACGAGTGGTTGATCTAATAGTGCATCTGCTGCTGATCATACCACATTTGCTGCTGGGCAGCTGAATGTCACTTTGGATCTTCTGAATGTTCTCAAGGTGTGCCTGGATTGCGGCCATGTCATAGGCATTCCATGAGGGTGGTTGCAGCTGGGATGTCTCCTCATCCCTCCTTCTTGTTCTTCGGGGTTTCCTTTGTTGTTCATGTTCTTGCTCCTGCCCTTGTACGTTTGATTCGGTGACATCTTCCTATATGGCAGCAGCTCCCCTAGTATACGTCTCTCTCGGGTGTTCTAGCTACCATGCCATCAATTTTTCCTTTAACCTGTTTCCAGGTCCCCACACGGATATTAGGGGTTCCGCGTGATATGGCAGCTCTAGTTCAAAATCTTGCACACTTGTAGTTAAGTAAATCATTCTTTTATCCTTCATTTTTATGGTGTGTGAGCGCGTCATATAGTTGAGGTCAACACGTTCTGCCTCAATCGCGTCTTGTGCCCCCGAGAGATCATATCCCAACGCTAGTGCAATCGAAGTCAGAAATCCCCCCATGACAAATGGCTTTGTGCTCTTGTAGGGTATGGACTTCATATGATCGATCAAAAGAACTCCAAGGTCAATGTACCTCTTGTGGTGCATACCGATCAAGACAGTCATATCCTTTTGGGATATGTTGCCTTGGTTGTCGTATCTGCCCACAATCGTGTTAGCCAAGACCTTCTGCACGTAGCACGTTAGCAGGTTACATATAGCAGTAGTTTTTGATCTACCCGCGAAGTAGTCTTCTTTGCCTGTGAAGGTCTTCCAGTAATAGGCATAGTCTAGAGTGCCGTCTCTCTCTAACAAGCCGTCATCCAATTTCACAGCTTCTTCAGGACTAGAGGCGAAGATAGCATTCAACTCAGTGGAAGTGAGGGTGTGCATGTTGCCCATCATGGCAAATCTAAGTGCATCACAACCCCTCACTTTTGTCTTCTCCAGAGTGGCAAAGAATTCTTGGGTCAAAGTGGGATATGTAGGTAGGGGAGTGAAAAGAATATTCCACAACCCAATCCTCTTCAAGCCCATTTCCACTATCTCTTTGATCCCAAGATCTTCAATTGTCTTCTCGCAACCGTACCTGGAGGTGACGACTCGCCTTGTCATGCACTCAGGGTAAATGAGTTTCTTTTTCCTGTATCCTCTACCATAGGACACCCCCACCGGTGCTTTGCCCAGGGTTCTATCTCTGTCAGCCTCCAAAAATGCCAGAACATCTTCTCCTTTCGGCTCCAGCTCCACCTCTTCCTCCTCGCTATCTTGTTCTTCCTCCATCGCATAGGATTGTGACCCCGAGCTGGTGTCAAAATTGTACCAGTGGGCCGATTGCTCCTCGTCTTGCTGCAATTGCCGTGAGGGTCGTGGCTGCACATCACGTCTCGCCGCCGTGCTAGATGTCGAGTGGCGAGGTGATGTGGGCTTTGGAGGCAGCCTGGATGATGACGGTGCCGCTTTAGATTTTTGAGTTCTTCTTGCGGCCGCCGGCTCGATTTCATCTATGAGATTGTCCAAGTCGACCCCCATGGACTCCTCATCTTCTTCGTCCTCCCCCTCATAGGTAGCGTCCGTGATGTGGTGGCTATCGGATGAGCGGGAGTGTGATCCGCTCACTGATTGTGACTAGTGGAGGGAATGGTGGGCGGAAGAGGTAGGTGATGGGGTGTGGGATGGAACAGACACATCGGAGGAGGCATTTTTAGAACGCCGTTTCCCTCTAGTGAGGATGTTTGTCCCCTTTGTGATAGCCTTCTCAATCTTCTTCATTGCGGAAATGGAGGTGAAAGTGGTGTAGGATGGAGATTTTCGGATTTGGTGGAGAAGGTGGTGTGGATGTGGTTTTTTTTTTGGGTGGAATGGAAGGATAGTGATGTACGGATGGTGGTTATATGATTAGTGGTGGATTTGGGCGAGAATGGAAGGGTTTTTGTGGAGGTTTTGTGTAGGGGAGTTGCTGGGTAGAATGGAGATGGAAATGGAGATGGAGATGCGATTGGGAGAGATTGGACGGTGGGAATGGGAGAGGGATGGCTGGGGATCGATTTGGGATGGATTAGGGATCAAAAGGAGGTGGTTTTGGGGGTTGGAGGTGACAAATGGGGGAGCACACGGCCGTTTTCCGCCTCCACGGTGCGTTGCTGGAGGTGGAAGATGAAAGAATGAGGGGGTCGTGTTTGGACACTTAAAAGTATATTTTTTTCCTAAACCGGGTTCGGCCACGGTCGTGGCAGGGGGCCACAGTCGTGGCAAGGGTTGGGTAGCACGGCCGTGGCGGGTGCCACGGTCGTGTTGTCGATGAAGAACCCCCCGGTTTGACCTCGCCACGGTCATGGTGGCCAGCCACGGTCGTGGCCTTGTCCTCATGCCACGGTCGTGTTCGACTTGCCACGGTCGTGGCTGATCTGCAAAACAACCTGTAACTTCGATCAAGTTGCAGCATAAATTGCCACGGTCATGGCCTGTTGACACGGTTGTGGCCAGCCATCTTCAAAACGGCCGTGGTGAGGACCATGGTCGTGGGCAATAAGCCACGGTCGTGGCCGTTCTTCAAGACAACCTGTAACATTGGCCAATCTGGTGCTTTAATTTCCACGGTCGTGGCTTGGAGCCACAGTCGTGTTTTTCCGCATGCGCCACGGTCATGGTCGAGCTCCACGGCCGTGGTGGGTTTGTCTCCTCAATTTTCAAACTTTAAAACATGATCTTTCGGTTTCATTTGTTCTGTCACCACAACTATGACTGAATGACCATGATTAACTTCTAGATCCTCTCTCTCTAATGTCTGTCACCTGCCATCATCAAAACTCAAACAAAAAATATAAATACAAGTGTGCGTGTGTGTATTTGTGTAAAACGAAACTAAAGTATCAAAAGAAGGGTTCGAGAATCTCAAACCACGTGGGTTGCCTCCCACTAGCGCTAAATTTAACACCTTCAGCCAGGCTTATTGATGATTCTTCATTCATTCATCCGTTTGGCATTCTCATGTGTCCATTCTTACAAAACATGCATCCTTCCTTTGCACTCAATCTGTTTTCCTCATCCCTTTGATCACAATAATCATCATTAACTTCTTCACCCTGATGTCCTTCTCTCAATTGCCCATTTGGACTTGTGAAGTGATCATGTCCAATATCCCTATCTCGGACTCGCCGGGTTGGGGTCCTGTACATGTTGATGTTGATCTTCATGTCCATAAATGAGACTGTCATGGTGCCACTACGTACATGAATGTCGGCATCAGCTGTAGATAAGAACGGCCTCCCCAAGATGATGGGAATCTTCCTATCCTCCGACTCCATATCAAGTACAATGAAATCCGCCGGGAACACCGCGCCTTTTTCCTTGTCTATCATCACCAAGACATCATCCACTCTACCTCTAGGCACTTTTATGGATCTATCCGCCAACTGGAGAGTGCAATGTGCCGGCTTCAACTTGCCTAAGCCCAACTCATCATAGACATGATATGGCATCAAATTCACACTAGATCCCAAATCAAGTAAGGACATGTCTATGCGATGTCCCCCTATGTAACTAGGTATGAGTGGGGCTACTAGGTCCTTTCTCTTCACGGGAAGTGAGTGTTGTATGATGGAGCTCACTTGTTCAGTAAATCTCACCTTCTTTGGAATCCTCCTCGTTGACCTTCTTTTCACAGTGCATAGGTTCTTGAGGAACTTGGCATATGATGGGATTTGCTTGATATCATCCAAAAGTGGAATGTTCACCTTCACTTGGTGAAATACCTCAAGAAATATCAACATTGTGCTTTTTCCTCCTTTTCAATTCCGGTGGCTCATCTAGTTCTTCTACAAATGGAGGATCACTAGTTTTTGCCGCACTTACATGAACATGAGGCGGAACACTAGGGATAGTAGGACCTGCAAAAGGGATATTTGGTGGATCACATGGAATCCCAAACTCGACATGTGGTATCACAACATCATCTTCAGCAATATCAATCATGGTATCACCACTTGGCTGCCTTTGCTTTGCTTTATCAACCTTTCTTTGACTTGCGGGCTGCTCAAGAGTTTTCCCACTCCTTAGAACTGTCACAGCACTACCTTGCTCATGATGGGGAGAGGGAGCATGTTGTGGCTGTGGAGGAGGTGGGGGTGACACTTGGGGTTGAAACTGAGGTGGAGAAGAGGATTGAGGGGAGGAGAGAATTGGTGTTGGAAAGTGAAGTTTTGGGAAAATTGAGGTGGTGAAGGTGGTGGAGGAGTGTAAGGCTGGGGATAGCCTTGGAAGGAGTGAATGGGATGCACTTGCATAGGGGGTGGACTGTAGAAAACTTGTGAAGAGGGCATGGGTCCACTTGCTTCATGGTGGCTCACGATGGGTCTTGAAGACAATTTTTCCTCTTGGAGAGCGATTATAGAAGATAGTTGCTCCATTCTCTCTTCTAACCTTGCAACATCCCTTTGAACATCATCAAACACTCTCAATCTAGAAAGAACCTCTTCCTCAAACCTTGAGCCGTATGTGGGACTTTGTGGTTCCTAGTAGCTATAGGAGTGAGGTGTCTTCTTTTCTTCCCCATAGAACTCAATAGAATTGATCGGGTGGCAAGGAGCCTTTGTCACCTGGTTCTTCATGAATTTTACCATGTCACCAAGAATCTTCATCACTTGTGGGCTTGAGTCATCATGAGTAGGAGGTGTCTCACCAAAGGCATACCCCCTTTCATTCATCATGCTAGAAGCTCGAATTCTTGATCCTTCAGCCAACTGCTCAAACAAAGGCCATATCTCCTCAGGTGGCCTAGCCATGAAAACTCCTCCACAAGAAGAGTCCACTGTGTCTTGGTCCTTTAGAGACAAACCAGAATAGAATGATTGAACTAGCTGCCACAAAGGGATCTCATGGTGAGGACACTCTCTCAACAACTTCTTGAATCTCTCCCATGCATTACGAAACTGCTCATCTCCCATTTGACTAAAACTTGTCACAGCACGCCGCATTTGTGTCCACCTTGCAATAGAGTAGAACTTCCTCAAGAATGCCATCTTCATCTCATCCCAACTCATGATATCTCTCCTTGAATCATACCATTCCTTGGCCCTATCCTTGAGTGAAAAGGGGAACAATGAGAGTTGAATTGAGTCATCACTTGCCGTTGACGTTCTGAAGGTGGCACACATATCTAGGAAGGCATCCACATGCTTGTAGGGGTTTTCACTCTCCGAGCCATAGAAGGTGGGAAGGAGCCCAAGAAGACCTGGAGGAATAGAAAATTGCTCCCCTTGCATTTGGGTGACTCTAGATGCAATAGGTGACTGGTAGTTGCTCGGCATGAAGTAATCTTGCAAGGACTTGCGAGGTGCATTTTGGTCTTCCATCTCGTTTCCTCCCGAATGGCTTGTCACATGCACAAAGCACAACCAAACAAAAGAGAAAAAGTTAGCAAACCAATATACACAAAAAATGCAAAAGATAATGAATAAAGAATAGCAATGATGAGGGTAGTAGGAAAAGTCAAAGCAAAACTAACTAGCTAGGCCGAGCGCCTCTATTCCCCGACAACGACGCCATAAAGCTTGGTGCGATTCCGCTAGTGGTGCTAACACACTATTCGATTGAATAGATGCGCCCCACGAGGTCAGAATCCACATGATGGGGGTTTGCTTTTGAAATTTATAAACCTAAACTAGCTACCTACGTCTACTAAAACACTACACCCGCAAGCGCACAGGGTCGTGTCGTAGTATAGGAAGGTGGCAAGTATAGGGTCGATCCACAAGGAAAAGAGGGGGCACTAGAGCTAGGTTAGTTTGGCTAGGTTCCTACTGCGGAGACTAGGGTTAAGGGTTTAAAGGTTGATTTGATTGTTAAACTACTATTTACAAACAAGAAATTAAAGACACGAATGAAATATATGTTAACCCTAGACTAGATTAAGACTAAGCAAGCAAGAAAAGACTAAGCTATGTATGAAAAGGCAAGTTACACTAAGGCAAGCAAGAGAGAAGTAAAAGAGCAATTAAAGAGCTAAACTATCATAAACAAGGCAAGAGCAAGGCAAGAAGCTAACTAAGCAAGAAAAGAGCTAACTAAGCTAAGCAAACAAAAAACTAGGGTTTCAAGCAGTAAAGAGATGTGTGGGCTGTTTAAGGGTATGAACTTATCACTTAAGTTGGGGGTGACGTATGAACATTATGATTCCATTTAGATTATTCAAACCAAACAACAAGTTAGAGTTTAATGGATTAACCTAAGCTACTAACTGGCCATGGATATGCCAGGTTGTGTATAGGGGAATTAGTCCCTAACACCCCCTACTACCCTTACGAGGCTCAATTGGGTTAGGGGTTAGGTTCAATCCAATTAGAGTCTAATCAAGTCTAGGTTTCTAGATTAGACATTCCTAGGGCAATTAGGGGCTGAGGGTAGTAATGGGGGGTGAAATTAGGGTTTTGGACCCCAATTCCCCCACATTCTAGCCTTGAGAAGGCTCCATGCTAATTGCACTAGAATTATCTAATCTAGCTACTTAGATCTCTCACTTAGGTTTAGGGAGATTGATTAGGATGTAGTAAGATGGGAGGCAACCTAGGGATCCATGAATTGGACCTAGGGGCAAATCCCAAAATTCACACATATAAGCAATTTGCCTAAATTCCTAGGTGATTCCACACACAAACCAACAAGCAATCCATGGAGAGTGAGATGCAAATAGAATATAATCATTAACAAATGGAATTACAACGTTTACATGTCATTTTCCCCCAACATGGTATCAAAGTAACATAATTTCCCCCAAACATCCCACCCAAGGGGCCTAGCTACTCATAACAAAACAAAATACAAAAAGAAAGGAGATAGAGGAAGAAGTAGCCATGGAGCTCAGTGTAGATGAGGAATCTCCTCCCTCCAGCTGCTGCAAGGACGTCCTCCTTCTTCTCCTTGGATGGAATGGAGTGGGATGATGGTGGGAAGTGGATGGAAGGCTTAGATATGGGGGGTTATGTGGTGGAAATGGTGAAATGGAGTGGATTTTACTTCCCTTTGTAGGGTTTCTTCCTCTTTTTAGGGTTTCTTCCTCTTTTTAGGGTTTACTTTGCAATTAGGGTTTTACTTCCCTGTACTCTTTTTAAACCCTAATTTTCTCATCTATCCTTCACGAAAGTTATTAAGGTTACCTTTTACAAACACATAACCTTAATTCCAGATTAATGCACAAATAACCATCAATTTAGTCCATTAAGCTTCTTTTACATTAAAGCTACCGTTTTTATCCTTTTCAATCTATGACAAAGTCATTATGCTTGTTTATCATCAATTCGTAGTTCATTATGCTCTAATACTCATATGAACGTTATTTATCATTAATTCTACCTTTTATCCACTAGGAAACCCTAATTTCCACATTAAGGGTATTTAACCACAATTAGGAACTTTAATGCTTGAAATAGCTTAGATTCAACATATTCTAACTTTAATCATGAAATTAATCAATTAAAGCCATTAATAGTCTTATTCACTAATATTAGGGTTTCAAGGCCCATTAAAGTAAATACATGCACATGAAACTCTAAATTAAACTATTTACGTGCAAAGTTCATCCTTTTTGTTCCTAATGTTCCTTTTCATCATTAATAGGTTAACATCAACTTTAATCATCCGTTAAACCCTACTAAATATATTAATCAACTCAAAATAGGGTTTCTTAATCATTAAAGCATTAAAGTTGATGATTTCTATTACTTTTCGAATATAAAGAAGAATTAGCTTCTAAAAATATTTTTATTGGATTCCTCTCATATTTTTTGAGCAACTTTCATATTTTATGCATATTCATTTGAGCTACTATTAAGGAGATACGAATTTAGCAAAATTCCCTTACTTTGGACCAATCAGAAGTAGCCACGTCGCCTTAGCCCCATGCACTGGCTCGCTGGTTTGCAAAACATAATGCAAAGACGAAACTGCCCTTGATAAGTTGCTCGTTTCTTCATTACCCAGAGGGGTATTTCTGTCCAAACAGCTGAGGTCTTCTTCAACCTCTCGATACCTTGTAGAACCACGATCTGTAGAATATTGTGGGCGGATTCTCTCTCCTCCAGGGCCTCGATGGCTGCCGCCGACCCTCCCCTAGCTCCGTCGTGCCTTGGTGCATCTGGTGCGCCCTCAGTTCTCGGCCAAGGTGACCATTTTACCGCTCGCCAAGCCACGCACAATAGCCGTCACTATAGCCTTGGTGTCACTGCTGCGCATTCTCTAGGACACGACTTCGATGGCGGAGCGGCTCCTTGACATCGTGGTACACCATGTTGTCAACGCAAACCCTCTGGTCCCCCTTGTTGCGCCATGCTCATGATGGTACTTGGAGTTAGGGTTTGAAGATGAAAACAAGGAAGAAGAAGATAGGGATGAGAGAGGAAGACGTGGATTTTCTCTTTGAGTTCGAACCATGGGTCTACCCCTTTTATAGGGGAGGATATCCTCGCCCTAAGATGCCCATCTAAGAGGAAACAAGCCCTCTCCTATTAGGAATCCTATTCCTTCAATTAGAAGGAATCTTTCTCTCTCCTCACTATCTCTTTGATTTTTTTCTTATTTCTTGGATAATTAGAAATATGAAAATTCTCTCACTTATTCTCTTTATTCTTTCCTTTTACTTTATTGGCCACCAAAATATATTTCCATTAAGTAGAAAATACCACCTCTTTAGCAATGCCACCAAAATTCATTAATAATGTATTACATCACTCTCTTATTTTACTTTATTGGTATTTTCTCTTTCTTTTCCTTCATTGGGGCTCCTTGGACCCCAAGAAACTCTAAGATTTCGAAATTCCTTTTCAAGGAATACTCATTATCCTTCTACATTCATCAATATGCATTATTTCACATTATCTTGTTTATTTCTCATTAAAATATCTCTTTTTGAGGATTTCTCTTTATTTCTCTTTTATTTTCCTCATTGGTATGCCTTTTACAGTTAGGAATCCTTGGGATATGAAAATCCACCAATGATAACTGAATTATACCTCTTTTCACATATTTTCCACATTTTATCATTATTTTCAATTTCTTTCTTAATAAGGAAATACTTAATTGGTCTTTTTTTTCTTATTACATTCTCTATGCAACTTTGGACTCCTTGGGACCCAAGGAACCCAAGAGGCATGAAATCAAACTTTGGATTATATTATTTTGCCTTCTGGAGGTTTCCACACCTTTCTTTTCTCAAAAACTTAATTACTCATTTACTAATTGAATTTCCTTGTTATTGGGCCCAATAGCCAATAAAGCCCACAAAGCAATCATCAAGGCTATTGTTACAAAATTCATGCATTCAATCATTATTTTTTCATTTATCTTTAATATGAGAAATTACATTTCTCAGCAAATGAACCCAAAATTGGGGTTGTAACACTTTACTTCACTTGTACGAGGACCACATGGTGTCAAATCTTCCATCTTGTTGGTGTCATGTTGCATAGTTGCAGACTTTGGCGAGGACCAATATTTGCATGGGGTTGCAATCAGCTACCCATCATGGCCGACATTGCTAGGGGATCAAGAATATCACTCCTAGCACCACATTTTTCCTTATGCAACGACTGTTGGCATTGCAATTTTGCTAGCACATGTGGTGGTTCTCCTTCTACCTCGAGCCACCTTGAAAGATGCAAACAACCAAAAGGAAGACAACCACCATGCCAAATAATGGGCAGAAAAAGAAAAAGTAACACCTTGGAGACGGGGAAGAAAGCAAAGGAAGAATGAAGAAAAAGAAAAGGGAGAGGAAAGGAAGAGGGAAAGACTATCAAGGCATCTGGGTGTCTTTTTCTGACCATCTACTATTGTGCACTTGGTGTAAGAGGGCATCTTCCTAAGAAGTTCTAGGGTGGTAGACTTTTATGGCATGTTTGGTTTGTTGGAGGGGATTCAGATGGGATTCAAAGAAGGATAACATCGGAAGGTATTGATGGGGGGTGGCATACAGGGTATGATATCTTATGTTTGGATGCAACTTGGGATAGGATTAGGTAAATGGATTTTCAGTCATTTCTAGCATTGTTTTTAGTGTGCATTATGATTTTTAATACTTACTAAATGAATATTATGAAATATTTTATGAAAATATTTTTTTATATTATGAAATGAAAAATTACAATTCTACCCTCGAATTAAAAATGTGAAGATATGTACAGTTGATTGATGTAGAAAATTGGCATAACAAAATGAGTTAACATATATATGTTCATATAATAAAACTAATTTTTCTTAACAAAATGAATTTATTGAAAATATAATAGAACATATCATAATATTTTATGCATTATGAGGAAAACTATCATGAATTCTACTCAAATTCTAAGTTTTACCCTAACTTGTATGTTATAAATAACATAATTAAAAAAAATCATTCAAAATATCATCCACCAAGCAATTGTATCTTCAAAATATACCACCATAAGCCAATAATCACCTAAGGAATTTAAAAGAAACAATTATCTATCAACAATTCAAGTTTCATACAAGTGAAACATACTCAAAAAAAAAATTCATGAATAAAATTCACTTACAAGATACTAAAAAAAATTCTAACCAAAATCAATATTCTAGTTCTTATTCGATTCCTCTTTAAAAATATTTCTCTTTCTTCTTCAGTCAACTAAAAAAAAGCCTGGAATAGAAATTCATTTGTAGTAAATAGGACAATAGCAAAGATCTTCTCTGCCCCTGTAAGATTGCCTAGTTTCCTTATCTCTTCACCAATTGTTCTTTTTTCTTTTAAAATTTTGTCACCATGGACTCACCTAGTCTCTCTGCTGATGTTTTAATGTCTTCTCCAAGACACTTCATCACATCTAATAGATCAACTGCCAAATCATTCTTACTTCTCCTCCTTTTCTACCCCGATTTCTGACTCTTCTTATTTCTATCGTCTCTACCCATTGGAGAAAATGCTTGACTATTGTCTCTCTCATCTATGTCTTCAACATGAACATTATCTTTATTTTGTTGTTGGTTCTCCATTTATGTCCTCATATCTTCAACATCTTGTCCATTACTTCTGGTTGCTCAATCTTTTCCAAAAATCAAGGTAGATCTTATTATTGTGTGGGAACTTTTGTTTCTCCAACTATCTGCTTTAGGATGACTCCAGAATATACAAATACCAAAATTAGATAGTAAAAAAATATGACATTAAAAAAATAATTCAAATGTGTTTACTGTAACGTATCTATCCCAAACACTCTTCTCAGCCTCCACACAATTTTTATTATCATTAAATTCAAACCCACTTGTGCAGCTGTGCTACCATTTAACATATCATAAATAACATTGAATTCTCTTTTCAAAACCATGATCTTTGATTCAATGTGTGGTTTTCCTTTTAAACCACAACCGGATAACATTTTCTCAAGGTCTTTTTTTGATGCCTGTAGGAAACTTGGCTTGAATCTATTATCAACATTATATTTCCCAAAAACAAGCATATCTTCTAGGTCCTCAATTAGTTTTTCCTCTTCTACATGTGTCCAAATTCACTTGGGCTTTTTCTTTGTTCTCCCTCCATCTTGGCATGGAACTTGCACTTATTGTTGAGCGACTTGTGGCTTATTGCCACTTACCGCAATTTGATTTTGAGATTGCCCATTATTATCCATCCCTAAATAATGATGAGAACATACTGACAATTTAAAGAAAGATATGAAAAATGAAAAGAGTATGACATTTCATAAACAATAATCTTCTAATGATTCTCAAATTCATCTATTTTTTTTCAAAAATAAAATGAGTAAAATAAACAATCTTATCATCTTTTTAAAATGTTTCTTGCCATAAACAAATGATAGAACTTTCGAAAATGAAACTCTTTGTATGACTAGTTCAAATGTGACCATACAGTAAACATTTGTTGCACTACATCGTCTTGAAAAATAGACCACTCATCACTTGGATCAACAATTTGTACATCAATATTTTGATTCTCATCATTTGTAACAATCTCAGTGACTTCTTCCTCAATCGAGTCACTTGACATTTCCCTTCTGACAAAATTATGCAGCAAACAACATGCTAGAATAATTTTATTTGTAGTTTTGACTGGATAAAATGAAGGACTTCTTAATATCGCCCATCGTTGTTTGAGTAGACCAAATGTTGTTTCAATAACATTATGCACAGAAGCATGTCTAAGATTATAAATCTCTTTTTCATTACAAGGTTGTTGGCTTATTCTCCATTCATTCAGATGATACCTTTGCTCTATGTATTGTTAGAACCCGTTCCTAGCTTTACTAGTAATCTTAAAGATTTAAGATAATCTTAAATCTTATCATGCTTTTGTTAGTAATATTTTATGTTGTGCTTTATCTTAACTTTAGTAACCTTAAATACTTGTTTGGGCAACTCATGATCATGACGTAAGCATACTATAAGGATCTGAGTTGTAGTAATATAGCATTACCCATAATGTTTGCAAGAAGAGAGTTAATGAAATTGGAGGAAATAATTAATAGATAATTTTTCATTTTATAATATTATCAAAATAATATTGTAGTATTATAAAGAATTCAATTATGAATCTAACAAAAAAATGAACCAAATCGGAATTAAAATTAGAGAGTTATGCCCTTTTTAGTAAACATATAGAGAGTGTCTCGACCACAACATTGTGTCATGTGCCGTGACCGTGATGTTGCGTCATGTGTCGTGACCTTGATGTTGTGTCGTGTGTGCAATGCTAGAGCCACGACTGCGACACTATATCGTGACCACGACAGATGTCGCCTAGGACAACCAATCGTAAAACAATCATATCTCAGGCTATACATATTCTTTTTTAAAAAAATGAAGTGCTTGGAATTGTGATTCGATCATCTATCATCTCAGACTATTTACTTAATGAGAGGTATACCTGGAAGGCAATTTATGTGGTGACTCTTGGGGAAGAATATGAAGACGACAGAAATCCAAAAGAGTTTCCATAGATTCGACTTGGTAAGTAGTTTTAACTATTAATTCTTCCTTCTCCTCATATCTCCTTGCTCAAAATCCCTAATACAATGAAAATGAGGTTTGTCTTGAACTTCAATTTTCATCTTCTACCTACAACAAACCTTCTTTAGGGTTGAAAGGAAGAAGAAACTGTTGACTTGTCAGGGTTTTGATATGGATTCGAGATTTTTAGAGATGGGTTGTGTTTTTAAGGTGTTTTCACACCTTAGGGTGAGTGAGTACTTCCTTTAAATAGTAGATTGCATGAAAATGAGTTAAATCATCAATAATTTTCAATTTCTTAGTATGCGAGTACAAACCCTAAACGGTCTTTTTGATCTAGCTTTTGCAAGTTGATATGAAATGGATTATTTATATGTTGTGATGAATTTCATATGATGAAATCATATTAGTAATGAGTACAACCTATCTAAATAATAATTCTTAAAGTATTTGTAGAGGTTATAAGAGTAAACTAAAATTTAGGATTTTCAGTTATGACTAAAATTGTTGTATAATTGAATAAAGAATTTTTCCTAGTTGAATCTCCTTGGGTACGAATGATTGTTTTATTTGTATGTGTATTACATATATGTCAGATAAGATCTTGGATTTCATTCAATGATATCAATGTTTGCTTGATATATCAGTAAGAAGGGTGAAATCGTAAATGAATGGAAAGTTGGTGGTTTGCAAGTAGACATCTTGATTCCTTGTTATTCTTGATGTATGATGTTTTAGTAAATGGCATGGAAACCCTATTTCCGATCATTATAGGGTTTTATATATATTCTATTTTTTTGTGAACTACTGAGAGCAATTTTTATTGAATGACGTTATGATGTATTAAATCCTTATGCGAGTCATGTGATAAGTGAATGAGGTAAATGAAACCCTAAGGATAGGGTGTCAAGTGAATCAAGTATTGTGATATTAATGTTTCTCAGTATGAGATGTGGTTATGCTTAACAATTCAGTTGTGGTAAATGTTATCAGATGGTTTATGAAATGAACAGTTTGCAAAGCTAAACTAAGATATGTTGACATGATGATTGAATTGTGAATTTCAAGAGTGAATTAGACATTTAGATGCCCTGAACATTGTAGAATCCTCACAAGATGAGGCCTATGTTGTGGGGAGGAAATTGTTTCCTGACTAGAGGTAGTCCAGATCGAGGTAAGCTAGAGTGCACCAGTAAGGTGTGGGAGACTTGACCAGTAGGGAAGACTCCTTATAGTTGTATGGTACCCAACACCAACCGGGGATGCTGGTGGTACCTGTGTTACATGTTGTAGTGATCAATGGTCAGTATGTCCACTGATGCACAATAATCCTGAGGGATTTGACTCACCGCCTGAGTACCCAGGTTGAGAGGTGGATTCTAAGATATCCGACCGCACCCATTAGCCACTGAGAGGCAGAAGTGCCGAGGCCCGCTACAGACGAGGTCTTACTCAGGAGATAGGCTTAGGAACTTGGGCATGCTTCTAAGACTTGTATAGTGAGATCGTAGCTTGTAATGATTCTTTCACATGTTGTGGTACACCTCATGTGGGTTCAGGGCATAAAAAGATGAATGACAGGTTAAAAAAGTGTGTGTAGTTATTCAATTATTCATTATATGTATCTGAATTATTAGTTCTCTTTATGATCAATCAAGCATGTTCATGTATTGATTCACTCTTATAGATGTCTAGAGTATTGTGCCATATTTATGTTTGTGAAAAATTAGTTTCTTTAAAGCTTATTGTTGTTATAATTGATATCACTTGCTCAAATGTATATCTGTAATAATATCAGTGTTTTAGACTGTTTTGTTGTAGTACTCATTCACTGAGTGAGTAGGCTCACCCCTCTACTGAAAATTTCTAGGAAACCACATGGACTAAAGATGTCATTTCATCAACGTAGATCTTCCACATGAGTTAAGAGACTAGTTTAGTTCAGTCGGTCCCTATCACTCTAGGTCCTTGTATCGATGTGAGAGAGTTGTAAATGATGTTTTGTATCTCTGTTTCCTTAATAAGAGAGAATGTATTTGATTATCACGTCCTATGTACATGTAAGTGTGAGAAACATAATGAATGTATGGATGTGTATCATTAATGTTGAGATCATATTAGAGTAATTAATGTTTAATTCTCTTGTGAAGTTTGTTTATGTGATTGGATGCGACAAAACAAAGAGTTTGAAATGAAAAAAAAAGAAAAAAAAAGTCAGGAGTGAACATTGTATCAAGTATAATCCTCAAACTTATGCCTTAAGTAATGGTAATCGTGAGATGCGGGTGTAGCACCTTGGTATCAGAGCTTAGGTTGAGTTGTTTGGGACCATTAGGATAGAAAGTCAGAGTTATTAGTGTGGCAGTTAGGAGGTGCTCTGGGAATTCTGGGTATTTGGATACCTAGGTTGACCAATATCAAGCTACTCTGTCTATTCTTCTTTGAATGCCCTGGCTAGACATGAAGTGGGAGGACGAGCTAGAGAGATACCCTAAAAGTATTAGGGTTAGAAGACCAAAAAGAAATGAATGAATTGAACATAAGAATAGAATGTGATGTAACTCTTATTTTATATTATTTCTTTGATTGGATATCAATGGAAATGCTCTTATATATTTTTACTAGATATTCAGTTCTTAGAAATATATGTGGTCCTTTAAGATTCTTGTACACTATGAAGTTAATTGAGTTATTGTTTACATTCTTTGTATCAACTAGACCAGAAGATCTCTTTAAATGAGTTTACCCTGAGTGTATATTCTTTCTATATGTTTGAGATAAATAGAATTCAGTTAATCCTGAGTAGCTCTTGGCTTCAGGACTACAGGTTCCGCCTGGTCTGGCTGGAAGGATGTGTTACTAGGATCTAATGACTCCTATTAAAAATATAATAAGAGTAGACTCTGGGTTTAGACCCACATTATAGTGTGAATGTACATACACTAAGATGTTGAAACATATGGGAAAGATTGGAATAACTGAGAATCAGTTGGAACTGATATCTGAGATCTAAATTTGGGGCCTCAAATAAGAAACCCTAAATTAGGAATGAAGTAAGAGGGATATAAATACAAGACATACATTAGTATGTAACATTCAAAATGAAGAAGAAAGCATGGATAAAGAGAATTGAACTATATAACTAATTATGACACTTTATCCAATCTGAAATCAAAGAAAGATAAGAGAAAACTACATGGAAAGCCAAGATCAAAAGAACCAATTAGAATGAATGGATCATATAATCGTGTAAGATGTACTTATGTACTCTGCAACAAAAGGAAAATAGGAGAAAAGAATTAAGTATGCAATAAGTACATAGAAGTGAAGTTTAGAAGAATGAAAATAAAGAGAACTAGATAAACATGTAAATTATAAGTGTAGGATAAGAAACTAAGATGAAACAAAAAAAGGAAGTGATGGAAATGATGAGTTTGATTTATAAAGAAGGGTTACATGATATAACAAGGAGCATGGAATGTGTACTTTTATCATAAAGTTTAAATCATTCATCCTTACGAGCTTTTGATTCAAAGTCTCTAATTAGTAGCAACCTAGTTGATATCAAGTGTGTTCAATAGGTTCTTAATGATGAAATGGAACTAGTTCTTAAAGAAGAATAAAGATGCGGATACATAAATGAACAACTCATATAAAGGTAAATTGTATTTTGAATATAAAGGCTTGGTTGAAAAGGAAATTGTGGTTAACCCCTGCATGAGACGTTTGATTCAAAATGAAGGACATGTAATTTATTATGCATAAGATGAAGCAAATAGGGAGAATATTGATTTAGAATTTTAACTAGATAAAAGTAAAAGGATGATAACAATGTATGTGGCATGGAATATAGAATCATACACAAGAGTGAGAAACATGATCATAAGAGATAAGTAAAAGTAAATAATGACATAGGAAAGAGTAGCAAATAGGTAGCTGATGATAGAAAATAAAGAAGGGGTTGAAACATGAGGGAGTAATATGGATGATAAAATAGAGAGATTGTGAGATGTGAGGAAATGTGAAATAGACTAGTCTCCTTGATGATGAGTAATTAATCCTAGATATAAGATACATGTTAAGTGAATACTTGAAGATTGAAATTCAAAATCTCAGAATCACCTTCTCTTTTGCATCCTTCCTAATGAGAGTAATGTGGGGATGAAGTAATAAGAAAATGAATCATATATGATGCATGTCCACCATTGTAGAGACATCTATAGAATGTATTAATGACACATAATATGATGATGAAACCCTGGTAGGGTAAATTAAGAAAGTAATCTATATAAATGGGGAAGTAAGAGAAAGGAAATTCAAGTGGTAAAGATAAGGAAGACCTTAGTAAACCTCAAGAGAGTTAACATTTGCATATCACAATAAAGAGAGTAAAATCATGTCACAATAATTCCATGTTACTGATAATGATCAAACCCTAGAATGTTTACAGTTGTAGTAGTTCAAGGGATGTCAATAGTGATTTGACCTTGAGCATGAACATATCTATAAAATAAAATCCTAAGATCATCAATATGAAAAGAAAATAGAATTTATAGTATTCATGGGTTTAAAGGTTGAAAATGTGAAAGATAGATAAACAATATGGAAATGAGTATGAACGAATGATAAAACAAATTTGAAATATAAGAACTATGATTTGAACAAAAGGAGAAGTGCAACATGAGCAAAGTGTAATCTAAAATATATTCTTGCAGTGATATCAAGAATGATGAATAATCTATTCTTACCTTATATGTTTGAATGTTAGGGATGTTTAGTCTATATGATCAAAATGAGAAGTATAAGTAACGAGAAGTAAATAGTAATGAATGAGGAGAGAAATAAGAGAGAACAATGGCTTTCAGTAAAACATGAATTTGTTTTTTTTTTTAAGTGTAATTTGTTGAAGGTATATTAAGGGATGTAAATTGGTTCTACATATGATCTAAGTGTACATGTGCAAACAATATGTTAATTAAAGGTATCCAATAGTTTTCATCCTTTATACCAATAATTCAACTTTGTATTGTACAATTGTTGTTGAATCTAGTCTTCCAAATTATGAGTGCTTTTCTATTTGAGTAGCACAACAATAAAATTCAAAACAACATGATGAACTCTCTTTTGTGACTCAGAGGTAATACAAATTAATAGTACATATTGAGACATATGAATTGAGATAGTTGGATCAGATTATCAATGTCGAGGTAACACCTCAAGAGTATGAAAATATTGAAAATGGTTGTTTCTCTTCTTTTTCCTATGATTGATTATGGCATAGAGAATTCTTTTGTTATCATTGAGAAGCTTGCTTAAAATCTTTTGTGATTAGAAGAGGAACAACCGACTCAATGTTGAAAATAAAATTCTAGACCACAGAATTCGAAAGCTTAAAAGGAGAGAGATACCCCTAGTAATGGTTCTTTAGAGGAATCATGGTGTAGAATAAGATACTTGGGAAGTGGTGATGGAGATGTTTAACAAGTATCCTTTCCATTTTTAGAAATTTTGAGTTGAAATTTTTATTAGAGGGAGAGAATTGTTACAACTCGTTCCTAGCTTTGCTGGTAATCCTAGAGATTTCAGATAATCTTAAATCTTGTCATGCTTTTATTAGTAATATTCTATGTTGTACTTTATATTAACTTTAGTAACCTTAAATACTTATTTGGGCAACTCATAATCATAACTTAATCATACTATAAAGATCCCAGTTGGAGTAACATAACATTAACCCATAATTTATGCTAGAAGGAGTTAATGACATTGAAGGAAATAATTAATAAATAATTTTTTATTAGTTAATATTATCAAATTAATATTTTAGTATTATATATAATTCAACTAAAAATCTAACAAAAAAAGAATGAACCCAATCAGAGTTAAAATGAGAGAGTTATGCTATTTTTAATAAACATGTAGAGAGTGTCGCGACCACGACGTTGTGTCGTGTGCGCGACGTTAGTGCCGCGACCGTGACACTGTATCGCGACTGCGACGTATCCTGCCTAGGACAACCAATCATAAAATGATCATAACTCAGGCTATACTTATCTATTTGTAACAGAACAAAGTGTGTTGGAACTGAGATTCGATCATCTATTATCTCAGACTCTTTGCTCTACAAGAGGGTGACCTGGAAGGTGATTTCTAGGGCAATTTTTGGGGAAGGACATGAAGAACAACGGAAATCCAAAAGGGTTGCCATAGATTTGACTTGGTAAGTAGTTTTAACTGTTGATTCTTCCTTCTCCTCATTTCCCCTTGATCGGAATCCCTAGTCCAATGAATCTGAGGTTTAGCATAACCTCTTATTTTCATCTTCTACCTACAATACACCTTCTTTAGGGTTGAAACGAAGAAGAAACCATTGACTTGTTAGGGTTTTGATATGGATTCGAGATTTTCAGAGATGGGATGTGTTTTTAAGGTGTTTTCACACCTTAGTGTGAGTGAGTACTTCCTTTAAATAGTAGATTGCACAAAAGTGAGTTAAACCATCAATAATTTCCAATTTCTTAGTATGCGAGTATAAACCCTAAATGGTCTTTTTGATATAGCTGTTGCAATTTGATTGGAAATGGATTATTTATTTGTTTTGATGAATTTTAGATGATGAAATCATGTTAGATATGGGTACAATCCATCTAAATAATAATTCTTAAAGTATTTGTAGAGGTTATAAGAGTAAATTGAAATTAAGGGTTTTCAACTATGACTAAAATTGTTGTATAATTGAATTAAGAACTTTGCCTAGTTGAATCTTCTTGGTTACAAATGATTATTTTATTTTTGTGAGTATTACATATATGTTAGATAAAATCTTGGATTTCATTTGATGATATCAATGTTTTCTTGATATAATCAGTAAGGAGGGTGAAACTGTAAATGAATGGTAAGTTGGAGGTTTGAAAATAGACATCTTGATTCAATGTTATTCTTGATGTATGATGTTTTAGTAAATGGCGTGGAAACCCTAGTTTAAATCATTAAATGGTTTCATATATATATATTCGATTATATGTGAACTGTTGAGAGCAATCTTTATTGAATGACGTTATGATGTATTAAATCCTTATGTGAGTCACGTGATAAGTGAATGAGGTAAATGAAACCCTAAGGATAGGGTGTTCAGTGAATCAAGTATTGTGATATTAATGTTTCTCAGTATGAGATGTGGTTATGCTTAACAATTCAGTTTTGGTAAATGTTATTAGATGGTTTATGAAATGAATGGATTACAAAGATGAACTAAGATATGTTGATGTGATGGTTGAATTGTGAATTTGAAGAGTGAATTAGACATTTTGATGCCCTGAACACTGTAGAATTCACATAGGATGAGGCATGCATTGTGGGGAGGAAACAATTTACCGACTCGAGGTTGTCCAGATCAAGGTAAGTCAGAGTGCAGCAGTAGGGTGTGGGGGTTTGGACCAGTAGGGCAGACTCCTTACAGTTGTGTGGTACCCAACACCAATTGGGGATGTCGGTGGTACCTATGTTACATGTTGTAGTGATCAGTGGTCAGTAGGTCCACTGATGCACAATAAGCGTGAGGGATTTGACTCATCTCCTAAGTACCTAGGTTGAGAGGTGGAGTCTGAGATATTCGGCCACTCCCATTAGCCACCGAGAGGAAGATGTGTCGAAGCCCGCTGCAGATAGGGTCATACTCAAGAGATAGGCTTAGGAACCTAGGCATGCTTCTAAGCCTTGTACAATGAGATTGTAGCTTGCTGCGATTCTTTCACATGTTGTGGTACACCTCATGTGGGTTCAGGGCATAATAAAATGAATGAGAGGTTAAACAAGTGTGCACAATTATTCAATTATTCTTTGTATGTATCTGAATTATTAGTTCTCTTTATGATCAATAAAGCATGTTCATATATTGATTCACTCTTGTAGATGTCTAAAGTATTGTGCCAATTTATGTTTGTGAAAAATTAGTCTCATTAAAGCTTATTGTTGTTATAATTGATATTAGTTTCTCAAAAGTATATTTGTAGTTATATCAGTGCTTTAGATTGTTTCTTTGAAGTACTCATGCACTAAGTGAGTAGGCTCACCCCTCTACTCACAATTTTTAGGGAAACCACATGGACTAAAGATGCCATTACATTAGCGTAGATCTTCCATAGGAGTTAAGTATAAGACTAGTTGAGTTTAGTCGGTCCCTGTCACTCTAGGTCCTTGTATAGATGTGAGAGAGCTGTAAATGATGTTTTGTATCTCTATTTCCTTAATAAGAGAGAATGTATCTGATTATCATGTCTTATGTACATGGAAGTGTGTGAAACAGAATGAATGTATGGATGTGTATCATTAATGTTGAGATCATACTAAAGAAATCAAGTTTAATTCTCTTGTGAAGTTTGTTTATGTGATTGGATGCAAGAACACAAAGAGTTTGAAAAGAAATAAAAGAAAAAAAGTCGGGAGTGAACTTTGTATTAAGTATAATCCTCAAACTTATGCTCTAATCTCATGATTAGTGATAATCGTGAGATGCAGGTGTAGCAGCTCTGGTCCTAAAAATCCCTCACCATTGACATAGCCAACATCTACCAAGTAGTAATTTCCTACAATCATATTTGTGAAGAAAATTAATAACAATTATAGAGAAATAATAATTCTAATTATATATGTGATAATACAAAATTGTGAATTTTACCATGTGGAACATGAAATCCATTGTGACTAGTAATGGCATCATTGAGAACTCTCATGTATGATGTTGAACCTTCCCATCCCGATAAGACATACATGAACTACATTTCTTTGATGCAAACTCCAAGAACATTAGTTGCAATGAATCCTCTCCTATTTTTATATCTTGCTCTATCTATCTCAAGGATACACATTTCAATGTATGTGCTATCCAGTGCTCCAAGGAATACCTTGCTAAGGAACAATATTTAGTATATTGTTTAATTGATATTGTACGTATGTAAAATATATATGCTTACTTTAAACCATTTCCAACGGTTGTCAGTTGAATTTTCAGGAATTGCTTTGGCCTTTTGATACAATGCTTTATGTGACTCGTTTAACACTTCATGAAAGTATCGACTCACAATTTCACCAGATTTGAAAAAGTCACCCTGAAGTATCCTATTTTTTGAGTGGTGAGATAGGATATAAAGGAAAATAGCAACCATCACACCAATGGTTGCATTCCAACTACATGTGAGATTCTCCATTGATGTAAGTAATGAACACAAACATCAAAAAGTTTTACAGTCCATACTAAGCTTGTAGATACACTTTTTGCCACTCTTGTAGACCAACCTATCAATCAGGCTACTCCTATTCTAATTTTTATCAATTAAACTATATTTTGATCTGAAAACTTTCGCTCATAAGCTCATGCAACTATAATGATGATGACTATCAACATAATAATTGCCTCATGTATAGAATGTAGGAACAATTGGACACTGATTCTCCTATTTTGGATAAGTTTATCCCATTTTGACAAATGATGCCATTGCAGCATATAAAATTTCAACCCATATGAAAATTTTCTAATTAAAATTTGTCAAAAACTACATCCATTTATTGCGGAGTTTAAAACTAATGATTTATGTGACATATGAAAAGATGAGAATATATAGATAATATGGCTATATAATGTGTAAATTATTCTTAAATTGTGCACAAACATAATTTAGAATAACATAAAAAGTGTCACATAGATCAATATCATAAAACACATCTTTGTGAAGCGTTAGAACCATCATCATTTGTAATTTACATGATACATAACATGTTGTTGTTCAATGTATGTATTTAACATGGTTCATAATTATTTAAAGCAAGTTGATATTAAAATATTAATTTTTATGCATATCAAATTCAGATCACAATTTTTTCGTGCAAGATCCATAACTAATTTGTCAAGTTAAATCAACAATTTATATCACTACTAAAAAAATCTCAGTCAAAACAATGTATCACTAGCACTATCAACATTGACTAAAAAAATAAAATTTATAAGAAAATATTTTTTTCTATGACTCCTACATGATAGCAATTTAATATCAAATCAACATGTAATAAATGTGGAAGAGTTTTAATCTAAAATAGAACATACTAATTTATAGACAATACACGTCGAATTATATTGCTATAATCTTCCTATTCTCAATTTTTTAACATAATAATGATGGCTATGATATACGTGCATCAATCAAATTAAACATATAAAGCATCATATTTTTATTACCTTCTTGATACGATCGTTGTAGACGGGCGTGCCGAAAGGGAAGGAAGGAGCAAAAATGTCGGTCTAAAGGAGAAGCAACACTGATGGATATTGATAAACAACAGTCTAGATAATTGTTGATCGTGAGTAGCGGCGTCAAACTAGTCATGGACGAAAAAGTGCCAAACCAGCTGTCCAGATTAGAAATTCAACCGAATCTGAAGAAATAGAAATGTCGCCCAAACCGTACAATGATGCCAAAACCGTCATGAGAAGCAACAACGTCTTGAGGAGCAATAGTGAGAAATCCAGACAAGTTACGGCGGTGCTACCAGTGAGGAGAAACTGTGTCTAATTGGTAAAGGGTTCTTCCATTCATGAGGGAGAGAAGAAGCTCATCAGTTGTGAGGCTGAAGAGAAGCCATCAGAGAACTTGGTGTGCGGAGTGATCGAATATGGTTGGAGAACAGATGTCATTCATGAGGGAGAGAAGGAGAACCACCATTCATGAGGGAGGAGGAGTTCTACCCTTCTATGGGCAGCGATGAGCACTACCATTCATGAGGAGGGTTGCTTGATAAGAGAAAAGCACACAAAAAATTATCGGGAGAGGGATTTGTGTTGGGTCAGGCTCTTGTTCGTATATATCCCAACTGAATACTTGGGGTGGGTACGGAACTGCAAGTCCTAGTTAGTTAGGACTCTAGTATTGCTGGTTGCCCATCCTAATATGGGTCTATACGCAACTGAACACAAGATCTGAATTTCAATGGGATTTGGAATCCTATCCTTCCCATTGTCCTGCAAAACAAATGTGGTGTTAGGGATCTCTCTCTATCGTGGTATCATCTTGTTTCTCTTTCAGACTATATTATCTCAGGTTTGGGTAAAAACCCAAAAGGAAAATTATAACTTTGCTTCTTATATTAGATTTACTGGTTGGTCCCTTGGTGTTTCCATCACACATTGTGAGAGTTTTCTATGTAAAAATCTAGTCTTTATTTCCCTTCTATCTTGTTTTGGTTATTATCGTGTGTTTACATGCTTTTCAATTACACTTATGCACATATTTATCTTTCATTGTACTGTGATTGTATAATATACGTGCACACAATTTCCATTAACAACCTATCAACTATTATTAGAATGCTAGTTGCATAGATCCAGATCTAGATGGAGAAGGATGATGATGCAATGATGGTTAAGTTGACAAGCATAAATTGACAGATATTCGAACTCAAGATGGAAGATATTCTCTATTATAAAGATGACAGAGGGACAAAAGACATGGAATATGTTCGACATGGATTACAAGACACTAAATAGGATGACCGTCGGTGCTGGTGTATATGCCTAGAGAGCCAATCATATGATGATTGTAATGTTATAACTTGTAAATAATTTGATTAATAATAAAGGCAAGCTTTCAATTTATTCTGTTTCATTTAGTTATGAGATAATGAAGTATCATAGTGAATGTCTAGAGAATGATATTACTCAATGACGTATATCTTCAAGTGTGTGACATGAACAATGATATCATACATATGTTAATGTTGGTATGTATGCCCTAAGAGCCAATCACGGGATGATTGGTGGGATACATTAAGATTGATTTGATAAAGATCAAAGACAAGCTTCCAATTCTTTCTAGTTCAGTCATATGAGATAGTGATAGAATAGATTGAATATCTAGAGAATGACAGTACTCAATGACATATACTTTCAGGTTGAGGACCTGAATGATGAGATCAAACGGATGTTAAGAGTTTGTACATTCTTATTATGTCCCTAGTCGGATGTCATTGTGGAAGGTAGATAGACAACAATGACACACAAGACTAGATTGTGGTGTTGGTTGATGAAAAAATCTCATTAGTCATGATATGGAGATATCAAACCAAACACATAGGTACTTGTTAGAGAACAAGTTTACCGGACAGACCCACCATGAGTTTGACACATGGAACCATGACATGGTAGTCACAGTCAGTTCTCACAGTGACTGTGGTGAGTGTGATTCTTTGACCTGAAATCACTATACTCAACACATGTGATTGGGTACACTTTGACATCATCAAACGCATTCCTGAAACATGGGTTGTTATAAAGGTGATGATTGGGTGGCTTTGACACATGGGGCTTTTGAGGGGTGAGTGATAGATATGGGATTTTGTCCCTCGTGAGGGAGTTTGATATCCATGGTCACTTGATGAGTAGGATTGAGATAGGCATGTGCACGCATGTGTGAATCAATATATGATATTGATATCATACATATCTCCTCCAATCTACTCTGAGATCAAGAAAGTGAATGAACGTTGACAGGATGACTATTCCATGCCTTGAGTTCATTCAGGATATCAAAAGAATTATACATTTGTTGTAACACCATTCACGGATTGTAGGATTGAAAGTTGTTCTCCAACTTTCTATTTCACTTGGGTAGCACTGATGTGTGACTAGGCACCTCTCTTTGCTTGTGAAGTCATAATTGTTATGGACTTTCACTGCCAACGTGAAATGGACCTACAGGGTCACACACATATGATTTAACCTGGAAGAGGAGTTTATCCACAAATGATGTTTAGATTGATTACTAAAGGAGTTTAATAGTTCAATTAAACACTCAGTTGATTGATAGCTCAAGATCATATTATTCAAGGTGTTGGATTGATTGATTAGAGTATCAGATTGATTGAAAGTGCAATTGATTGATTTGCACAAGTCGGTTTCCCCAACCGATCGGCTCATGTGATGTACCGATCGACTTAGGTTGGTGAACCGATCGGCTCATGTGATGAAATGATCGGCTCAAGACAGGCTTAGACGACCGGTTCAAGGGTTGAACCGATCGGCTCAACTGACCAACTGAGATCGTTTGGAAAGTCAGAAGACTATTTTGCAAATACAATTTGTTTCACTTGTACAAATTCGATTTGGACAAGGATTACTATTTGATTAATCAGAGACAAATTTGAAATTCAATTTGATTTGGACCAGGACCACGAACCGATCATTTCATGTGATGAACCGATCGGCTCAGGTGTCCCAAACGATCGTTTTAGGGTTGAAACGATCAGTTCAGCTGGCACAAGTTGCTTGTTTTGTGGAAAATCTCAAACCCTTCTACTCCTTCTTTAATCTTGCATTGCCTGGGATAGAGAACCCTATCCCATGACCCTCCTATATATATAGGGGTAGTGGGGGCTTCTCAACAAACAACTTAGTGCACCCGTTGCTCTGTAAAGTTGTCGTTCTCTTTGGTTTTGGTAACCGAGAGACCCCGAGCAAGTGCTACCCGATAAGGGAGGCACAACAAGGGAAAGACAACTGCTGAAAGCGACTAGTGGCAGGAGAGTGTGTTAGTGACTAGTACGCTGACAGGAGGGTGTGACTCCTTCCGATTCCTTGTGGTACAAGGAGATCAAAGTTCATGGTGGTTTATGTAGACTACTACAAAGGCGGGAGACTTCTGCCGCTCAGAGGATAGCTGTCAATCCTGACAGTCCTGGTGAGACCAGGAGCTACACAGACACCGTCCAAGACCAGAGGTGAAGACTGTGCAAGCCGCGAGGTATCGTCGCTGAGCAAGCCTCGGGACAAGGTACGCCTCTACAAACCATGCTTCCTATTGTATAGATGTTGCACATTTCCTTCGTTCTGGGTTTGGGGAGAAGAAATTTTTTGTTTCCGCTGCCTTCTTTGTCTCCCCTAAAACCCAGCAGTTAAGAGAACACATATTCTTGTTATGTACCTAGTCGAATGTTATTGTCAAAGGCCGATAGACATCAATAACATATAAGAATATAGTGTGTGTTGGTTGATGACGTAATCTCATCAGTCATGATATGTGATATCAAACCAAGCACATAGATACTTGTTAGAGAACATTGTACTGGATAGACCCTCCTTAAGAGTGATAGATGTTGATCACAATTGGTAGTTAGGATCATCTCTTATATTTTTGGTGGTGATTGTGGTTCTTAGACTTGAAGTCACTACACTCATCATATATCATTCAGTATACTTTTACATCATACACCGTGATCTTGAATAAGGGTTTCCATAAAGGTGATGATTGGGTGTACTATGACGCATGGGGATGACTATGGAGGGATAGGAATTACTACCCAATAAATGGAGGGATAGCAAGGAAGAACAAATGTGAAAGAGCAAGTTGGTGACTAGTACGCCAACGTTAACATACTATTCATGGTGATCAACAGGATGCCTACGTAGATGTTGTTTGAGTGTGACCTAAAGAAAGGGTGCACAACACAATGATAAGCTTGTCAGTGGACTTGCTCTAGGACCAAGTATATCATCTAAAGAATCCTTCCCATTGCATAGTTATTGAAGAGTTCAATTGGTTAACGGAAATATGGTAGTTAAATTTTTGTTTTCGCTGCTTATAATGTCACCATATTTCCCTATAGTGGTATCACAACCACATCAATCTACTGTGTTTTAGGATAATTGATATCATCAGATTTTTTATTTTCATCATTTATTTATTGCATACGATGTGAATACTTAAACTGATTAATGTGCATATCTGACTAAACACCACATAAGATCCCAACTAATATATATATAATATATATGCAATTTACAAGTGTCTCCATTATGGATAATTTTGATGGTGGATGTGAAGCATGGTTATGGTGAATAGCCCTATATATTTATGTATGGTTGGTTTTATCTCAGTTTGCATATCGATCCTCTACCTTATCTTCCAATTGTAAAAGTATTATTCTCTCCTACCTATGATCTCCTCAAATGTAACTCAAGGTGTCTCTTACACTATTTAATAGAATTAGGATAGTTTAATTTCTTGTTACAACAAAGAAGATGAACCTAAGCACCAGGCCAATCGACCGTCGCAAAGGTGAGCCAACCGGCTGAAGGATCGAGGAGGACGAGCCAAACCAATCAACTGGTGGACTCAACCGATTGACTGGAGGATCCAAAATATGGTGGACCGCAGACCATATGACCATTATGATGACCAATCAACCAGTTCAAGGGTTGAAGCAATCAACACAGATTGGCAAGCACATATCTTCATCAACAACATCTTTCTACATGAGATGCAAACCTAGGTGGTAGTAATTCACTGTGGTTCCAAGGAAACAATAGAATGGATATAGCCATCACTTATTCTTATTACATGTTTTCATTGTAGGATATTACATGTTTGTTATACGTAGTACACATATGTGGTGATTGGATAATGTATATGAATTTATAAATACAAACTCCATCTAAGATATTAAGTCTAAGATGCATCCCATTAGAAACACACATGAATAGCTTGATCAACTATGAGTGGGCACCACAAGGGTGGTACACATTCTATCTCATAAAAGTGTGATAGTAATAATGTGGACATGCCAAGCAGGGCGTATTATTATCATGTTGGCTTTGGGGTCAGGCTTAATTGTTGTCCTTAATGAGATTAAGCACCAATGGCATGTTAATGGCTATGGCAAGGAGTTGCGCATAGAATCTATCCAAGAATTACATAAGATGAAATTGGCAAAATATTCCTATGTTAATAATTCATTAAGGATGCTAGCGTTGGTCGGGTAATAATTGAATTATTTTGGATCTTGTCTCACTAGAAGGTTTTGCGTTGCAATATTTTGAATTGATATATGAGGGCTATCAATATGAATAAAATAGTGGGAGAGATGATTAATTAAATACCTAATTGAATATCATTAATTTTTCAAATCAAATCACAAAACGAAAAGGGTTTTTGACAAATGCAAAATTTTCTCTTATAGTGTCAAATGGCAATCAAATCATTATTGTGATTGGTCCTTAAGAAGGACAGATTTAACAAGACAAATTTCCATGAATGGATTTGGACTTTGAGAAGGATTCTTAATGAAGAGCACATGCTCTATGTCCTAGAAACACCAGTGCCAGAAATACCTACACTTGATGTGCCTAGGGTTGAGGTCAATGCTTATTAAAGCATGCCAACGATGCCATGGATATAAAGCACCTAATTCTAAGCTACATGATGTATGAGTTGCATGAGCAATGCGAGGACATGGGGATACTTGAGATGGTAAAACATCTTAAGGACTTGAACCGTTAGCACACAAAGCAAGAAAGGTACGATATCTCAAAGGCGCTCTTTGAGTGTAAGATGTCAAAGGGAGTCTCATCAGATTCCCATGTGCTCAATGTGATTGGAAATGTGGAACATCTACAAGAATTGGGATTCTCTTTAAGCCAAGAGTTAGACACAACTATGATTCTACAATCATTTCTTGAATCATATAGTCACTTTATGGAGTGTTACCACAAATAATATGGCCAGACCATTGTCAAATTTGCTTGGCATGTTGATTAATGCCAAAGAAAGAATGAAGAAAGACAAATTTGTGATGGTGATCAGTGGAGTCGAGTCCAAAGATGACAATAAGGCCATGAAGAGTTCTGAGGCTGAGAATAAATCCTGATCTTCAACACTCAAGATAAGGAGAAAGAAAAGTACAAGAGGAATCTATCCTTTGTACTTGAAGGTATTCATGAAGAAGAAGATGGGGATGGTGATTTCCAATTTAGGTATATACATTATTTAGATAAACTTATCTACTTCTTCATCTTGGGTACTTGATACCATATGTGGATCTCACATATGCTCAAATATGTAGGATCTGAAAAGAAGAAGTCCTTTGGGAAAGGGTGAGGTTGAACTATGAGTAGCAAATGGAGCAAGAGTTGCTTCTACTACAGTTGTAACCTATCATTTATCTCTTCCCACATGGCTTGTAATAGAGTTAGTGATAGCTATTATGTACCCGCCATAAATAGAGACATCATTTATATATCTTGTATGGACAAGTATGCATATGAATTTCATATTAAGAATGGTTGATGTTCTATTTCAAAAGATGGGATCTTTTATGACAATGCCCCAATGTCTTATGGTCTTTATTTGCTAGACCTAAATATAGATATTTTAACGTAAATACCAATAGGATAAAACTCAACAACTAAAAAAAAACATATCTTTGGTAGTGTCATCTAGGACACATAAATGAGAATAGCATATATAGACTCCATAAATATGGTTATCTAGACTCTTTTGATTTCGAATCAATAGAGATATGTTAATCTTGTTTTTGGGCAAGATGACAAAGACTCCTTACACTAGTAACAATGAGAGGGCTAGTGATATATTAGGACTCATATATATTTATGTATGTGGCCCTTTTAGAACACTTACTAGAGGTGGATATCAGTACTTCATTACCTTCATTAATGACTTCAAAAGGTACGATTAGGTTTACTAGATGAAAGATAAGTTAGAAACTCTTAGAAAGTTCCAAGGATTTTATGAATGAAGTACAAACCAACTTGGGAAAAATATTAAGGCACTTTGTTCTGATCAAGGTGGAGAATGCCAAGAGTTTGAGGACCATCTATGATCCCATAGTATCATATCATAGTGGACTCCACCTAGAACACCTCAGCATAATGGTGTCTCAAAAAGAAGGAATCACACATTGCTAGATATGGTGCGATCAATTATGAGTTTAGCTAAACTTCTGACTACCTTATGGGATTATTCTCTTGAAACCTTCGCGTTTGCACTAAACTAAGTACCATCAAAGTTTGTTCAAAATACACCATATGATATATGGTACGGGAATCGTCCTAATGGGTGTTTTATGAGGATTTGGGCATGTGAAGCTTATGTGAGGAAAATGTTTCTTAAAAAGCTTGGCCTTAAATTTTATAAGTGTTATTTTGATGGATACCCTAAGGAGACCAAAGGATATTACTTTTATTTTTTTGTTGCCAGAGATGTTGCATTCTTAGAGAAGGATTTTATTTCCAAAGGAGTCAGTGGGAGGAATGTAGAACTCAAAGAAGTTTGGGACCAATAAGAAAGAATTGAACCAATATATGTATAAGAGGAATACAAAGAATCACAAAACATTATGGAATCTCAAATTCCTCAAGTAACACAGGAACCTCATAGATCTAGTAGGACACACCTAGAACCTAAAGGATTTGGAAATCTTATGACTCAGGAAGGTGGTGAGTTGGTCATAGATGATGAGCCAACAACCTAATTAGAATCTACTAAGGGACCAGAGTCTGGGAAATGGCTTGAGGCCATGAGATCTGAGACGGAATCCATGTATGCCAATAAGTATGGGCCTTTGTGGATCCACCTGAAGAGGTAAAACTATAGGGTGTAAGTGGATCTCCAAGAAGAAGACCAACATGGATGGTAAAGTACAAACCTATAAAGGAAGATTGGTTACAAAGGGTTTCATACAAGTTCAACGTGTTGACTATGACAAAGTCTTTTCTCCAATTGCCATGGTTAAGTCCATCACGATCATGTTTTCTATTGCATCTTATCGTGACTATGAGATTTGGCATATGGGTGTCAAAACCACATTCCTTAACCTAAATCTTCTTGAGGGTGTATATATGACACAACTTGAGGGTTTTATAAATCCAAATGATTCAAATAAAGTTTGTAAGATACAAAGGTCGATTTATGGATTGAAGCAAGCATCTCGGAGCTAGAATCTTTATTTTGACAAGATAGTCAAAGAGTTTGGTTTTACTCAAAATGAATATGAACCTTTTGTGTAAAAGAAGGTTAGTGGGAGCATGATTGTATTCCTCATGTTGTATGTGGATGACATGCTATTGATGGAAAAGGTCATCCCTACTTTACAAAAGGTAAAGACATGGCTAGGAAATATGTTTTCTCTGAATGACTTAGGAGAAGCATCCTACATGTTGGGGATCAAGATCTATAGATAGATCTAGAAGGCTTCATCGACTAAGCCAGAGCACATACATTGACAAAGTGTTGAAGAGGTTCAACATGGAGAGCTCAAAGAGAGGAAAACTTCCCATGGTGCATGGATTTACCATCTTTAAAGTTCAATGTCCCAGTTCTTGTAAAGAAATGGAACACATGAGTATGACTCCATATGCATCAGCAATTGGATCCATCATGTATATAATGTTGTGTACCCCTCCTGATGTCTCATATGCCTAGAGCATGATGAGTAGATATCAGTCAGATCTAAGTGATGCTTGTTGGATAGTCATGAAGAACATCCTTAAGTACTTGAGAAAAACTAAGGATCAATTCCTTGTCTACGGGAGAGAGGAAGAGTTGGTGGTAAAGGGTTACACCAATGCAAGCTTCCAAACTGAAAAAGATGGTTATAGATTGCAATCTAGATTCATGTTTTTCCTCAACAATGGAGTTGTAAGTTGGAAGAGTTCCAAGCAAGAGACATTTGTCAATTCTACAATAGAGTCTTAGTATATTGTTGCATCAAATGTAGCAAAGGAGGTTGTTTGGATCAAGAAGTTCATCTCTTAACTTGGGGTAGTCCCAAGCATCAATGATGCAATTGATCTATATTGTGACAACAATGGAGCTATTGCACAAGCTAAGGAACCCAGATCATATCAACATTCCAAGCATATACAAAGGCCTTTCCATCTCATACAAGAGATCGTACATCGAGGAGATGTGAACATTTGCAGAGTACCAACCGAGAACAATGTTGCTGACCTCTTAACAAAAGCACTTTCACAGTAGAAGCATGATGGTCATGTTAGATCACGGGGAATAAGATTCATAGGTGATTGGATCTAAGTGCAAGTGGGAGTCTGTTGGTGTGTATGCCTAGAGAGACAATCATATGATGATTGTAATGGCATAACTTGTAAATGATTTGATTAATAATAAAGGGAAGCTTCCATTTTATTCTATTTCATTCAGTTATGAAATAATGAAGTAACATAATAAATGTCGAGAGAATGCTATTACTCAATGACATATGTCTTCAAGTGTGTGACTTGAACAATGAGATCATACAGACATTAAAAGTACATACATTCTTGTTATGTCCCTAGTCATATGTGATTATCAAAGGCTGATCGACAACAATAACACATAAGACTAGAGTGTGTGTTGGTTGATGATAAAATATCATCAGTCATGATATGTTACATCAAACCAAGCACATAGATACTTATTAGTGAACAATGTATGAGACAGACCCACCATAAGAATGATACATGGAGACCATGATTGGTAGTCAGAATCATCTCTTATAGCGTTGGTAGTGATTGTGGTTCTTAGACTTGAAGTCACTACACTCATCACATGTCATTCGATATATTTTGACATCATCCACTATGATCCTGAATAAGGGTTTCCATATAGGTGATGATTGGGTGTATTGTGACATGTGGGGATGATTGTGAGTGATGTAGATGGGATTTGTCCCTCCTACATGAGTATGATATCATGGCCGCTTAATAAGTGAGACTGAGAAATGCATGGCCATGCACATGTGAGTCAATATGTGATATTGAGATGACATATATCTCAAACAGTCTGCTCTGGTTCAGAGAACATGGATTGACCGATTGAAAATGATGACGATTCCATGCCTTGAGTTCAATCTGGATATCAGCGACAAAGGAACTATACAAACATTATAACACCAATCACATATTGTAGGTTGAAGTTGTTCTCCAACTTTCCATTTACTTTGGTAGTAATGATGTGTGACTAGGCACCGCTCTTTGCTTGTGATGTCATAATTGGTTATGGACATTCACTGGCAACATAACATGGAACCTATACGGTCACACACATAGGAATTCAGTTGGAATAGGATTTTAATTAGTGAATGATAATGAAATTTACTAATAAAGTGTTTGGGTACTCAATTTCACCACACTTGACTGAATGGACTCTGAAACGGCCGATTCAACTGTGGAACTAGCCAATTAGAGTGTATTGGATATTGCATTGGATGAACCTGGGCATGAACTAACTGGTTCATTGAGTGAACCAATTGGATCACGGTCCTGAGACGACTGGTTCATGAGATGAACCACATGGTTCACAAGAGAAATTCGATTGCATCAAAGATTATGGCTGACGTCAAAGTCGTGTACTAATTGGATTAGAATTGCCAATACAATTGTGATTGAGAAACATGATGAAACAACACATTCATTGGATGAACCGATTGGCTCATATTCCAATCAATTGGTTCACTAGTGAACCGATTGTTTAACTTCTTGTATGTTGTGAAAATTCATGAGATTTCAGTCCCTTCCACTCCCACATAGATTGGGAAACCTGACCATGTCCATAACCCTCATAAAAATAGAGGGGTATTGGGGGCTTCCTAGAGATACAACTCAATTGCTTCTGACAATTGTTTGTCTTCTCTAAACTATCCTTCCCATTGCATAGTTATTGACACGTTCCACTGGTTCAAGGGGAATATGGTAGTTAAATTTTTGTTTCCTCTGCCTATTCTGTCGCCATATTTTTGTATAATGGAAATAGTGTGAACGTAGCTTGATATTTTGGTGTTCCACCATGTCTCAAAGGAGACCGATACCAAAGATTTATTGAAAACTCTCAAGAAATTATATGAAAATAAAACTCCCACAAATAAAGCTTTCTTGATAAGCAAATTGGCAAACCTAAAATACCTGGATGGTATACTTATTGTCGAGAACATGACTGAATTCTAAAGTCATGTGAAATAAAATGGGGTCGATGAAGATGGTTCTTGATGATGAACTCGGAGTATTATTTATTTTGAGATTATAACCTGATATTTGGGAGACGTTCTTTGCGACGGCTAGCAAATCTTCACAAAAAGGCAAGTTGGCACTTAATCAAGTGAAGAGAAGTCTACTGAATGAAGAGACTCAATGATGAGCTCCAAGCGACAGTGAATCAGAGGTGCTCTTCACCAAGAACAATGATGCTAATAGAGAAAGAGACTGTGGAAGATCTCAGATCTGCGGTTAGTCCCAAGACCGTGGGAAGTCCTAAGGTAGATCCAAATCAAAGAGTAGAGGGTGCTTCCATTATGAAAAGATGGGTCATTTTAAAAAAGGATTGCATGGTTTGGAAAAAGAAACATGGGACTGAATCCAAAGACAAGAATATTGTAGCAGCAATTTCATATGACATGGATGATGATGAAGATGTGGTCTTGACAGTCCAGATGAAGTGTTTGCATTTTGAGGATGATTATTCTGACTAGTTGATGGACATTGCATATTCTTATCATGTTTCACCTAGTAAATAATTCTCAAGTTTATACAAGAAGGGATACTTTGGTATGGGGAATATGGGAAATTCTAGCTTCTCTAGAATTATGGGATTGGAGAAATTTGTGTCCAAACAAGTGTCAGATGCACGCTCACACTAAAGGTTGTTCATCATGTCCCATATTTGCAGGTAAGTTGATTTTTGGTTCTTTATTTGATTTAGAAGGATGCTATCTTGGCATTGGTGGTGGCGCATGTAAAATCATAGAGGGGTATTTGGTTATTATATGGGATAAATTGTATCATACATTGTACAAATACCATCTTAAGGTGGTCAAATGTGGTAATATACATGCAGTTGAGGATCACCAGGTAGATCTATGGCACAAACAGTTAAGACACATGATTGATAAGGGCCTACAACTTCTATCAAAGATGGAAATAATTTTTGTGCCAAGGACACCAGTCTTAGTTCATGTGATTCATGTCAGAGGGGAATGCATCAGTGAGTTTCCATAAGATAAGAACAAAGGTGAAGTCAAATTTTATGCATTTAGTTCATTTGGATGTTTTCTTTTCATTTGAGGTGTCTTTACTAGGTGGCAATAGGTATTTTGTCATGTTTATTGATGATGCATCAAGGTAGGTGTGGGCCTGCTTGTTAAAGACCAATGATCAAGTCTTTTATTTTTTTCCTAAGTTTCATCCTATGGTGGAGAGGGAGGCAGAGAGAAAGATAAAGTGTCTCTGCATGGACAATGGAGGAGATTCCACCTCTAGGGAGTTCCAGGACTACTATACACAACACGACGTACGCTATGATAGGACAGAGCCTGACACATTATAACACAATGGTACAACTAAGAGGATTAACCATACCATAGTGGAGAAAGTCATATGCATGTTGAAGACTACACAATTGCCACAAGACTATATAGGGAGAGGTAGTGAGTATTTCCTGTTACCTGGAAAATTGATCATCATCAATTACTTTGGTGTTTCAGATACCTAAGAAAGTATGCATAGGCAATGATGCTTAAGCGAGTATTTGGGTGCAGTCTTATGCACATGCGCCAAATAAAAGAGGCAAAATCTGGATGATAAAGTGATGCCACATATCTTTTCTGGCTATGCAGATAAGTAGTTTGGATACATGTTATGGGACCCTGTGAAAAGACCATGAGAAGACACAAAGATGTGGCATTCTATGAGAGCCAGACAATTACAAAACCTGAGAGTGATGATCACAGGCTGTGGGATCAGGTGATAGTTCTTTTGATGATGAGTATGAGATGGCTTCAACTTCTTCATAGGTGCAGTCTTTAGATGATGAAGAAATGAAACATGATAACCCTGAGCAGTAGAGATGATAGCACATCGATTGTTCCCATTCCAGATGCACAATTGAGTGATTCAAATTCACATTCAGAGATATATGGGCAGGGGGAGCAAGATCATCACCAGGAAGAGTTCTCAAAGTAGCGTATATGAGGTCTAATATAGTTCATCATCCTTCTTCCAAATATTTGGTATCTCATTATACTCTCCTTACTAATTAGGGGGATCTGGAAACTTTTCAAGAGGCATGGACTCATTGAGACGTAACACAGTGGCATCAAGCAATGTAGGAGGATATGTCTTCTTTATAGAAGAATGATACATATGAGCTTTTGGTGCTTCCCAAGGGCTAGAGGGAACTAAAGAATAAGTGGTTCTATAGGATGAAGAGAGATGACAACAATAAATATATCAAATACAAAGCCAAACTAGTTGTCAAAGGTCTTAGTCAAAGACCAATGGTGGATTTTGATGAGATGTTTTCTCCTATTGTAAAGATGACTTGTATTAGATCGGTTCTAGGCTTTGTTGCTAGCCTAGATCTAGATTTTGAACAGAGGGATGTGAAGACAACATTTCTTCATGGTAAACTAGCCGTGGAGATCTACATGAAGCAGCCAAAAGGTTTTCAGGTAAAGAGGATAAAACACTTAGTCTGAAGATTGAAGAGTTTGCACGGTTTGAAACAAGCTCCTAGGAAGTGGTATAGGAAGTTTGATTCTTTCATGCATAGTCACGAGTACCAGAAGACAAGTGCAGATCCATGTGTTTATATTAGGAGGTTTCTCAATGACAAATTCATTATTCTGCTACTCTAAGTCGATGAGATAGTGATAGTTAGATATGATGTCACTTTGATCAAGAAACTAAAGACAGAACAATCAAAATCCTTTGAGATGAAGGATTTGGGACCGACACACCAGATTATAGGGTTGCAAATCACACATTCTTGGAAGAAGCATAGGTTGTGGTTGTCAAAGGTGAGCTATGTTGAATGGAATCTAGAGTGGTTCAATACAACCAAGTTGAAAGTCGTGAGTACTTCACTATCAAATCATTTGAATGAAAGTGAGAAGTCATACTCATCTCTCTAGTATAGAAACTACCTATAGTGTCGATTAAAACAACCCTGTAATGTCGATTTCTCATCGGCACCTAAGTGGGCGACACTATAATGCTAGGTCTAAGAATTCAGTTGTTTTGGAACACATAAACTGATGACGGAGATCCAACCTCAGTTGCTATGATAAAAGAAACCAACACATCTAAAAGTTGGATTTGTTGGTTTAGGTATGACAACCGACATCAAACTGGCATATCATGTTACTTTTGTAACTAATAATGGTTTTTGAGTCGTCTTCTACCATAAACTGACACTATTTTAGCTACTAACCCATCAGTTACATCAAGCAAAATTGTCGATTAAGTGATATAGTGTCAGTTTATTCAATAAAATCAATGACTGATGCTATAGACCGTGCTTCCCAACACAACCATTTTAGGGTAGTCCAATAGTGTCAGTTGTTGGCCTAAAATTGACGACTCAGACCTAGAATGTCAATTTTTTTGTAACAACCAACAACTAGGTTTTTTTTAAATAGAAGGTCTGTAGACCTGTTGTCAAGCTATTCAGTAGGATGCAAAACTTGAATTTCTATAGAACTAGTTCCATCCTATGTTCAACTAAACAATAGGCCAACAAACCTGCAAAACCTATAATAACAAACACAGTCAACCAACATAAAAGATCCATTCTCCAATTCCATTCTCATCACATATACAAACATAATTCTATTAGTTCATCTACACATTCATTCACACACATGATATGACATTCACATATGCATCAATTTCATTCCAATTCCATGCCACGACATGTAGAAACACTCTCACTGTATTCATTCATCTTCACATGTACATAGATCTATATATTCATCATTCACATATGCACCAATAATTTACTTTTCTTCAAATTTAAAGTTGTAAGAAGTCATAAGAACCACATGTATATAGAAATAATGACATCAAAGTTTAGAAAACTCATTATTTATCCCAATCAAATAAAAAGTTCACTTTGTTAACAAAGGCTTGTGTCCATTGTTCTTGTATGTCATCTAGTTGTTCTTTCGTATAGGTCTTTTCCGTGTCAAATAGTTTCAAAGAGAATAACATAATTAAAATTTTATATTTTCATATTATCAAATGAGACTATTTACTTATGATGATCAAGACTATATATATATATTACCTTTTGCATGTAGTTGATATATGATGTCGCATGTCGACCAACCATGTTGATATACTGCATCACATAGTATATGCATGCCCAACCATTGTCTTGTAAAGGGCACTATAAATTTACCAACATACAAAATGTCAATAACTAAAAGTAAGCATAGTTGACATAAATATGCATTAAGGTCAGAAAACTACATCAATATTCTGCCAACTTATTGCATTCATTTCTTGTCCACCTTTATTCCATCCTTTTTGAATTCTTTAATAGCCCCATACGTTAATGTAACATATTGAATTGCATTAATAAAGAGTCATGTAATAATACATGTTAACAGATATAAGTCTAAAAATTTACCCACGTGAATAATGCCTTTTTCATTCTATGTACCCCATTGTCTAGTTTTTTACCCTTAGGATCAAGATAATATGTAGTTAGCATGATGTGGACAATTGATGTAACATACTAAAACTTTGACATATTCTCTTTTACGCCCTTTCCCAATATTTTCCTATCATTTCTATTCTTTTTGTCCTTGATGCTTAAATTATGGAATTTATAGTGGTTTGGTGAACATTTGTTCAATAATTATACCAATGGAAGGGCTTATGCACAAATACCTCTATGGAATATTATTTAAGGATCAAAAATGTAAAATCACCGCTTAAGTGGAACAATGGTAAATAAATCCATGTTAGATGTGTAAGGCCCCAAATCTTACTTAATGTATTGAACAAGCTTAACTACCATAATTAAGTACTCTTAACCTTAATCTAACCTTGTGAGGTGTTTTGAAATTATGAGACGATTAAATTTCAAGTTTGGTCCAATTTGGATGTTGTTTGTGCAAGTTATGCAATTATATGCACATTTTGGACTTTTATGCAATTTACCCATATCAGAGGTTTTCTTTGTAAATTGTCACATGCATTATAATATTTAGACATTCCCTTACAATTATCGAGTTTTTGAACCATGGGGAACCTAGTTGCACCTTGGTTTGAAGGTATTACTTTCCAAGGGCATTATAGGGATTACCCTTCTTAAAAGCTATCAACCAATGGGGTTATTTCTTTGCTTAGAGGACGGTTGGGATAGCCTAGAAGTCTCCATGGGCTTTTAGGATCGACCTTGTATATACAAGAAGTCTCTATGAGCTGTCTTCTTGCATGTCCTTGAAGCCTTAGCCTAAGGACACATGGAAAGTCCCACAGACACATCATGCTTGCCCACTTCTTTATAAAGCCATGCCTACCCCTTCCCACCTCCCAATCTAAGAAACAATCCTCTCCTTCTCTTTCCCCCAGATTAGAGCATCATTCCTTCTATGTTTGGCCACGAAGTTTCTATCTCAAGGTAAAAGAGGGTGCCTACTATGGTGAAGAAGGCTCCTAGCATTCCAAATTTCTCTATTTAGGATTTCTTAAGCTCCTCGTTGGTGATTTTGACCAAACCTTGTAAGTGTCATCCTTTCCTTCCTTGTTTTCATGTTGTTAGGCTTCCTCCCACCTTCTTCCATGTTGGTACCATGACCTTCCATGGTAAAACTCCACCTAGAGCCCTAAAACATCTCATCTCCATGCTCTTTTGCTAGGGTTTGCACCTCTAAAGTGGAGAAGGTGATCTTTGCTCAAGAAAGGAGCTTGGCTTGGAGCAACTCGACCTTCTAATCTTAGGATCCTTTGTGATTGGTACTTCTTACCTTCCTAGAGGTGAGTTTTGTAATCCCCTTCTCATATATTGCTTACTACATGCTTAAAACTCATGCTTCTATGTTTAAAATTGATGATCTCCATCTCTATTTACCATGTTCTTCTAGGGTTTTGGTTTATAACTATTTTACCTTCTCCAGAAGCTCTAGTTTGATTACCTATGCAACTTCAAACCTGATCTTGGGTCAAATGGTATTTTCTCCCTCTCCCTCTCTCTTTAATTATCTTGATCGATTTGATGATGTGGCAATTTCATATTGGTCAGTATTCAAAAATTCGTATCTTCTAATCCGCTTATCCAATTTTGACAAATAAATATGTTTTCGAATTGTAAAATTAATATATATCTAATAAAAATATTTTCAAGGTTTGATTTCATGGTTTGATGAAGGGTGGTTTTTGTAAAATGAATTTAAGCATAAAATCCATAAAAATTACATCTTTATCATTATAACTCCAAAATTAACATAAAAATATGTTTTCTTGATCAAGAGAACTTAATAAGTTTATTGGTGATGTTTTAAGAGTCTAAACTGAGTTTTTCTTAAAATTTCTAAAATTAGGGTTTCTATACATTAATGTGCACTATGTTTTTAATACATGTTAATACATTGAAAATAGGCAAAGTGGAACATGGACTCAATTAAAGTGGTAAAAGTTAGTAATTGATATCAGTAAGAGAGGTATGTGCATTTCTTACACCCTGAGTTGGGATATTTTCAAACCAAACCCTATATTCCCTAATGAGGCACTATATGAACCCTATTTCCTCTATTCATGATTCTTTTGTTAAATTACCTCTAAACCAGTAATGATATTCTTTTTCTTGGGTCTTGTACCCCACTGTCGTGTTTTAATTGATATGATGCTTTTACTTGTCGTGAATTCTTTTGTAGCATGTTGATTTTATGGACTATTTAGCTATAGTAGTGGTTATTATGTACAACCACCCATAGATAGGGCATGCATTAATTTGCCCTAGGGAATGTCTTATTCTCCCCCATAAAAATATGTGTAGGTGACTGGGGATGTATTAATTCTTTCTCACCTATGGGTTGAGGTCCACTAGGTGCCTCAACCCTACTTAGTTAAGGTAGTAATAATTATCATACATGCAACCCTTTTATCATATATTATTTATGGAAAGCATCTATTTAAAAATAGTTTCATACTCTTGAAATCTTCATCTTGTGATGAAAACTAGCCTTTATTTACATGTTTTCTTTTCCTTGATATGCTATTCATATTTTTTGACACATACTTCTGTTTCCTTTCCCATTTATTGTGTGTTTTCCCAACCACCCATGTTTAGATCGAGGTGTTGAACATGATCAAGGAGAACATAGCTTCCAACATGGACCAAGCTCTTGGAGATGTTGCTCTGGAGACAACATTTGAAGTAGTTTAGACTTCCCTCTATCTAGATCCTTTTTGTTGTATATTATTGTAAACCCTAATGTGAGATTTTAATGTACTTGTGTTATCTTTTATGAAAGTTGAATATAGTCAGTTATTTTTTTCTACTGCTACACTTTGGTCATTTGCATACCATTATAATAAATTTGGAAAATTTATACATATTCCAACATACCTTTGTGTTTGGAATGGATGTTAATTCTTCAAAAATTCTTTTAGTAAGGGGGTGATCCCGCCTCCTTACAGCATGGTATCAGAGCCCATGGTAGTCAGAATTTGACTATTTCAATTTTATCTCCCTAGCTATAATACTTGCCTTACCTTTAAGTGACATGCTTTCCCTAGAGTTGATCAATAGATGATGAAGGGTTGATTTAGGATCCTATAGTTTTACATTAAAATAATGATGAATAGATCCCTAAAATACTTACAACTAAAAGATGCATAAGTAACCATAGTAACTTGAGGTTGTTTAGCTTGGCCTTTAGGCAGCTACTAGGACATGAAGTTGAAAGAAAAGGTGTCTAGAAAGGATCACGGTTCATGGGCTGGCAAGATTTTCCTCCACACCACTAGATTGGTTTACGAGGACTCACAAATCCATATGATACCGGCCTGGCCTGAGCTGATATGAATTTTCCAAAATAGCATGCTTTTAGGCAATATTAGCCTTAGACATCTATATGATCTATCTTTAGGGACCTAGTCTCCTAGGTGTAATGACTTGTTTGAGGATGGATACCCAATATAGTTCCCTTATGACCCATAGAACCACATGTTTGGATAGTTATCCCTAGAACATAGACTTTGAAGTTTGGTGTTTAGTAAGTAATCAAAGTGCGTAGTGAAGCATGATTGATCTTCTATATGGTCTAGTTAGACTCACCCTTTTAACTCTAGATTAGTTTGGCTTGGTAGGTCAAACCTTTTAAGGGGTGGAGAGTAGTTGGTTTGATGATGTTTGGGTAGTTAGATTTTGAGGATGGAATCCTTTCCAAGGGTATGGAGTCATGTAACATATTGAAATCTAGCTAAACTGACTTTCAAAACCCTAACTCCCTAATTAGGAAGTTAGTGTGCTTGAATCCTTATTTTTGACCAAACAAGTTATAGTTGTAACCACATGTTTCTTGGTATCCAAAATAACATATAACAGTCATCTAATGAATAGTTCATATGCTTGAACCCTAACGAATATCTAATGCACATAATAATAGTAACTCACAATTTAAGACTAATAGTCGATAAGCATGATGTTGACTGTGTCAAAAATCAATAAACCCTAATGATATGATGGGAAAGATAATTGTAATCTAACCTTGGACATAATGCATCCTAAGAAGGTATAGGTGAAGAATAATGATCATGTTAACCTAAACCCTTTGTTGTACTAATCTAACCTTAAGTTATGCATCCTTAATGACATTCCTGATACATTGGTGACATTAGGTGACATAATCAGATAACATACTTTAATAAACATAAATGATATGTAATCACTTAATCATAGATTAATCAGGTCATCTATGAAATGTATATCACCTTGTTCTCTAATACATACCTAATTAATCACCTAATCATTACTTGGTATGTGAATCAAATCATTAATATGTAATATGTCCCACCTTGATCACTAAAATACATATAATGACTTCAATATGGATAAGAAGTAATTAGATTCACAGAAATGTGCATAATCAATAACAAGAAGTTAGTAAATATGAGAAAATGATTAATGATGGTATTAATGTGAGCAAGAAAGTTAATGTGACAATGTTTAATATAGATATAAGTGATTAATGCGACATTATTTAGATTAATTGAAACAAATTAGATAAAATGTCTTATTTTGTACAAAATAATTGATACAATTTTTAATGGAGTCTAAATCTAATTATTAAAGATAATGGTCAGATATAATAACACATATTAAGATAATTTAGTATAATTCTAGTTGTGACAAAATTCATAATGAGAGAAATAAGAAATATATTGGGTTTATGCATAATAATGAAATATAACTCTTTTAGAAATAGAGTAAATATGACATGACACAATTAAAAGAATAATAATGATAATGTGATATCCTAATGAATATAATTCTAATAAGCCAAAAATTTTAAAAATGAAATCATAAAAGATGAACCTTTAGGTGATCGATGAGAACCTGACCTATGTGGAGTTGCTTAAGAAGATTCTGAACTCCCAAGTTAAGCAATTGAAAACAAGGAGTTTAAGTTAGTAAAAGTTTTGGTGGAAGTTTAATGGAAACAACCTGGGAGTTTAGTGGTGAGATGTTTCATACTCACCCTTCTCACTTTTCTTTAGATTTTAAGGACAAAATCCTCTTTAAGTGGTGGAGTGTTGTAACATATTGAAACTTCGACATATTCTCTTTTTTGCCCTTTCCCAATATTTTCCTATCATTTCTATCCTTTTTGGCCTTGATGCTTAAATTGTGGAATTTATAGTGGTTTGGTGAACATTTGTTCAATAATTATACCAATGGAAGGGTTTATTCACAAATACCTAGTTGAAATCTTATTTAAGGGTCTAAAATGTAAAATCACCACTTAAGTGGAACAATGGTAAATAAATCCATGTTAGAAGTGTAAGGCCTTAAACCTTACTTAATGCATTGAACAAGCTAAAATACCATAATTAAGTACTCCAAACATTAATATAACCTTTTGAAGTGTTTTGAAATCATGAGACAAGATTAAGTTTCAAGTTTGGTCCAATTTGGATGTTGTTTGTGCAAGTTATAAAATTATATACACATTTTGGACTTTTATACAATTTACCCAATTCAGAGGTTTTCTTTGTAAATTGTCACATGCTTTATAATCTTTAGGTATTCCCTTAGCATTCTCGAGTTTTTGAACCATGGGGAACCTAGTTGCACCTTGGTTTGAAGGTGTTACTTTCCAAGGGCATTATAGGGATTACCCTCTTTATAAATGAGCTTATCTTTAAAAGCTATCAACAAATGAGGTTATTTCTTTGATTGGAGGATGGTGGGGATGGCCTAGAAGTCTCCATGGGATTTTAGGACCGACCTTGGATATACAATAAGTCTCTTTGATCTGTCCTCTTGCATGGCCATGAAGCCTTAGCCTAAGGACACATGGAAAGTCCCATAGACACCTCATGCTTGCCCCCTTCTTTATAAAGCCATGCCTACCCCTTCCCACCTCCCAATCTAAGAAGAAATCCTGTTCTTCTCTTTCCACCAGCTTAGAGCATTGTTCCTTCTATGTTTGTCCATGAAGTTTTTGTCCCAAGGTAAAAGAGGGTGCCTACCTTGGTGAAGAAGGCTCCTAGGGTTCCAAATTTCTCTATTTAGGATTTCCTAAGCTCCTCCTTGGTGATTTTGACCAAAACTAGTAAGTATCATCCTTTGCTTCCTTGTTTTCATGCTATTCTTCTTCCTCTTACCTTCTTCCATATCAGTACAAAGACCTTCCTTGGTAAAACTCCACCTAGAGCCCTAAAACATCTCATCTCCATGCTCTTTTGCTAGGGTTTGCACCTCTAAAGTGGAGAAGGTGATCTTTGCTCAAGAAAGGAGCTTGGCTTGGAGAAACTAGGCCTTCTAATATCGGGATACTTTCTGTTTGGATCTTCTTACCTTCCTAGAGGAAAGTTTTGTAATCACCTTCTCATATATTTTCTTACTACATGTTTAAAACTCATGCCTCTATGTTTAAAATCGATGATCTCCATCCTCTATTTACCATGTTCTTCTAGGGCTTTGGTTTCATACTGTTTTACCTTCTCTAGAAGATCTAGTTTGGTTACCTATGAAACATCAAACCTGATCTTGGGGCTAATGGTGTTTTCTCCCTCTCCGTCTCTCTTTAATTATCTCGATCGGTTTGATGATGTGGCAATTTCCTATTGATCAGTATTGAAAATTTTATATCTTCTAATCGGTTTATCCAAATTTGACAAATAAACATGTTTTGGAATTGGAAAATTAATCTCTATCTAATAAAAAATATTTTCAAGGTCTGATTTCATGGTTTGATGAAGGGTGGTTTTTGTAAAATGAATTTAATGCATAAAATCCATAAAAATTACATCTTAATCATCATAACTCTAAAATTAACATAAAAATATGTTTTCTTAATCAAGAGAACTTAATAAGTTTATTGTTGATGTTTTAAGAGTCTAAGTCTGAGTTTTTCTAAAAAGGTCTAAAATTAGGGTTTCTATACATTAATGTGCACTATGTACTCTAATATATGTTAATACATTGAAAATAGGCAAAGTGGAACTTGAACTCAATTAAAGTGGTGAAAGTTAGTAATTGATATCAGTAAGAAGGGTATGTGCATTTCTTACACCCTAAGTTGGGATATTTGCAAAACAAACCCTATATCCCCTAATGAGGCACTATATGAACCCTATTTCCTCTATTCATTATTCTTTTGTTAAATTGCCTCAAAATCAGTAATGATATTCTTTTTCTTGGGTCTTGTATCCCACTTCCATGTTTTAATTGATATGATGCTTTTACTTGCCATGAATTCTTTTCTAGTGTGTTGCTTTTATAGACTATTTAGCTATAGTAGTGGTACTTATGTACAACCACCCATAAATATGACATGTATTAATTCACCCTGGGCAATATCTTATTTCCCCCATAAAAATATGTGTAGGTGACTGGGAATGTATTAATTCTCCCCTCACCTATAGGTTGAGGTTCGGTAGGTTCCTCAACCCTACTTAGTTAAGGTAGTCATAATTATCATACATGCATCTATTATATTTTGTTTAGGGCAATCATCTAATTAAAAATAGCCTCATACTCTTGAAATCTTCATCTTATGATTAAAACTAGCCTTTATTTACATGTTTTCTTTTCATTGATATCCTATTCATATTTGTTGACACATACTTTCATTTCCTTTCCCTTCAGTTGGGTGTTTATGCAACCACCCAGGTTTAGATTGAGGTGTTGAACATGACCAAGGAGAACATAGCTTCCAACATGGACCTAGCTCTTGGATATGTTGCTCTGGAGACAAGATTTGAAGTAGTTTAGACTTCCCTCTATCTAGATCCTTTTGGTTGTATCTTATTGTAAACACTAATGGGAGATTTTGATGTACTTTTGTAATCTTTTATGAAATTTGAATATAGTCAGTTACTTTTATTCCGCTGCTACACTGGTCTTTTTCATACCAATATAATAAATTTAGAAAATTTATACCTATTCCAACATACCTTTGAGTGTGTTTGGAATGGATGTTAATTCCTCAAAATTTTATTAAGGGGGTGATCCCTCCTCCTTACAATTACCCACAACACCCAATGATTATTCCTGAGTTAAAGAAGACAAATAAAAGAAAATTCAAAATCCACAATATAATGTAATTCTTAAGTAAAAAATACAAGCAAAGTAATTGAAACTTACTCAACATTGAATGGAGCTATAATCACACTCTTTTTCACTTTACTAAAATATTTAAATGCCATAGAGTAGTAATTTGTAATAGATGTAGGGTCTTTATTTACACAGATAATCAATGATGGAACTAGAAATTCCACATGGGGTAGTGTGAATCATGTACACACCCTTTGTAGGAAACTACAAAACATATATCATGTATGCATTAATATATAAGAAAATATAACATATAGAAAATGAGGTATTTAGCCATATACAATCTCACCATATTCAAAGTTCTATCTCAGATGTATTCAACCAAGAATAATTAAACATCTCCAAAATATATTGCAAAAATATACTAGTATCATGAGGTCGACCTACAACATCCTCCTTAATATGGACCATCAGAGACGACTCTTCTTCAAAGTTTCCTATCCATACTACCAACCCTCTACAATTAGGACACAACAAGTCAAATAGGTCCTTTGCAAGCCAACCAGGTAATTGAATATCTTGAGAAGGAGTTGGAGGACAAGTTGTAGGGGGTTTCTTAGGTGCTATGTTCACCATATATATATATATATAGTCAGGTTAGTGTACACTCAAGTGTACCAGAGGCACCATACGCCTCAGTCATTTTTAAAGATGCAATAAATTTTTCAAAAATATGAACCATTTATCTTCTTAATTATCATAAGAACATACTATATAATAAATTTTAGCTCATTTGGACACTTATAGGTTGTGCATCTAAAGGAGGTAAAAATCATGTATTTTGTATGTGACCTATTATTATTGTAACCAAGAAGATCAATGGATTAGATTTTGGAAAAACATGGTCTAGATAGGCAAACACCATTGGGGTGTACGGCGTGATCTGTACACAAGAGTGTATTCTAGCCTGACTCATAAAAAAACTTACAACAGACGAGCTAGGCGGTGGGTCCACCACATCACTCCCAACCACCTCTATTGTGGGAGGGGGGTTTACCTCATATGAAAAGCGGGGTACCACATGTACTGTCTAAGGATTTGAATGAGAAGAATGATATTGTCTCATTACTTCCTCTATTCCCTTTACAATCATATCTTTTACCTTCTAGTTCTGGGAATCCTCTTTTCTAGACATATTTGCGCTTATGCTCTGATGGACCAAAGAAGGCTCTTATACCAACACCAACATCATCAACCCTAAATCATCAACCCTAACACACCAATGACGCTCTAGGTTACCTAGAGAAACTATCAATTCTTCCCTTGTTCCCTCATGGATGTACTTGCCTTGTTTTCTTTGCTTGTGGAGCTCCCACTAATCATCATCGATAATAATTGGTAAGTAAAACATAACAATCAAGGTCAACGTAAAATATAACAATCATCAACATTGATTGCTCTGAGAGTTGAATTTTACCATTTTTCAACCACCTCAACAATTGTGGGGTTGGGTGTTTCTTCAAATTTGGTTTTCCTCCCTGCTTTCTGTAGATCATGGTGAGGTAGAGGTACAGGAGTAATAGAGAACTCAGCAATCCCAATGGTAGGTTGCTGAGAAGAAGACCCTTGCAATATCTGTTGGTGAAGCTTTGCCACACCTTTATCTTTGAGCATCACTTACAACCTGATTAGTCCAAAATTGTAACATACTAAAACTTTGACATATTCTCTTTTTGGCCCTTTCCCAATATTTTCCTATCATTCCTATCCTTTTTGGCCTTGATGCTTATATTGTGGAAATTATAGTGGTTTGCTAAATATTTGTTTAATAATTATACCAATGGAAGGGTTTATGTAAAAATACCTCAATGAAATCTTATTTGAGGATCTGAAATGTAAAATCACTGCTTAAGTGGAACAATGGTAAATAAATCTATGTTAGAAGTGTAAGGCCCCAAACCTTATTTGATGTATTGAAAAAGCTTAAATACCATAATTAAGTAATCTAAACCTTAATCTAACCTTGTGAGGTGTTTTGAAATCATGAGACAAAATTAAGTTTCAAGTTTGGTCCGATTTGGATGTTGTTTGTGTATGTTATGCAATTGTATGCACATTTTGGACTTTTATGCAATTTACCCAATTTAGAGGTTTTCTTTGATATTTAGATATTTACTTACCATTCTAGAGTTTTTGAACCTTGTGGAACCTAGTTGCACCTTGGTTTGAAGGTGTTTCTTTCCAAGGGCATTTTAGGGATTTCCTCTTTATAAATGAGCTTATCTTTAGAAGCTATCAACCAATGGGGTTATTTCTTTGATTGGAGGTCAGTTGGGATGGCCTATAAATGTATATAAACTAACATTTTATATTCAAGAAGCCTCTATGATCTATCCTCTTGCATGGACATGAAATCCCTAGTCTAAGGACACATGGAAAGCTCCATGGACACATCATGCTTGACTTCTTCCTTATCCATAAAGGCTTGCATGTCCATTGGCACCCTTAGCATTGGACACATGGAAAGTAACTTGATACCTCATGCTTGAATTCTTCCTTATCCATAAAGGCTTGCATGTCTATGGGCACCCTTATACATGACACATGGAAAGTCTCATAGACACCTCATACTTGACCTCTTTCTTTATATAGCCATATCTACCTGTTCCCAACTCCCAATTAAAAAATTCTTGCGCTCCTTTCTTTCCTATAGCTTAGAGCATTGTTCCTTCTATGTTTGCCCATGAAGTTGCAGTTCCAAGTTCAAAGAGGGTACCTACCTTAGTGAAGAAGGCTCCTAGGGTTCCAAATTTCTCTATTTGGGATTTCTTAAGCTCCTCCTTGGTGATTTCAACTAAAACTAGTAAATATCCTCCTTTCCTTCCCTATTTTCATGGTGTTGATCTCCTTACACCTTCCTCCATGTTGAAACCCTGGTCTTCCATGGTGAAACCCCACCAAGAGCCGTTAAACACCCCAACTCCATGTTCTTTTGTTAGAGTTTTTCACCTCTAAAGTGGAGAAGGTGCTTCTTGCTCGAGATAGGAGCTTTGTTGGAGAAAACAACCTCTCTAAGCTTGTGAACCTTACTTATTTGACCTATCCGCCTTCCCTAGAGGTGAGTTTTGTAATCCCTTTCTCATATATTGCTTGCTACATCTTTAAACCTCATACTTATATGTTTAAAATCGATCATCTCCATCTCTATTTACCATGTTCTTCTAGGGTTTTGGTTTCTTGTTGTTTTACCTTCTCTAGAAAATACAGTTTGGTTACCTTTGAAACTCCAAACCCAGATCTTGGGTCAAATGGTGTTTCCTCTCTCTCTCTCTCTCTCTCTCTCTCTCTTTGCATATCTCGATCGGTTTGATGATGTGGCAATTTCCTATTGGTCATAACTATTTATTCCCTTCTCTAAAAATAAAAATAAAATATGTTTTGAAGCCTGAAAAAAGTGTTCTTTCTAACAAAAATAGTTCAAAGATTTTTTTTGGAGTTTTGTCGAAAAGTGTTTTTAGAAAATGAATTAAACACCTAAAATACACTTTAATCTTCATAACTCCAAAATATGCAATAATATATGTTTTTTTAATCAGAAGAACTTAACTAGATCAATGGTGATATTTTTAGAGTTGAAATCGAAGTTTTGTGCAAAAAGTAAAAAATAGGGGTTTTCTTTACATTAATGCATATAACATACCCTAATACATGGTTATACATTGGAGTAGAAGAAGTTGGTCTTAGACTCAATAAAGTGATTAAAGTTGGTAGTTGAAAGAGGTATGTGCATATCTAACCCTTTAGTTAGGATACTTGTGAACCAACCTTACTTTCCCTAATGAGGTTTTATTGAACCCAATTTCCTACTACTCATTAATCTTTTGATGTACTTGCCTCAAAATTAGTATTGATGTTTTATTTCATTGGTCTTGGAATCCCACTACCATATTGAAATTATATGACTATTTATCTTTCCAATTTACTACTTCTTATGCATGATGGTTTATTTTACTACCTATAGTAGTGGTACTTATGTACAACCACCCATAGTAGGGCATGTGTTAATTCACCCTGGGGAACGTCTTATTCTCCCGCTTATAAAAATATGTGTAGGTGATTGGGAATGTATTAGTTATCCCCTCACCTATAGGTTGAGGTCTGGTAGGTGCCTCAACTCTACTTAGTTAATGTAGTCCAATATTGATCATTCATGCAATTCATTATTATTTGTTGGTTTTTGGCAAGAATCTATTTTTTTATATGCCTCATCCTCTTATCCCTCTCATCATGTGATGAATCCATATATTTATGTTTCAATGTTATCGCTATGTTTTGTAATTGTTCAATATTTTGACACATACCATGTTTCCTTTCCCTTTGGTTGGGTGCTCTCCCAACCACCCAGGTTAGGATAAGTTGTTGAGTTGAATCAGGAGAACATAGCTTTGGGCATGGACCTACCACTTGGAGATGTTGCTTTGGAGACAATATTTGAAGTAGTTTTTACTTCCCTCTATCTAGATCCTTTTTTTGTATCTTTTTATAAACCCTAACGGAAGGTTTTGATGTACTTCTGTAACATTTTATGAAAGTTAAATATAGTCAGTTATTTTTATTCCACTACTACACTTTGGTCTTTTGCATACCATTATCACAAATTTGGAAAATTTATACCTATTCCAACATACCTTTGAGTGTGTTTGTAATGGATGTTAATTCTTCAAAATTTTAGTAATGGGGTGATCCTACCTCTCTACAGCATGGTATCAGATCCCATGGTAGTCAAAATCTGACTATTTCAATTTTGTCTCCCTAGTTAGAATACTTTCCTTACCTTTAAGTGAAATGTTTTCCCTAGAGATGATCAATAGATGATTAAGGGTTGATTTAGGATCCTATAGTTTCACATTAGAATAATGATGAATAGATCCCTAAAATACTTACTACTAAAAGATGCATAAGTAACCATAGTAACTTGAGGTTGTTGAGCTTGGCCTTTAGGATGCTACTAAGACATAAAGTTGAAAACAAAGGTGTCTAGAAATGATCAGGGTTTGGGGGCTAGAAAGATTTTCCTCTGCACCACTAGCTTGGTTTATGAGGACTCCCGAATCCATATCATACCGGCCTAGCCTGAGCTAATATGAATTGTCTGAAATAGCATGCTTTTAGGCAATAATAGCCTTAGACATCTATATGATTTATCTTTATGAACGTAATATATTGAACTAGTCTCCCAGGTGTAATGACTTGTTTGAGGATGGATACCCAATATATTTCCCTTATGACCCATAGAACCACATGTTTGGATATTTATCCCTAGAACCTATACTTTGAAGTTTGGTGTTTAGTAAGCAATCAGAGTGTGCAGTGAAGTGTGATGGATCTTGTATATGGTCTAGTTAGACTCACCCTTTTACGTCTAGATTAGTTTTTCTTAGTAGGTCAAACCTTTTAACGGGTGGAGAGTAGTTGGTTTGATGATGTTTGGGTAGTTAGGTTTTGAGGAGGAAATCCTTTCCAAGGGGATGGAGTTATGTAACATACTGAAATCTCGCTACTCTGACTTTAGAAACCCTAACTCCCTAATTAGGAAGTTAGTGTGCTTGAATCCTTAGTTTTGACCAAACATGTTATAGTTGTAACCACATGCTTCTTGGTATCCAAAAGAACATATAAAGATCATCTAATGAATAGTTCATATGTTTGAACCCTAATGAATATCTAATGCACATAATATGAGTAACTCACATTTTAATACTAATAGTGGATAAGCATGATGTTGACCATGTCATAAACCAATAAACCCTAATGATATGATGGGAAAGATAATTGTAATCTAACATTGGACTGAATGCATCCTAAGAAGGAAAGCTGAAGATAATGATCATGTTTACAAAAACCCTAAGTTGTAATCATCTAACCTGAACCTATACATCCTTAATGACATTCATGATACATTAGTGTCACTATGTGTCATAATCAGATAACATATATTTATACACATAAATCATAGATTAATCGGGTCATCAATATGAAATTCATATCACCTTGTTCTCTAATACACACCAAATTAATCACCTAATGAATTAGTATGTGAATCAAATCATTAATATGTAGTATGCTCCACCTTGATCATTAAAATATATATAATGACTTCAATATGGATAAGAAGTAATTAATTCACACAAATGTTCATAATCAATAATAAGAAGTGAGTAAATATGAGAGAATTATTAATGATGGCATTAATGTGAGAAAGAACGATAAAGTAACAATATCTAATATAAATATAATTAATTAATGTGACATAATTTGGATTAATTGTAACAAATTGGATAAAGTGTCCTATTTCATAGAAAATAATTGATACAATTTATAATGGAGTCTAAATCCAAATTATTAAAGATAATGGTCATGTATAATAATGCATATTAAGATAATTTAGTATAACTCTAGTTGTGCTAAAATTCCTAATGAGATAAATAAGAAATATATTGGGTTTGTGCATAATAATGAAATATAACTCTTTTAGAAACAAAGTAAATATGACATGACACAATTAAAAGAATAATAATGATAATGTGATATCCTAATGAATATAATTCTAATAAGACAAATTTTTTGAAAAAAAAATCATAAACGTGGAACCTTTATGTGACAATGAGAACCTGATCTATGTGGAGTTTCTTGAGAAGATTCTGAACCTCCAAGTTAAGAAGTTAAAAAACAAGGAGTTTAGGTTAGTAGAAGTTTTGGTAGAAGTTTAATGGATTCAACCTGGGAGTTTAGTGGTGAGATGTTGCATACTCACCCTTCTCACTTTGCTTTAGATTTTGAGGACAAAATCCTCTCTAATGGGTGGAGTGTTGTAACATAGCCGAAACTTTGACATATTTTCCTTTTGTCCCTTTCCCAATATTTTCCTATAATTTCTATCCTTTTTAGCCTTGATGCTTAAATTGTCGAATTTATAGTAGTTTGGTGAACATTTGTTCAATAATTATACCAATGGAATGGTTTATGCACAAATACCTTGGTAAAATATTATTTAAGGATCTAAAATGTAAAATCACCGCTTAAGTGGAACAATTGTAAATAAATCCATGTTAGAAGTGTAAGGCCCAAACCTTACTTAATGTATTGAAAAAGCTTAACTACCATAATTAAGTACTATAAACCTTAATATAACCTTTTGAGGTGTTTGGAAATCATGATACAAGATTAAGTTTCAAGTTTGGTCCAATTTGGATGTTGTTTGTGCAAGTTATGAAATTTTATGCACATTTTGGACTTTTATGCAATTTACCCAATTCCGAGGTTTTCTTTGTAAATTGTCACATGAATTATAATATGTAGATATTACCTTACCATTCTCGAGTTTTTGAACCACGGGGCACCTAGTTGCACCTTGGTTTGAACGTGTTTCTTTCCAACGACATTTTAGGGATTTCCTCTTTATAAATGAGCTTATCTTTAGAAGCTATCAACCAATGGGGTTATTTATTTGATTGGAGGTCAGTTGAGATGTAATATAAGTGTCCATAAACTGAAATCTGATATTAAAGAAGCCTATATGATATGTCCTCTTGCATGGCTATGAAATCCCTAGGATAAGGACACATGGAAAGCTCCATAGACACCTCATGCTTGACTTCTTCCTTATCCATAAAGGCTTGCATGTCCATGGGCACCCTTAGCATTGGAAACATGGAAAGTAACTTGACAACTCATTCTTGACTTCTTCCTTATCCATAAAGTCTTGCATTTTCTTGGGCACCCTTATACATAACACATGGAAAGTCTCATAGACACGTCATACTTGACCTCTTTCTTTATATAGCCATATCTACCCCTTTCCAACTCCCAATTCGAAAACTCTTTCTATCCTTTCTTTCATCTATCCTAGATCATAGTTCCTTATATGTTTGGACACAAATTTTCTATCCTAAGGTAAAACAAGGTGCCTACCTTGGTAAAGAAGACTCCTAGGGTTCCAAATTTCTCTATTTAGGATTTCTTAAGCTCCTCCTTGGTGATTTTGACCAAAACTAGTAAGTATCCTCTTTTCCTTCCCTATTTTTATGTTGTTAACCTTGCTTACACCTTCCTCCAGGTCAAAACCCTGGTCTTCCATGGTGAAACCCCACCTAGAGCCCTTAAACACCCCGTCTCCATGTTCTTTTGTTAGAGTTTTTCACCTCTAAAGTGGAGAAGGTGCGTCTTGCTCGAGATAGGAGCTTTGTTGGAGAAACCGACCTCTCTAAGCTTGGGAATCTTACTTATTGGACCTGTACGCCTTCCCTAGAGGTGATTTTTGTAATCCCCTTCTCATATATTGCTTGCTACATGCTTAAAACTCATGCTTCTATATTTAAAATTGATCATCTCCATCTCTATTTATCATGTTCTTCTAGGGTTTTGGTTTCTTGTTGTTTTACCTTCTTTAGAAGATTTGGTTTGGTTGCCTTTGAAACTCTAAACCCTAATCTTGGGTCAAATGGTGTTTTCTCTCTCTCTCTCCACTTATCTCGATCAGTTTGATGATGTGACAATTTCCTAATCGTTAGTTTTGAGAAATTTATAACTATTTATTCCCTTATCCAAAAATAAAAATAAAATATGTTTTGAACTCCAAAAAAGGTTTTATTTCTAACAAATATAGTTCTAAGGTTTTGTTTGGATTTTTGTCAAAAAGAGTTTTTAGAAAATGAATTAAATACCTAAAATCATCAAAAATACACTTTAACCTTCATAACTCCAAAATATGCAAAATTATATGTTTGCTTAATAAGAAGAACCTAACTAAATCAATGGTGAACTTTTTAGAGTCTAAATTGACGTTTTGTGCAAAAAGTCAAAAATAGGGGTTTTCTTTACATTAATGCATATAAAATAACCTAATATATGGTTATACATTGGAATATGAGAAGTTGGTCTTGGACTCAATAAAGTGATCAAAGTTGGTAGTTGAAATCATATGAGAGGTATGCGCTTATCTAACCCTTTAGTTGGGATACATTTGAACCAACCTTACTTTCACTAATGAGGCTTTATTGAACCAGGTTTGCTCTACTCATGAATCTTTTGATGTACTTGCCTCAAAATTAGTATTAATGTTTTATTTCATGGTTCTTGGAACCCCACTACCATATTGCAATTATATGACTATTTATCTTGCCAATTTACTACTTCTTATGCATGATGGTTTATTTGACTATTTAGCTATAGTAGTGGTACTTATGTACAACCACCCATAGTAGGGCATGTGTTAATTTGCCCTGGGGAATGTCTTATTCCCCCCTTATAAAAATATGTGTGGGTGACTGGGAATGTATTAGTTCTCCCCTCACCTTTAGGTTGTGGTTCGGTAGGTTCCTCAACCCTACTTAGTTAATGTAGTTCAATATTGATCATTGATGAAATTCATTATTGTTTGTTGGTTTTTGGCAAGAATCTATTTTTTTATATGCCTCATCCTCTTGCCCCTCTCATCATGTGATGAATCCATATATTTATGCTTCAGTTTTATCTTTATGTTTTGTATTTGTTCAATATTTTGACACATACCTTGTTTCCTTTCCCTTTTGTTGGGTGCTCTCCCAACCACCCAGGTTAGGACAAGCTGTTGAGTTGAATCAGGAGAACATAGCTTTGGGCATGGACCTTGCACTTGGAGATGTTGCTCTGGAGAAAATATTTGAAGTAGTTTAGACTTCCCTCTATCTAGATCCTTTTTGTTGTATCTTGCTGTAAACCCTAATGGGATATTTTGATGTACTTGAATATAGTCAATTATTTTCATTCCGCTGCTACACTTTGGTCTTTTGCATACCATTATAATAAATTTGGAAAATTTATACCTATTCTAACATACCTTTGAGTATGTTTGGAATGGATGTTAATTCTTCAAAGTTTTAGTAAGGGGGTGATCCCGCCTCCTTACAAAAACATGTGTTAAATATCTAATACAATGAATGCATAAGAATGTATTCAAAATGAGGAGTAAGGTTTAATACCTTAAATTCATAAGTTTGTCTCTTAGAAACAAACATCTCTGACGCCTTTAGGTCAACATAGTTCCACTGCTCATTGGATGACTTCTTCTTCATCTCAATATTTTTGTATATGTTCACTTGTGAGATTTCTGCTATAATTCCTTAGTACCCTTCCACAACATTGCAACACCTTCTTACGATGCAATTTTTCATCCAGGTCAAATATGCTCTGCAAAAGTTCACATACTTAATAGAATATTCTTATAAACAAAATTGTAAATAGCTTTAAAATAGAATTGTAAATGATTATATCTCACACATAGTTCCTTCTGTATTAAGTCTTTCTTATCTTGATCAATTTTATGCCAAGGTTCTATTTTTACATCTGATCTGCTATGAATATGAACCCCTAGATATGACACAAAAGAACTGTGGTTCTTCCCAACAAGATTTCCCACATCATCAAACTTTACTACTAGATTTGGTCCATTACCACTTTACACTACAAACTTGTTCATCATAGTGATGCCTCTTATTTTTTCACTCTAGCAATGCTTCTCATCAAGCTCTACAAGATCCTCAAGGCACCATCCTATGCTAAAATTGATAGAAAACACATATAAGTCATAAAATGATATAACTTATAAATGTGACAAAACAATACAACAATACAACAAGATCGACATTGTGAAATGCACATCTATGTATTAAAACAATACAACTTACACCAGTGTCATGCTCACAGTGCACATCATCATGGTGCTCATCCTCACGATAATCATCATCACAATCATCATGCTCATGGTCAGACGCCATTTGAAAAAATGTCAAATCATAAGTAGTCAAGAAATGAAACATAAGTGATAAAGAATGTAAATTGCACATATAGATTTAAAATACATAAAAACATTCCTCTAATATTGGGATATTGTATTAATTAAAATTTCCTCAGTGTCATCTCCACGCATATAGAAGTCGGCGTCAGCTTCAATATTTGGTGTTGGCAAGCCAATCGAGAATGGACTAGAGTCATCATACTTGTCATAATACTCTTCTTCATCTATATGATCGGCAATGAACAATCTTTTACCATGAAGAACAACTGACCATTTTTCATATGTAGGATCATAGAAATAAAATACTTGCTTCTCTTATGATGCCATTTTGAATGGTTCACCCTTCTCACCAATCTTTTCAAAATTCACTAATGTGAAACTCAATTCATCCACTATAACTCCTTTGGTGTTATCAACCCAATTACACCTAAATATTGCATCTCTAAAATCTATGTAGTCAAATGCCCACATGTCTTCAATGACACCGTAACATGACATTTTAGCTTCATGTGGACTCCTATCCTTCGCACTAGAAAAATACAATGAATACGCTTGAAGGTTGACCCCACTCTTTTGGACAACACTCTTATCATCTTTTACACTTTGTGTAATATTAAAATCCATTTACGTCAAAATCTTCACAACGCATAACATTCATTTTGTTTTAAATGTGAGGTATTTGATATTTTAAGCAACATAATTGGAGTTTGAGATAGTTGATGTAAGACTTTATCTTCAAACCACCTAATAAATGTCTTGTTATGCTCTCTAGAAAGCCACATTGAACATGCTTGAGGATATGTTGTCCCCATGAAATTAGTATTTTTGATGATATAAATACTCACTTCATTGATGTTGTGTAAAATATACAGGTGTGCTTGTTCCCATAGCTCACAACTAATTACTTTCACTCATGCTCTTAATGTCCCTTTTTTGGAATAGTCCTCAATATTCTTTTCATTAACATGAGCTTCATTACAACTCAAAAGTCATTGCAAAATTCCATAACCTCCCTGGCCACTTAACCCTCAAGAATACTCCCTTTAGGCTGATAATAGTTTCAAACATCACTTTTAAAAACACTCATGTATCGTTCAAAAGGATGCATCCAATGTAAGAAAATTGGTCCCATCATTTTCACTTACCTAGTCAAATGGACAACAAGATGTACCATGATATCAAAGAATGAAGGAGGAAAAAACATCTTAAGTTGGCACAGGGTAATGAACACTCTCTTTGCAACTTATCAAGATTCTCAAGATCAATAACTTTCCTGCATAGAGTGTTGAATACGAAACAAAGTGTAGTGATTACAAATCTTACATGCTTTGGCTATATAGATCGATTTTCCATGGGCAATATTTGTTGCACTAGAGTGTGACAATCATGATATTTAAGACCTTTCATCTTTAAATCCTTCATCAATAACAACCTATGGATATTGGAAGGGTATCCATATGGTATCTTAACATTAATCAAGCATTCGCAAAAAGTTTTCTTCTCCTTCTGAGAATTTGTGTAACAAGCAGGAAGTAATATGTTTTCTTATCATTACTAATTTTTTTGTTAATTCTTTCCTTATGCCCATTTCACGTAGTTCCAATATGGATTTGATGTCATCTTTAGTTTTACATGGTATATTAAATAGAGTACCAATGATGCTATCACATACATTTTTCAACATACGTGACATCGATACCATATCTAACTACCAATGAAGTCCAATAAGGAAGATCCCAAAATATTGACCTCTTCTTGTATAAAGATTTGTCGCTCTATGTGAGAATGGTACATTGTGATCTCTTACCGAATGCATTGACAAAGTCTTTTGGTCTTTCATAAAAAACCTCCCCTGATATAGGTTTTGGGGCACTCCCTTCCTTATTTGATCTATTAAATGCTTTGTTAGGTTGTTTAGGGCCCAATATCAACGATGGCAACATGACATACTTATTTTTCTTACATAGACAGGGAGTAAGATTGTATATAACAATCATAATAGGGCAAGTGCTATGTTGGCTGCTCAATGTGCCATATGGATTCATCCCATCAGTACAAAATCCAAGTCTTAGATTTCTAACTTCTTCACCAAATTTAGGATAATAAATTAATCTTCTTCCACTATAGGGAATTAGACGCATGTCGTAGGATCCCATCATAATTTTTCTTTTCCTCTACATGTCACCTTAAATTCTATGCATCTATGGTATTTTGTAACAAGTGTTGAAACTATGGTATTATAGGTAGATACCACATCACTTTGGCAGGTGAGCCAGTTTTGGACTTCCCCAAAGTTTTCATTTTATACCTTGACACCCCACGTTTTGGACAATATTTCAAATCTACGTAGTCCTTTTAAAGTAACACACATTCATTCGGGCATGCATGTATCTTCTTAGCCTTCATTCCCATTATGAACAACATTGTTTTAATTCGTGTGTTGAGATTGGAAGCTCGTTGCCTTTAGGAAGAATTTCTTTCAACAAAGATGACAATGACGTGAAGGTTTTGTTGCTCCATCTATTATTAGCCTTCAGAGTATATAATCTCAACACAACACTCGTCTTTGTAAACTTAGTACAACCAAAGTAACAATCTCTCAACATCATGCATAATGCTTTTAAATAAGGAGGGTGGATCAGTGAGCTCTACCCCACAACTATCTAGCATCACATCGTTCGGGACATATCTTTTGATTAGCACAAATGCCAACCATTAGAGAGAGTCCTTAAACCTAAACCCATATTAAAAACCAAAACACTACATTGTCGACAAAGATGATAGAAACAATATACAGAAAACATAGATAAATTTTTCCTTTTTTTTCTTCACAATTTTTCACAATCAAATCTCACATCAAGAACCTCCCAATAAGATAACACAAATCTTATTCAACTCCATCAAAACTAGAATCAAATATTATGGCTCTTGTGCAGTTCAATTTACAATAAATACATATACATGAAAGAACAACTCAGTATACTACCCATCTCAGGAAAGAGAGTGTACACGACCAATCTACTCTATCTAGATTATTCTATTTATATCATCTTTGTCATGACCTCTCCACTGGATAGCAGTATACCTAAAAATATTTGAAACAACCCCATGAGACTCATAGAGAGCCCCAGTGAGTGGATACCTCCCACTCAAACTAGGTACATGAATTGGCATCAGATTAAGTATAATGAACTTAAAAGAAACTTGTAGATAATGAAAACCCTAGCAGATAGTTCGAGCATCTAGTCAAATTCAATATACAATGGTAGACTAATCAAACAAATAAGGTAATCACTAAAACCAAGTCCAACTTAAAATATATTTTAGAGCATGTCTATGAATACATCAGTAGATACTTCTTAGTTCAAGTTAGCAATCCTTCAATAAGAATGACAAGTCAAGATCTAAACATTCTAAATCAACAGATAACAAAAATATTATCTTTGTAATACCCCACCAGCTGGACTAGGAACACATCCTGTAGTCCTAAAACTGAAGTCCACATAAGACATGTCAATCAAACAATATTATCAATTGACAAGAAATCCAAGTCATCTTCAGAGTGGATATTTAAATCCAATGATTTACTACTTGTCAGCAAGACATATCAGAATATGTTACAGATAATCTCTACAATAGCATGATTATTTTCCACAACATGAAACATAATAAACAATAGCAAATTATCATCTAACAGTACAAGGAATGTAACAAACATTAAAATCATGTTGTACACAACTTTTCATCTTTTATTCATTTTCCCTAAAACTACTTGGCTTGTACCTCACCAAGTAGAAGTCACCACATTTGATTCTCGTGTCAACGACTCATCGTCACTATCCTAGGGTTTAGCCGGCCACCCTAAGATATCAACAACATATCTGGCCACCTTAGGGTTTCCTAAAGAGGCTCACATCTTCATCTCGATTACACGAGATAGAAACCAACAAAATAATATATTACATATCACATCATTCCAAACATTTTCACATTTCACATATTCCATTTCATCAGAGTCTATTCCATCTAGACATAGACTTTCACAACAAGCATTTATCCTAAATCCTAGGGTCTAACCTTTAAGGTCTTGATCCACACTCTAGAAATATTTCTCATGATTCTTTGATTACTACAAGGAGATCCATTTTGTTTCCCCAGTGTGGTTAAATCACAGTGTTCAGGGCTTCTAACTAGATGTTTCTACATTTCACTTGTTATTAATATATTTTACTCATGTTAAAAGAATTTAAAACATCATATATCATATCTATGTATTCTCGCATAACTAGAATAATATGAAACAAATTAAGCTTATCAATAAAGACAATCATTCAAGAAAGAAGCACAAAAAATATGTATTTTGCAACATATATGATCAATACATATGATTCTTTCCATTTTCTACAAAATCTCATAGTAGTCATCATCAGTGGGCTTTTTCAGCCCTAATCTCATCGTCTAACATTTACCCCATTAGGATTTTATAATCAACAATGGGCTTTCATCCCAAGACATAATCTCATTATGCAACATTTGCCCTCATCAAGATTTCTCAAATGTAAGGAGTGCATATTAAATTCAATTTCAACATATTTCTTATCAGTTCATTGTATATCGTAGTTCTTAACAAATATTCACATAGGCATTAGAACTAACAATAGTAAAATCATATAGATATCTTGTATCATTCATCATACTCAAAATAGATTTATCATACAATATATGCTTATTCCATCCAAACTCAATAGATGCAAATAAAATTAATGCATATACATGCATCACACACTTAGTTATCATCTTCTTTTATTTCACATTCTTCATTTGGGATTACTAATCAAAACATGTTGAATATCATTTGAAGTTCGTACTATTAGTCCATTCTCAGAGTAAAAATATTGTATCAAACAATCACAATCTAAGAACACTTCCTTGTAAATCAATTGAAATGCTTAAACTTCATCTTTTAAATGAATTCAACTATCTTTATGTGCATCCCTTAATACCTCATTTTAGATTTTCCTTCATTAGCATCATCAAACTCATCATTTTAGGGTAATAGTTAATTTCTTAGAAGTTAGAATCATCTACTAATTCCCATCTTTTTCCTTTATTTTATATTCAGTAATCTCAACTTCTTTCATTCATGTTCACTATAATATTTCGATCAATCTTTATTGATTCAATTTACATACAATGCTTCTATTCTCATTAACATTCATCAAAGTTCAGTTCTTAGTGTATTTCATTCAATTTGGGTTTATCCACATGTAATTAAAATAAAAGATCAAAGACTTCATCATAATAACTCCATTAGTTTCATCTTTAACTTGCAATCACCATTTAGTACATTTTGTTCATATTGTCTCTTATATCTACTATTACCATATTAAACACAAACATGATTCTACTCGTTTCTGTCCTCCGCGCTAAGCGTGTGCCTGCCTCATGCAATAACTTCTGTATTTCTCGGTCTCTGCAAGCAATCCGCTGCCACTAAAATGCTTTCGCAATGATGCAATAACCCTATCATTGTCCTCTACAAACCAATTGCTTTTATCGTGATCAATGAGCATCCAAATCTCGATTTTCCTTCTTAGTCAAAAGATTTGATCCCGTATTATTCCTCAATGAAGTACTTCACCATGATTAGATCGCTCCCCAATCTTGCTGCATATCTTTGCTTACAATGAAATCCGCAACGACAAGTAGTTGTCCGCCGTGAATTCTACATGCTCCTGATTTGGTTCCATGATGACAACAGACAAGTTTTAGATTTTTCTATTTATTGTAATCTTGCCTTCTCAGTTGGAAGACTGATTGCTTCATCATTTCCATCCTTCCTACTACTCAACGGACAAGGCCTACACAATGACACTTGGAACCAATTTTTGTGCATCATCTCCGGTTCGTATGAAATCTACAACGATAATCAATTGTTTGTCACGGTGATCGATTTTCGCTCTCTATGTGTTGGACCCCAAAAAGCACCTCACAAAATCCACCAAATCAATGCCGGGAATAAGTATGAGAAGTGGAAGGTAATGTAACTCTATATCAGTGGTCACAGGTTCCTGAAGTAATCCTAGAATTTTTCGGCAATCTGATCAATGCTTATTCTGGAGTGGCTTACCTAAGCTGTACATACTATGCATGCAACCACAGATACTCACTGCCACTCCTAGTACATATGTTCCGAAGGCCAACCTAAGCAAGGAGAGATTTACTCAGATTTTTAATGGCATCCAGAAATTTGTACATGCGCCATTACATTGCCACAAGGATCACAATGTTTTTGTACTCAAAATGCAGGACAAATCAAGCATTGACGATGATACTGATGATGTCTTGGAATGTATACAATATGTAGGACTAGAAAGTAGGGCAACCAACATACATAAGCATGCCACAAGTTCTCACAGATCAATCAAATCAAAGCATGGCCATCTATACGTTGTACATGTTCATGCAGGAGCTGATGTTGGTAAAATAAGATTATCAATTAGGCTCATCCTCATGTGGAGACAGTCATTGGTGTCTTTAAGGTGGCATATTGAGATGCTAACATCAATTTGTTGCCATATTTCCTACTGTAAGTCGCATCACCAAGTAGCCAACCTTTCAGCTGTGTGATTCCTATAAGGGATCATGCAATCATGACTGCAACCTCTATTATCATCGGCCTTATGTGGATTCTCCTCTATCTTGCAACAGTAGTGTTGATTGACATCACCATGGACCTTATCTGCTATAATCTTCTAGCATCCGATTTACATAATAGTAGGTAGTTCTTATAGCCTAGAAGACCCAAGGTGTTCTATACCCTCGTTAATTACTAGAGCAAAAAAGCAATGCAATAACAGACGATCATGACAAGGACAAGAAGCCATGTTGGTGTTTAAAGCACTTAGTAAGCAGTTACTCTTGTTATTTTAGATCCGAGACTCGCCATGGTACCACTTCCTATAATAGTTTTCTTTCTTAAAAATCATCCCGCCACTATTTTCACTTCAGTTAATGGATGCATTGAGTTTAAGATTTTGTGATATTGACAACTCGTATATTTTTTTCAGAGCATTGACAACTAAATTGTATTCTTGGATGATGCAGTGTGATTGAAAAACTAGCTCGTGAAAGCAGTGACAATTAATTCTCCCATTTGGTGACTGGTCTTGATGAATGGATTCCCCAATTTTTCTTAAGAAAATTACTTAGTATCTCTATTTTAAATACATATTTGATTGATAAAAACACTATTACATATGTGCCACAAGAATAAAGTGTGTTTGTTATTCTAATTAATGAATATTGTTACATGCCAAAACTTCTTTTTGTATTGATATATCAAATTTCTATTTTATAAGATCAATGATGTTTCAAACTTTACATATAAATATAAGATTTTACTTACTCCCTAAAATAGTATAAATAATGTTGAAAATGATCATAAAATTGTGTTAAATGAAAAACATCTTTGAGAGAACATGTAAAATTTATTTAATACTATAATATAATTTTACCAAAACATTTTCAAAATTTGTTCCTCTTACTACAATTAATTTTAGCACACTATACTTATCTTATACCAACATGAACTTGTGTATGTATGTCATTATGTCAGTTTTCAATTAGGAAAGCTAGAATGTTTTTCTTTGAATGTTAACGCCAATGGCATTAGGTAAATAAAATTAAAAATGATACAAGACTTTAAGTATTAAATTATTTGACATAAAAGGTTATGTCAATGTCATTATTTATATATATTTTATAAGAGTTAGTCATGTTATGTTGACTTATTTGAAATTTCCATTAATTTTTCACCTAAACCAAGTGTGTCAACTTACTTCGAACATGAATGAGGTATATATAACATCAAATATTCTAGATTTATGTGAAGAAAATCCGTGGTCATGTATAACTAAACTTAGGTTTATTTTCAGCTATTGGGAATTACTAACAAACAAGTCTCATACAGTGATGTAACACAATCAAAATACATGAAGCTTTCTGGTTCTAATACCTTACTAATCCCATACTTTCTATATTAACACAGGTTTATTCGGATTGTTTTTGTCAAAATAACTTACTTATTGGTTCATCAGAAAATCCCCACACACACAGAAGCATAAAAAAGGTTTTTCTTGTATTTTATATCATATTAATATGTATCACTTAAATGCAATCTATAGTATAAAAATATTTATTTTTACAAAAATGATACATCGATCCTAGATTTATGTTTTAGTATGGTTTGATACCAAATCGTGAATTGTGAAGTAATATTGTGTAGTCAGATTTTTTTTGCACTCTTGATTAATGTATTCTTAATCCATATTTTCATGTTCATGTTGAAAGGTGTTATTTAACCAAATGTATTTTGTATTAGATTATACGGTGTGACTTTTATGCATTTTATTCTTTTAAAAGGTACACAACTATGTTATAAAAGTATATTTGTTTGTGACATTTATATTTTGGAGTTTTACTTGAATTCATCACAACATTATAATTTGATTGACTCCCATAAAAGTACAAACAATCATTTACTTATAAATACAAATACTAACACACCTTTGCATGAGTGTGTCTTACTATATTAATTCTGATACGTATCATATGATTTTAAAGCCCTTATTGTTTCTCTTTAGTTATATATGATTTTATTTAAAATAATTTTCAACTCATAATCATGAATATGGCATAGAAATATATATTTTAATAAAAGAGTAACACAATACACCTCAACAGAAATACAAGTAAGAACAATGAGTGTGTGTGTTGTGGACTTCAAGGGTGTATTTGTTCCCACCGACGAATCGAAATTGAAAATAGTGGGTGTGCACATGTGCACATAATACACATCTCACATAACAGTATGCTCATATGACATACAATTTCTTATTATTAATCAAGAAACCTTCATGTTTCCACTTTTAGTTGAACAAGTAAATCAAGTAAATCTTCATATATATATATATATATATATATATATATATATATATGTCTAAAATTATTTTTCTAGCTTCATAATAAAATAACTCATCATGGTATATGCACAACAACATATATTCTAGATCTTTTTTTTATTTCTATAAGTTTTATAAAAATTAGTCACTCTTTATTTTATATTTTTTCCATGTGAGTGTGTAAAGGTCATACATTACGGTTGAGTATTTTGTTTTGTTTAAATTTAATGCATCATGGATGAGATTCAATTGGATTAAATTTTAGCCTTTTTTGTGTTAGAAATTACTTGATGACGTATATACGCTAATAACTTATCAATATCCAAGTTAGTGTGTATATTATGAATTACTTGTGTGGTTTAGTTTCAAGAGGATTTATGTTTCATAAGTACACATATGTTACAATTTAAGAAAATAATCAATCCCTCAACCCTTGTATATTGGTGCACCAACCACAATAAATATAGAAAACTAGCCAAAATTATTTAGTTTGCTTTATAATGATGGACTATTAGTGCATGTATGTTTTATTTTTGTGAAAAATCTTTAGGTAAGATATGTGTGTGTATTTCTATAGTTATACACATGTTTTATAAATATTATTAAACATGTTGTAGCATAGTGATAGCTAATATGGTATTAGATCACAGGCACCACTATGACCACATTACATTAGCATAATATCAATTGATGTAGTAATATATAAGCTATTATGCATAAACTACCATTGGGAATACATGTTATATAGTATGAAATAGTGACTAAAGATACAAGAGATAAAACACTTAAATTTCTTTGTAGAAAAGATAAAGCAAAAGTTGAGTGTCTAACAAATGGCGAGGAAGGAAAAGTTGCACCATGTATTACCGAATTTATTATTGATTTCAAGACGGTTGATCTAAATAAAAGGGAAACCAATAATCAAATATGAAATGTCCAACTAGAATAATATATCAATAAATAGTCACAATATATCTTTTATAAGATTCTTATACTAGGTTGTGTACAAATATACCCATATACATGGTTCGCTTTTGCTATCTTCGGTTAATTTACACATAATTTTAATTTTATAGCACAAATAAATAGATGAGTGTACATGCGTAGAACATGCATTTATTAGTTTAGATAAGTGTACCATGTTATTGACTTCTATTGTCATTTCCAATCAACAATGATCATTCTTTATTATACTAATCACTTCATCTTAAAAGGATGGTTTAGGTTACATCTTCTTACATCATAATCTCTCACCATTCTTCACAATTCATTATTATGTAGCTTGTATAAAAGGACCCACATTCATGTGAGGGATTCTCATTATTCCATAAATTATACTGAAATATAATGTTTAGGATTAGATCATATTAGTAAGGCTCATCATCTTCAATTGAAGTATTAGAGCTTACACTTCAGCATTTCATCACATTTTCAACGTTATATACAAGTTCAAGCATTATGACTCATACTCATCTTAATACTAAACTTCTAGGGTTTTCAAGAAGTCAGCCTTAGATCAAAAAATCATAAGAATCTTATCACTAAGTAATTTCATCATGATGCATAAGGGTTCATTAGGGTGGAAACCCTATTTTTCATTTCACATATTCCATTCATCAATCATAAGTATACATTGATTAATTGACTCATTTGATTTACTTCCTAAACACAAATCCTAATTAGGAAATGTGGTCACCTCATACTGATCCTTATGTGTATATCATATTCAATTCCATTAACATTAAACAATACACTTGTATAATACATTCTAGTACAATTCAAAGATGATTCTATACACATCAATTCAATTCCAAGCATATCGGCCATTGGGTAGATTTTTAGGAAAAATTCACATGAAATAGCATAGTCATCTATCCATAGGTTTCTCCATGGATCCTCAATCAATATATAAGGAACTAATAAAGTTCCTATCAATGAGAAATAATCAAAATCAGTAGAAGTTCATCCCCTAATATTTTTCCAAAATCAATATCCAATCACGCACATATACAAGCAAGGTTTTTGATTATTTTATCCGGATAGAATTAGTCTTTCAACATGAATACAGAGCTTAGAAGGGATAAAAATACTCCCCTATGGTGACAAGAACCTTAAAAACATAGGTAAATCTTTGAAATTTTAGAAAACCAATCAAACTCTAGCAACATAATCCATTTCTTCTTCCTCTCAACTCAGAAACATTAGAAATGGTGATTAGAAGAGAAAAAGTGAGAAAAGTGGATGATTTGATGTGATTTTGAATAAAATAAGATAGGGATAGAATCTTGACATGTGAGAGAAGATTTACCATGAAATTCTATGCAAAAAAGCTAAACTTACTTGATTTTATCATATCTCAGATAGAGAAATCCTAGATCAACATCTCCACCACTTTCTATTCTCAAAACCCTAGCTCTCCTCTCTTTCTAGAATTTCATTTCTAGGACAGGAATGATGAGTTATGAGAGCTCCTTTTGTGTTAGGTTAGTCATATATATGAATTGAGGTGCTTAAAACAATTGCAAACAAGCCCTTCATTATATTTTGATTTTTCTTACACTGGTTGATCGGCTGAGTTATAAACTCAATCGACACCACATTCTTCTAAACCCAAACATCATCTAAAAATTATGAAAATTTAACACATTGTTTAATATTTTGTTTATAAGTTACAGTTAAAATTTTAGATAATTTATACTTTCAAATAAATAAATAAAAATCAAATATTAGACTACAATATTGTAGTATGTAGCATGGTCGGTCGAGTTTTTCCTGGGCAAGACTCGACAGACACCCCCTTTCCGTAGAGATCAAACATCATCCAAAAATTATACAGATTTAATAATATGTCTATAATAGAATTTAACAACTATAATTATAATTTAATATGAATTGGATGTACCGATAAAAAGAAAAAATTAAAATACCATACTGCTATAGTTTAGTCTGATTACATGATCGGATGAGTTTTTCTTGGGGAAACTTGACCAACAAACAAGTAAGATAATTATTCAAAAATTCTAAATTTTTTCAAAAGTATTCACATTCAAGTTTCCCAAATAATATCCAAATTTCAACTAAATTAGTGTTACACATAAAATACTATAAATCATTTAGTGAGGCACTATACTGATCAAATTATGTATTCATATGTCATCAAAACCCAAATTTCGGCTAATTAGGGTTTTCTGTCCTTAAAACCTAATTATATGAATCAATGTATGACTAAATCTTATCATTATATTTGAAACATTAAAATTAAAATACCTCCATTTATCATTCTTTAATCATTAATCAATCTGATTAAGCACGCAATCATCCAAGTAAACCATGAATAGTTGACTAATATGAAAATAGGTCATTACAACATCAACCATGTTTATCGAAACCGGATCATTCACATCAGCATCGTTGTTGGCAATTTCTTCTTCAACACAAGTACTTCTATCGACATCGAGTGATGTAATAGTAGAAATATCTCCATGCTGATACCATTCTGTATAGCCCCATACAATCCCATTGCACATGATATGATTTTTTATTTCGTCAACATGTGTGGACTTTCAAGTTGTTACTGCAATTCTTAGACAGTCAATAGAATCTATCTCCAGGTCATTTCTAATGTTCCTCTAGAATTCTTACAAACTTATCAAGACCAATAATAAACTCCAGGGTGCAACAATTTTTATTGGGCATCCATGAACTATCAATTGTATGATTGAAGAGAAAACAAGTATTAGGGTTTACATGATTAAGGTTTCGGGTTGACATGATAAGGGTTTAGAGATAAGGGTTTACCGATTAGGGTTTAGGGTTTACAGATTTAGATTTAGGGTTTATGGTTTACAAATTAAGGTTTAGAGTTTAGTAATGAATGTGTGTACCACCCATCTCATTCTTAAACACCTAATCTCACTAGTAAGTGTATAATGTATGATTTGGTTTTTAAGAAAATTTTGACAACATTTTCCCAGAGTTCTCCAAGTACACCGATGTATATGGGCAAACAACCACATGCATATGTACTTAGAGAACAAATGGGGAAGTGTTGATAAAAAGTCTTGAAAACCAAATACACATTATACACTTACATCCTAAGTGAGATTAAGTGTTCAACAATAGTCCCAAACTGGGGACTATCTAAGATTTACTCTTAATGAGTAAATCTCATATGGGTTTATAGACCAAAAGATAATTATATACCTATGATCTTAGTATCATCATTATATCATATGTGCAAAAGAATATACATTGAGATAGGCTTAGAATAATACATGTATTTTCAAGAAAGTGTGATACAAGTTTCATGTTAATGTTTATGTTCCATCCACAATTAAGCACAGAGAAGGTTAAGATTCATCAATTCATATAATTAGACATCCAAATCTACATCTAATGATTTCATTTCATAATTTCTATAAAAAACCCAAACAAATACCATCAACATACATATCATACATGTTTTTACATATTCATTCATACCCAAAATGCAAACACAATCATTCCAAGCATAGCATATAATTTTTTGCATATTCATTCATACACATAATGCAAACCAAAACAAATGCTAGCTATGACAAAATGTTTCGAAACAAGTACAAAAAAGGTAGATGCCCACCTTTCACAGCTAGCAGTCATTACTAGAGTAGGAGCACGAGAAGGTGACGACATTGCAGGCGGGTAGAGGAGAAGTTGCTTTGCAAGAGGCGGCGGAAAACTAGAGTAGGAGCAGGCGGCAACATTGTTGGCAGATAGAGGAGAAGTTGCAAGAGGCAAAGGCAACAAAGGTTGGAGCAGGAGCAACAACTGAAGTAGCTAGCGGTGATGGGAGCAGGAGCAGGCGGAAGGAGTAAGAGTAGGAGAAACTAGTGGCTGCAACAAAGGGAGTAGGAGCTGCTAGCGGCGGAGGCAAGCAGAGCAAGAGCATTAACAACAAAGGTTGGAATGGCCAGAGCTAGAGAAAAATCAGCCAAACAATGATATAAAGATTGGGGGAAGTCTATTTTGTGCGGGCGCTATTTAGTTTCACATAGTCGTTGGTTGTTTGAAAAAACTGACAATTAAGTACTTAAGCGTCTATTGATTATCAAAAAATAAAACCTAACCTAGTGACTTAGACATCAGTTTGCTATAAAAAAACCAATGTAAGAGGTCGTTATCCGAACAAAAAAAACCAGTCTGAGTAAGGCCCGAGTCATTGGTTGTATACCAAAAACCGACACCTAACCTAGTAACTTAGGCGTCGGTTAACTTTAGAAAATTGATGCCAGAGGCCATTATTTGAACAAAAAACCCAGACAGAGTAAGTCTTGAATCGTCAGTTGTATACCAAAAATTGACACCTAACCTAGTGACTTAGACGCATGTTTGATGTAAAAAAGTGATGCTAGAGGCCCTTATCCGAATGAAAAAAGATCGGCCTTAGTAAGGCCATAGTCGTCATTTTTCTCAGGGAGACTGACACTAAAGAGAAATCTTGGGGGAACACTATTTTTGTGGGAACATGGCACAAATCCTCCGACGTCAATTTTTTGACAAAAAAGGGACACCGATTGTACAATTTTTCATGTTTTTTTTTCTAAGAATCAATGTCGATTTTGCAGATAAATAACCGACACCAGAAGTATTTTTGAGGTACAAAATTATTTCACATGAAGGTGTTTGTCATCGGTTCTTTGAAAATCGACACTCATCTTAAAATATTTGGAGACAAATATTTATCTCTGAAAAATTGTATTTCTTGGGTTATTTTAGACGTCAATTTTTTTAAAATGTAACCAATGTTATAGAAAAATAGGTACCCGTGTCTTTTCTAAATCGACAAGACTTGATCAATAGTGACATTTATTCTAATGAACCGATATTGTTTGGTCTATAGTGTCATGTTTTCTTTGGTATCGACGTCGAGAAAAGTTACTTTGGAGGTCAGAAATGTAGTAATGTGTACTGATGAGGAGAAGGAGAAGACGGCTAGGATTCCCTATTCTTCTGTTGTAGGAAGTCTGATGTATACATCAGTGAGTACTCATCCTGATATTGTCATGCAGTTGGTGTTGCAAGCCAGTTTCTCTCAAACTTCAGAAAAGATCAATGGGAGGTGGTCAATTAGATCTTCAAATACTTATGAGACACCAGTAGCATGTTTTCGAAGTGTGGTGATGCTAAACCACTTTTGAAAGGCTCCATTGATTTTGGCATAAGAGGTGATATTGATCACATGAAGTCTACCCCTAGGCATTCTTTTACTTTTAAAGGGAGAGCCATATGTTAGCGGTCCCGGTTGCAACATTGTGTTGGACTATCTACGACAGAGGCATAGTACATTGTAGTAGCAGAAGCTGGAAAAAATACTTTGGATTGTGATATTTTTGGAAGAGTTGAGCATGAATCGGGTCGATCCAATAATTTTCTGTGATAGTCAGGGTGCTTTGACTTGTGCAAGAGGGCAAGGCATCATGCAAGGACAAAGTACGTTGATGTGAGCTATTATTGACTTCGTGATGTGATTGATAAGAGGTTGCTGACTTTGAAGAAGATCCATAGTGATAAGAATGCTTCTCGCATGATGAACAAGGTGATGACACGAGACAAATTGGTGCATTACAAAGAGCTCAATGACATACATTCTCAATTTGAGTGATGATTTTGTAATGCAGTCTCCTCCTTAGGCTAGAGGGGAGATTGTTGGGCCTATTAGATTCCAACCTAGGAGGACAAGGACCATTAGAGCATAGCAGCAGCTATCGTGTGTGGGATAAAAATCACAGGGACTGGCTTTGCTATTAAGGGATGAGCGGTCATCAATTGAAAATGCAAACAACTGAAAGCAACTGTCAAGCCAAAGAAAAGGTGGAAAAAGCAAAAGAAACGCCTTGGAGACATGGAAGAAAGCAAATGAAGAAAGAAGAAAAAGAAAAAGAGAAAAAAAGTCGGATTGGACTGTCAAGGCATCCAGATGTCTTCTTTGGACCATCTACTACTGTGTACTTTGTGGAAGAGAACATCTTCTTAGGAAGTTCTGGGGTGGTCCAATTGTAGGGATCTCTTTCTACAATGGTATCTTCTTATTTCTCCTTCTTCCGATATTATCTCAGGTCTAGGGTCGAATCCCGAGAGGAAATTGTATCTTACTTATTATAGTAAATTTGTTTGTAGTTATATTTTACCTTATCCAAAAAAAAAATATTGATAGTTTGCCGCATGATTTTTCCTTCACACATTGTGAGGGTTTTCCATCTAAAAAGTTAAATCTTTCTTTCCTTCTATTTGCTTGCAATTCTATCTTTAGATTTATACACTCATCGGTAACACTTCCTCATGTATTTCTTTATTATTACGTTCAGGATACATAGTGTACATGCACATAATCCCTATCAACAACCTATCATCTTCACCTACCGATTTGTAGAACAACAAACAATGCATGCCCCTCCGTTTTCAGGTTCAAAGAATGTATAAATAAAGGAAATGGTTTTTATTCTTGAAAGCAGTTGGAGCGGATTTGAATAGGTTGTCAAAGCTGTAGTAGGTCAATAGACCTCCACAAGTACGACACAGAAGAGTACAAAACACGACAATTTGACAGCCGCTATATAATAAATTAACAAAAGAGCAGCTGCGTAAACATATCGTGCCGACACAATTTTTTTTGGCAACACGGTGATGAATATACTTCATTACCAACATCATATATTAAATATACAGCATGGGTATTCAGCTCTATTTCTAAATTCATCGGTTGGCTCCACTAGTCATTATCCGTTCTGAATATAAAACAAGACCTAACCACCCTGTTTGAAAACTCAAAATCTGTGAAAGATGGTTAATAGAATGAATGAAAGAAAGACATAAAAAAAAGGAAAAATTAGAAAGAAGAAAGTATTCCTCCTTCCCAATAACCCCGACTTGTCAAATGATATTTGATCAGTTCTTCTTTCCCAATGTCCCAACACAAGGAAGACACGGACAAAATCCTAAGCAACGATTCTGCCGATCAATCCTTAAGCAACATTCAAAAATTATCACGCGCAACGAAGCATTACTTCTTTCCAAGGCTTCCGCAGCAGCAGCAGCAGACCACAAACAATTGACAGGAGTATGTCCACTTTTCCACTTTCATGGTCGCTACTGAGCCATGCTTTCACGGCCCTTCATCTCCTTACACGATTCAACCTTTTTCTTTCTGAAAATATTCCCACCTGTGGCAACTGGATGACAAATGAACAGCATCTTACCGGCTCCCAAAGGTCAAACATGTCCTGTTCCCTTTGGTGTTCTTAGAACATGGAACACACATTTCCCGGACAAGGTCACCCCTTTCTTTTTCAAAACGAGGGCACAGAACATAGCAATATGCCCAAATCAAAATTCTTTCTTCTTAGAGTTTGTGTTTTCTTGAGATTGCTGTAATTGAAATCACTCAGTAGCCGGGAGTTACTTCTCAAGAAATGAGAGGTATGTATAACTAGCTGATTAGAATCGAACATAATAAGATTACAAGGCATGAATCTTTGATGCATGTGTTAGTAAAACAATGCCAAGTCTCGATGGAAGTATAATTCGGCCTCATGTACTTCATACATGAAAAGTAGATAGTCAGTAAAACTATTTATCTTCTTTTAGAGAGCATGACATAGTTACTATATTATTAACTGTTGCTTGATTGCTTATAATAGCAAGAAACTCTAAGTCGAGACCTCAAATGTCTAAATGGGAATTAGTGGATAATGTGGGATCAATGTTAGGATTTGGGGAAAAGGTATTTGAATGTATCTACCCTAGTAAGTCATTTAGAATTGTTGAACACTTGAGGGGCAGATATGGCGATTAAATAGAGAAAACTTGAAACAATTACATGATTAATAAGAACGAAGGATGGGGGTAAATGGACGTTTTTATATGAAAACGAATTTGGCATATGTTGGACTAAATTCTGGTGTAGATAAATGGTGTGGAATTCAATCAGTTGTTGGTCGGAGTTTTCGAACGGTATGAGTCGAACTTCAATTTCAAATGACAAGTTTCATGGCAATATGATATTTGGAAGAAAGTTTCCCAATTGAAGCTAAAGTTTGGCCCATAGGGATTTCTATATAAAATTGAAGGGGTTATAAGCTTAAACCCATTCATCCTAGTCACGAAACATGACCGTATGCTGAACTCTAGTTGATTATAGAAATGCATTAATTTGTTTCTACTTCACGAGTTAATATTATTAATCATGTAATCCTATGTTAGGTCAAAAATGATTAATCTTCGCTACACTACTTTTGTCCAATGATGAGTCCTCCCTAACAATGTTAGAAACAAAACTAGGATAATGGGTCCCCCTATTAGACTCCACCTCTTTCTTAGCTACCCATTTAGATGTGGTATCACTTTGTTACGATTCTCCTATAGAAATCAAAGCCAACAATTTCTAATTGATTTTTATCTCTTTCTATCCATTTGCATAGAGTATTATATTTTGAAAGGATTTCGGTCTTCCCCACTACCATCTTAAATGTTAATTGCTATTAGTAGTCATAGTACTGGGTGTTTTATAACTTAGGCTTCCCTAGAAACCTTTTGAAATTTCTTTGAGGATCAACATTCACGACGCCCATACCAAGCCAATGTTGGAAGCCACGGGAGATACATTGACCCCTATGGTTCCATAGGAAGAAGTTTGGGACTTCTCTATTCTTATCTTTTAGAACAAAATAATTGACGTTCAACATGACAATACCGGGGGCTAGGGGACTCTAGGGATTAATAGATTTAGTAGTGTGTGGTGGCTCTACGTGGTTCAACTTGAAAGAGGATCTTCCATTAATGACCTATTCCCTAATACACTTGAGTGTGTCTCCAAATATGTCCTTTTATTTTGAAATGCAAATTGACAATAGTTCCTCCTTGGTACCACATGATAGTCGCAATCCGCCTTAGCCGTTCTTTCTTTTTTGCTCGAGACTTCAAGTTTCATGATGCCCATTCAGTTATAGTCTGGATAAAGCCCATTCGAAAGCTTGTCGAGTCTTGGATTTTAATCCAAATTTGACTTGAATTTAGAAGTCTTAGAGTATATAAAAGATGGTATCACCATCTTTTCAACATCTAGGACATTTGGTGTAACAACCCCGACACACTAAATGAGATTACTCAAAACAATGTACGTGATTGATCATTAATTAACCACATATCTAGAAAAGAGGGTAAATAAAAACCGATTAAAACATCACCAACATGTTCAGGGATAATTACATATAAGTCCAACAACCTGCATAACATCCCATACCATATAGGTATTTACATATCTATCCAGTGGCCTCAGCCACAATCTGTATACAAAAGAGATGTTCCACATATACAAATGCCACATACATCATCAGAGTACTACCAAAAACTTGAGTCAATATACATATCATCTACAAAACATCCCCTATCCAGACTTGAGAGTACAAGGATGACTTTAGGACACAGTAATACTAGCCAACCTTCTGCTCCCACTAATCTCCAAGTATCTCTTCCTCACCTCCACAAACATGATGACGTCGTTGACGATCACCTAAAAGGATATGGTGACCCACGAGGTGAGACCCATGTCCCAGTGAGAGAAACTCTCAACAATGTTTTCAACTTACAATAGGTCATGTTATTCAAACATATTGAGCAGATGAATCAAATAGAAATTGTATATAACAATAAGCATGATTAACATGATATTTAGGGAAATAGATAAAACCATAACCTTTTAAACATTTGATTCTCTTACCATGAAATATTTCAACTAAGAATTATAAGAAACAATGTAAATGTTATCATCCAATGTTAATCATTTTTTAACCTAGTAGATATACTACATGACTGGACTACATCTTTTGTTAAGCCTTGGGGAATTTAATTTGTACCACCCAAACTACCAACTGACCATTGCAAAGTCACAACCAATTCTATACAAGATCTAGGAGAGATGGAATCCTAATATCTCTTCCCTCATCCAGTACGAGTCAACAAAAATGACATATTAGTCAAACTACCCACAACTACATGTCAATCATGATGCAACATCCTAGTCTTCCCTTGATACAGGCCATGGCACTAGAAAACTAGGATATAAAAAACCCTATCATCCGAGGTACAACCACAAATGTCCTCAATCATACCACACATACAAATATCTAAGACACAACCTCATTCTCTCTCAATCTGAGGCATGACTATATCCATCCTCTATACCTTGGGATTAGGATGACAAGGATTTACTCTCATTGCACCCGTACATACTCAACAATATGACACTCTGAGTTTACCTTTTGGAACACTCATTTTACCATACAACGAGTTCTGACACTGGAATGGTTCTACAACACATGGCACTACATGATTGGGGCTTCACTTGATTAGTTATTGCTAACTGGGTGAGTTAAGGCTACATCAGTCAAGTTACATATAAACCCTTGAAGATTTGTATAAAAGCATGGGTACATTACAGCGCTAAAAGATATAATATGTAAGATTTATATGTTCTTTATCTCAATATCATCAGGTGTTAATCCATTACCAAAATCATGATGAGGATCACACCTCTACTAGGGCATAACACAACCTACAAGCCATTAGGGACAAACAACAATTATCCTCTTGTAAGCACATCATATTCATCTGGGCTTTGTAAAAGATTCATCATGTTCTTAAGGAACTCACCATTCCAAGATTTAGTACAAAAGTGCAATATACATGGAAGTCATGACATTATTAAAAGTAGAATAAAATAGTTACTCTAACATTATGAATATAACATTCACCATTTAAGTCATTAATAATAAGGTAGGGGTATTGTGTCATCATTAATTAACCATCTTACAAGAAAGATTAAGATATGTATGTTGAATTTGCCTCACTAAAATATCACATATAATCAACTGATTGGTTCATTGGATACCCATACACAACCCATCATATTATTAAGGGACCTAGTAGAAATATCATGCATTGAACTCTATCATTACCATCAGTTGATTGATGGACAACAAGATCCATCAGTTCTTATAAGAACTTAGTGAAAAACATTAGTTAGTTAATTAGGTTGAACCATCATTTCATTAGGGTACATAGGGGAACCATCGATTCTTGTATATATAATAAGTCCATCGGTTCATTTCTATACTTAGTCAAAAACTCAAAGTCTCATACTCATCCTACCATCAATTCTTTGGAGTACTTAACCAAGAAAGGGACCATCATATATGTGTGTGACTTGACCATAAGAAACCCATCAAATATTTTAAAGACTTAATAAAAATATACCCATCGGTTCATGAAAAGGATACCAACACTCAATCCATCATAGTATTTGGATACTTAGCCAAAAACAAACCCATCAGATTCTATGTATGGAACACCATCAAATCATTTTAAGACTTAACCAAAACTAGTTCAGGTTTCTCGTATACACATCAATTCATGTAAGGATACAAAAAAGACCATTAATTGATTTCTAAACCCTATTCTCATTCAAGTGAAGTCATCGATTCATTACTCAAGCAAAAACAAAGGTCTTCACACTAAGTAAAGCCATCATTACTTCCCTTTGACAAGTCCATAGAATTTAGTTTATTAGAGAACACCAAAGTTTCATCATCTTCAAGTTTGAAACAATTCATATTCACGAAAGAAGAGGATATATATACATGTGAACAATATCTAGATAACATCATGTGAATCACTTTGAATGTATGTAAAACAGTTTACAAGGATCATCATCCACTATATCAACTAAGTTTTAGGTATGATCTATATGAAGCAAGTGAAGAGCAAGCTAGAAAATGGGATGAAGGTTATATTTCTCATTGATAGATAGGTAATGAAGGTCCAAACATCAAGGTAGCTCAAGGAGAGAAGATGAAACCCTAACTTGCACGTATAAGATCCAAAACAACTCCTTCCTCAAGATCAAGATGAAACTACGGCAAAGTGAGAAGAAAAAGGAGATGTTCATCCACATGTGCACAACTTCTTAGGTTTTTGTCCAAGGAAGAATAAAGGAGAGAATGAGCAGCAAGAAATAAAATAGAGATGAAGAACTTACTTATTTAGGTCAAGAGCTAGGTTAGAAACCCTAGAGTTGCTTCATCAAAACCCTAAAGCAACATGTAAGCGATCTCCACCCAAGCTTTGGTCTCCAAGAGCTTCTCCTTCTCCACCAAGCAAGGGGTCAAGCATCCCCAATAGAAAGAAGAAGAGGAGAGTGTAAAAGGTTAGTTTGGGTTGAAGGAGAGAGGTATATAAATCTTAGGATGAAAGAGAGAAGTGGGTAGAGGTGTCAAAATATGCATGCCATGTGTCAAAAAGCCAAAAAACGTCATAATCCATGTATGCTAGAACTTCCTTCGGATATTTGCAAGATTTTCCATGGTTTCTTTCCTTAGAAAGATCTTTAATATGTTTTATCAGAGTCCCCATCGGTACATTCAAAGGTACTACCAAAAAACCTATTGATTCTTTCACTATACTTAGCCATTTTGCCAAAATTGACCACTCATCAGATCATTCACATAAACTGGGGTTTCCATCAGTTCTAGTGTATCAAGAACTATCCACAAGACCCTCAACTACAAGGGGGACCCTTTGGATCTTTCCCCCTCAAGGTGATACCTTCAAATCTTTCCCATGCTTAGAAAAATCAGCAACATATATACTTAGGTGAAACCCTAGATTTCTAACCTACCAAATCGAGATCAATAGACGGATGGTGCACCATGGTATATAAGGATGCAACTATATCAAAAACCAATAAGAGTATTATGAGGCATACAAGACTGAATAAAATTACATATAAAACCCTAGAAATGGGTAAATTGCATAAAGGTCCCTATAAGCACACAAATTGCATTAGTTAAGCAAATAATGTCTGATTTGGGCCAAACTTGAAACTTAGCTTTATCAACTGATTTCAAAACCTATCTTAGGGTTTGATTAAGAAATTAAGAACCCATTTAAGTTAAATAGGCATGTTTATCCATATCTAGGTTAGGGGTCTTACATCCATAAACCCCTAATAGAGATTTTACCCCCGAAATCCTATGCACAGTAGGATAGGTACTTCCTACACATCTCATCCTCTAACTCACATGTGGCTTCTTCCACACCATGGTGATACCACACCACATTAACTAAGACTATATCCTTCTTCCTTAGCTTCTGAGTTATCCTATCAAGGATCAACACATGACCTTCCACATAAGAAACATCCTCCTCCAACTCAACCTCAACTAGTTGGATCGTTTACTATGTATTTGGGTGACACTTATTCAGCATGGAGACATGAAAGACATTGTGAAACCTATGCAACTCTAGAGGTAACTCAAGCTTGAATGAGGCCTTCCAGACACGCGCCAAGATAGGGTATGGTCCCATAAACCTAGGAGCCAAATTACCCTTCTTACCAAACCTCAACACACCCTTCCAAGGGGAGACCTTAATATATACATAGTCTCCAACTTGGAACTCCAATGGTCCTCAGAGATTATCAACTGTCTATCTTGCGCTATCTTTAAATGTTGTTGTATAATCTTAATCTTCTCCATAGTCTGTTGCACTAACTCGGGACTTAAAAGAGGATACTCACATGTCTCATAACAACGAAGAGGTGACTGAAAACACCTTCCGTACAAAACATCATACGGTGACATATCTATGCTTCTTTGATAACTATTATTGTAGGTAAACTCAATCAAACTTAGGTGAACATACTAACTACCATGAAACTACATATCACATACTCTCAAAAGATCTTCTAACGTCTGAATTGTCCTCTATGATTGACCATATGTTTGTGGGTGAAAGGCAATGCTAAACCTTAGTTGTGTACCCAAAGTTGTATTCAGAAGTTCCTAAAATCTGCTCATAAATTGAGGACCTCTGTTAGATACTATGGTAATTGGGATGCCAAGAAGATGAAGTATCTCATCAATATATATCTGTGTGAACTTCTATGTTGTATAAGTCATCTTGACTAGAAGGAAGTGGGCTGACTTGGTCAACTAGTCAACTATCACCCAAATGGAATCATGACTCTTGGATATCCTAAGAAGACCAACCACAAAGTCCATGGTGATATGATCCCATTTCCACTGTGGTATCAAAAAAGGTTGCAAAGTCCCTATAGGCTTCTAATGCTCTTCGTTGTCCTGCTGACAAATTGGACACTAAGCAACAAACTCTACCACATCACACTTCAGACTTAGCCACTAGTACAAATCGATCAGATTGTGGTACATCTTTTTACTGCTGGGATGCATTACATACATTGAGGAATGAGCCTCCTCAAATACCATCTCCCTCAGGCTGTCAACATTTGGAGTCGTTGTCCTGTTTTGAAAACACATTTTCCCATCATTTGACTCATGGAAGCCATCATGATTCCTGTTGCCGAACTCTAGTCGAATAGTCTATATCACAACATCACTCTTCTTACCATCTCTGATCTATTGTATCAACATTGACTTCACCTATAACTATGCTAGCAATCATGTCAATAGAGATACTTCCAACAATACATTCATTTGGTGAAGCGATACTAACATGTCCCTCTTGCGACAGACCATGGAACATGATTGTGCCTTGTCTATGGATGATCATGAAGATGATTTCCTACTCAATGTATTAGCCACCACATTCGCCTTTTGTGGATGGTAGTCTATTGTGAAATCATAGCCTTTCATCAACTCCATCCTTCTCCTCTACCTCATGTTCATCTCTTGCTTTGAGAAGATGTACTTAAGATTCTTGTGGTCAGTGAAATCTTAGACTTCCCCCCCATATAGATAGTGTCTTCAAATATTTAGGGAATGAACCACTACAACTAACTCCAAGTCATGTGTTAGTCAATTCTCCTCATGTCTCTTAGGCTGTCACAAAGCAAAAAAAATCATGTTCTTGTCCTGCATCAACGCACATCCCAAGCCATTTTTCAAAGCAACACAGAACATGTCATAGCCTTTCCCTTTCTCTAACAACACTAATACTAGAGCACTGGTCAACTTCTCCTTCAACAACTGGAAAGAATGTTGACACTTGTCATCCCAAACAAAAGGAACACCTTTCCTAGTCATCTTGGTTAGGGGTAATTCTATGACATTGAAATTCTTTATGAGTCTCCTGTAGTAACCTACCAAACCTAGGAAACTCTAGACTTCAATCGGTGTCTTGGGTTTCTTCCACTCCAACAATGACTCCACATTTTTTAGCAGATATGACATGACCAAGGAAAGACACCTCAGTCAACCATAATTCACACTTGCTGAACTTGGCATACAGTCGATGCTGCCTCAATAACACTAACACCTGGTGAAGATGATACTCATGTTGTTGACTCTCCCTAGTGTATATCAAGATATTATCTATGAACATGAGTATGAACTAGTCCAGATATAGTCTATAGAACACCCTATTCATCAGATCTAAAAAATCTATTGATGCATTGGTTAGCACAAATAACATAACCACAAACTCATGATGACCATACCTAGTCCTAAAAGCAATCTTAGGTATGCCATCTGCCTTGATCCTCAGCTGGTGATATCCTAACCTCATATCTATCTTTGAGAACATTGTATCATCTCTAACTGATCAAATAGATCATCATTTCACAACGACGAATACTTTTTCTTCACTATAACTTTATTCAGCTATTGATAATCTATGCAAAGACTCATATAGCCATCCTTCTTCTTCACAAACTACAAAGGGAAACCCTAAGGGGAAGTTCTTAGTTTGATGAAACCCTTCTCCAACAACTCTTGCAACTATTTCTTCAACTCCTACATCTCTGTTGGTGCCATCCTATATGATGATTGGGCTATAGGTTGTGCTCTAGGAACAAGATTGATCTCAAAGTCAATCTCTCAAGGAGGTGGAACACCAAGAAACTCTTTTGAAAAGACATCCACAAACTCTCATACTACTAGTAACTCCTAGCTACTAGGACTCCTCACCCTTTTATCCACAACATGTGCCAAGAAAGCCTCACACCATTGTCTCAATATGTTCTCATCAATCATAGTGGACACCAAACATGTAGGAAGAATCTTCCTATCTACTTCGAATGTCCAAAAGACATCTCCATCATAGAACGTTTCCACCTTGGAACTATAGTCCTAAACAACCATATAATTCTCCAAGGTATCCATCCCTAGGATCACATCGAATCCATGTGTGTAAAGTGGCATAAGATCCACTTGAATGCTACGTCCTGAGAAAGAAAGAACACAAGATGCACACACCTTCTACAACTCAACAGAACCATCTAAAGGGGTTTCTAAGAAGAGGTTATCAGATCTACTATAGATAGGAAGATAACAACTACTTATCACCTCTCTGGTGATAAAAGAGTACATCGTACCTGGGTCAACTAAAATAGATACAAAAGAAGAAGGAGATAAGTCAGAATGAAAAAGTTCCATCTAACCTGTCATGGCCCATTGATTGACCACTCCTTCTGGCTGACTCATAGCGTAGAATTTAGCCAGCGCGTGTTGCCATCCTCTGCTAGCTGGTCTAGAAGACCCCACCTGTGATAGCTAACCACGTCCTCTACCACCACCACTACTGAACTATTACTATCGTGAACCCTGTTGACTCTGCCTCAGCTTTTGTGTGATTTCCTCATTCTTCATAGGGCATGACCACATCATATTCTCGACTTGTATACATCTAGAACAGATCATGGTGTTGTACTACGACCTAGATGGCCATGTCACTGATATTGATGCTACACTATTTGCCACTGTCAATGGAAAGCTATGACTTCTATCCTTACTCGGGGACCATTGTGATGGTACTCGTGATATCGACTAAAAAAATTCAACCTCTGATGTGACTTTGGTGATGAGAACCTTGGCTTCTTGAAGACACCAGATGACTATCCTTGAAACTGAGCTAACATCTTCTTAGACTTGGCTTCACACTTCTCAAGAGTAGACCTCTCAATCCTCCTTACTGACTCCATAAAGGAAGAGATCCTCTCTCTATTCTCCAATGCAGATGCTATAGTAGACACCTTCAAACTAAAACCCTTCTCAAACCTATGAATCCTCTCCTCCATCATTGCCATATGAGGATAGGACCTCAAAAGCTCCATAAACATTTCCTCATACTCATTGATGGACATCGAACCTTATCACAACTGCACAAATTGAGTTGTCTTCTCATCCAATTATGTCTCTAAGAGGTAGTGGCTCAAGAACTCCCACAGGAACTCTGCCCAACTAATAGAAACTCCTGGTCTCTTCTCTTCTATGGCCCATAATTGGCCAACACTGCCCTTCAATAGGTAACCAACATGTTTCACCTTATCCTCATCAGGGATGTTCAGGATCTTTAATGCCTTCTCCAGCTCAGTTAACCACATGTCGGCATCTTCCAGGTCTACTGTACCCACTAGTTGGTAGCTCCTATTAGTATGTATGCCTAGAGAGCCAATCATATGATGATTGGAATGTGGCATTAGATACCTGATTTGATAATAATAAAGGAAATTTTTTCTATTATGTTTGTCTCAATCATGAGATGGTGACACATACATAGTAGATGTCTAAAGAATGACGTTACTCAATGACATATGTCTTCATGTTGATGACTTGAATGATGAGATCATATGTATGATAAGAGTACATACATGTTATGTCCCTAGTCAGATATTACTATGGAAGCAAAATAGACAATAGTAATGCATAAAACTAGAGTGTGTATTGATTTATGACAAAGTCTCAATAGTCATGATATGTGATATCAAGCCAAGGACATAGCTACATGTTAGAGAACAATGTATCGGACTGACCCACCTTGAGAGTGATATATTGATATTATGGATTGGTAGTCAGAATTAACTCTCATAGTGATAGTGGTGATTGTGGTTCTTTGACCTGAAGTCACTACACTAATCACATGTTTTTCATTGTATTTTGACATCATCTATTGTGACCTTGAATAGGGGTTTCCATAAAGGTGGTGCTCGGGTGCATTGTGACACATGGGGATTAAGTGTGAGTGATGTAGATGGGCTTTTCCCTCCTACATGAGATTGATATCCAGGCCTCTTGATAAGCGAGACTGAGAGATGTTTGGCCATACTCATGTGACTCAATATGTGATATATGAGCTCAGATGCATGTCAAACAGTATGTTGGTGATAACCTAGACTTTTCTCTCTCCTCATACATGTTCCATGTAATTTATCCTTGCATGAATCCCTCTAACACTCTATTTCATGATTGAGTTGTTTTTATGCTTCTTTTGTTTACCATGTGTCCACCTAGTGATTGGTGACTTTCATTTGACATAAAACCAAGTTTCTACCAATGTCTACACATCATCCTCTCTCATCCCATTTTTTACCTCATCATGGTATCTCATTCAATCTGATCTTGTTCTATTTGTATTGAAGACTTTCTCCTATTTCAAAGGCATGTCGTTTCATCAAAATCAGAGCTCCAAGGAGGGAGTTATGCCCATTTGAAATATAGATCTTCAATTAAAACCCTAACCGACCTTTTCTGTCACTATTTTGAAATCATGGACCGGTGCTTTAGGCCCATGATACAACACAGTCTGCTCACAAATGCAACTTGTATGTCCTCTCTTCTCTCCCTCCCAGAGATCCATGTCCTCCTCTAATGACCAATCATGGTCACAACCTAGTGGGCCACAAATATGGGCCATTGGATCCCTCAACCAAAAATCCAAATACCCATCCGATGGACGAAAGGCCATCATCATCCTCCATTCCACCCCACCGGCACAACTCACACCGACTCCACCTACCCAGTTGTGACGCCAATAATCTACCCCTTCACACCAATTTCTCACAACAATTGACACTGTAATCCTCTCTGTCACCTTCTTCTTCATCTTTCCACTCATTTTGTGCAGCATCTCATGCCCTAGAGCTCACCCATCCCCCCTTCTTCCTACTTCTTCCTCCCATGGTGCCGTCTTGATAGCCCAATTGGGCATTTCACCTCCTTTCCACCTCAGGGCGAACTAAGGGCAGAGGCGAGCCCTTGGGGACTTCCTCATTTAGAACGACAAGTTTTCTAGGACCGTAACTTCCTACCTCATACCCCTACCTTAAGATTTAGCGAGCCACCAGACTCAACTATCACAAACCAATGGTGTTGTGTGTGGGCTGCATCCAGTGGAGGGGATGACCCAAGCCATTGATCCACAACCAAACGTCCCCAATCAGAAGACACGAGGTAGGAAAGGAGCGCTCTTGGGGCCTCCACCTTGTGCTTTGGTCAACACCACAACTTGACTATGGCCTAGTGGATTCAGTGGTACGAGTGGAGCAGATCTATAGATTGTACATGTAAGGGTTGGTTCTGCACATGTCATGAAGGTATGATCATGCATACTTATTTTTCCAAAGTTCCAATGCAAGATCTTAGAAATTGATATCTCATACATCATTGGGCCAATGGAGACTACAATATATCACTTTTGATATAGAAAACATGCTCTATCCAATGAAAATATCCTCAAGATCATGTTTTGCTCATATCTCCATGGTTTCTCCTTTTTTCTTTCATGGAGTCTTTTAGTAATGATTCATGCTACTAAATGATCAACCTTGATCCTATGAGTTGTAAAACTTGATGATACCTCCTGATCAATAATTTATTTTTAGGTTTGACATGATGTTGTTTTGGAATACATAAATGCACCCCAAATATCATTTTAACCTTATATGTCCATACTTGAACTAATAGTGACTCATTTATGTACTTGCTTGTTATAACTTGACCAAGTCTTGAACTTTAGATATACTTGTCATCATATCCTCTTCCAATCTCTAAATGAGTAAACCTTATATCATTTTCATGCCATGTTTGACTAATACCTTACACCTTTTTGGTCTTGATTTACTCATATGACATAAAGGACTTACCTTTGTATACTCGTATGCCCTAGTTTGAGATGTTTAGTACTTATATAGGTGGAACCTAAATGCTTGTGCCAAATTTAATCCTTAATATTCAAATCTCTATTTTCACTTCCAAATAAATCCTTAAATGACTTGTTCTACTAAATGCCAATTAGCATACTCGTATGCACTTTGACTTCATGTAACACACTTATGACATGTAACATGTTCTAAATCCAAATGTTAATTGTTGGGCTCTTTCCTTGCTAGATCACACTCCAATGTTATCTATGCTATCCTAATGACTTCAAATTAGTACAATTTTCAATGTGGCGAAGCGTTCAAAACATACGTCATTAACTAAGCAGAAGCAATTACTAACAGCGGGTTACTGAAAATCACTAAAAATTAAAACCTTTTTCCAAAGAGATCCATTCATAGGAAAACTCTTTCAACAAGAACCAATGCATTACATTTACATCCTGGTTCATGAGTACATATTTTGTACCATTCCTTCTTCAAGATTACAAGCATCAAGCCAAAATCTCAGATTGATTTATCAAAAACACTAGTTACTAACTCCGAGGACCTGAGAGTACAAAGATGAAACATAGGACTTCAATCTACAAAACACGACAGACAATACACTCAACCTGAGTTCTCACTACTATCACTACCACTGATGATGTTCTTCCTCTACAAGTTATTCTCAGTCTCCTTCGTGCTTGTCCACCTAAAAATGTTGGATCCCACGCGGGTGAGACAATTGTAATTTCCCCAGCGAGAAATATAACTCTCCGCCAAAAACATTATTATTGCAGTTTAATGATATAAAACTGGGCAGAGGATAAGCAGTTTAAAGCATTCTCAACTTTTAAAGCATTGCAATTATTTATGATAGAACAGTAGACCATCTATTCTCTTAATATGGAATAGGAAGAACATGTATATCATTTATCCATCATATTATACCATCATGTCAAACTTCTCTTGTGACACTCATTATCTTGATATATCACCCATGAGACATTCTTATTTCAATCTGTTGGCCTTAGCCAATCTACTAAATAGATATGGGATTATATCTACCATGTACTCATATAACATTAATACAGGCATAGGGTTATTACCAATCATGTGTCATCATTACAGGCATTGGGTTATTACCAATCCTGTGTCATCATTACAAGCATTGAGTTATTACCAATCATGTGTCATCATTACAGGCATTGAGCCTCTGCCAGGTATTGGACTCTTCCAAACCTGATTACACCGCCAGGCATTGGACACTACCAATCTTGATTTCACAGCCAGGCATTAGACTCTAACCAATCCTGATTACATAGTCAGGCATTGGACTCTAACCAATCCTGATTACACAGCCAGGCATTGGACTCTAACCAATCCTGATTACACAGCCATGCATTGGACTCTAACCAATCCTAATTACACAGCTAGGCATTGGACTCTAACCAATCCTGATTATAGGCATTACACCTCTTCCAGGTATTGAACTTTAACCAATCCTGATTACACAGCCAGGCATTGGACTCTAACCAAACCTAATTACAGGAATTATGCCTCTGCCAGGTATTAGACTTTAACCAAACCTTATTTCACAGATCATGGGATATAAATACCTTTAACTCATCATTAGTCATCACATCCTTCTCTAGGCTTTGAACCCTGAGGTTAGCCTTCATAGCTGTTCACATTCTTTATTAAATACAATCATTCCTTTTATTAGTTTTATTATTATCATTTCTTACAGTAAACTTTTATAATCATCTTGGTGCCTCTCACTATGCCACCATTGTTCTCATGGCTCATACGGCCCACGAAGCATCTTGTCACCTCTTACTAGGCAACATCTAACCATATGGCTCGCAAGGCCATTAAACATCTTGTCACCTATCACTAGGAAACAACTAATCATATGGATCACAAGGCCATTACACATCTTGTCACCTCTCACTAGGCAACAATAACATATTACCTCATGTAAAACAATAGTAACACCACTATTCCCTCAATAGGGTTAGGGCTTACTATTCACATTACATTAGGATTTTTCATGTCCCACTACCCAATTTAGGGTTAGGGTTCCCCAGCTCACATTAATTAGGATTTCATATTTATCAAATCAATCTTAATATATTGCTCCACACCTCTAGAAGCATCCATTAACATCTTGAGTATTCAATCATGTTTATTACTCTTAACATTTATCATTAAATGATTATCAATTCAAGGTATGAGTTCATTTCTCATTCGTATCATAGTATGACTACATCATACTCATTAGTTTGGCTTAACCCCATTCTCAAGGTATATTAGCCTATACTTATCAAAGTATATCAAACTCATTACATTTCATTGTAACAATTTACATAACACACTTCATGTGTTTCTTATCCAATTATATTGGATTTGAGGTGCATCAAGGTATATCAACCCTGAAATACTAAAAGTGATATCTATCATATCTTGATGTATCACTTTTCTCATTACTTCCAACTTTCTTGAGTTATCAATTTATCTTGGATTAAGGTAATATCCATCTTAATACTTTCATTCACTAACCTATCACTCTTATCATGAAGTGCATAGGTCACACACAAGAATGGTCCAACTATCTTCAATGATATGGACTCATTTCAGGTTAAGGCATTTCTTACTATAAGGTTGTCTATAATCAACCATTGAGATATTTCTCCTTTATAAGGCTTTACCCACTATTTTATTATTAGGGTTATGGTTTGTCATCATAATGCCCATGATTAGGGCTTCATGTATTATGATTCAAAATTAGAGTTTTAGATACCTTCACCCTGTATTAGGGCTCCTCATCATACCATTGCATAGGGTTTCACATGGCATCACCCTCAATTAGGGTTTCACATGGCATCACCCTCAATTAGGGTTTCACATGGCATCACCCTCAGTTAGGGTTTCACATGGCATCACCCTCACTTAGGGTTTCACATGGCATAACCCTCAATTAGGGTTTCTCATGGAATCACCCTCAACTAGGATTTCATGATCACTTCATCAAGGATCATACCCTAAAATCTTAGTTTATTCATATTGAAAGTGTTTGAGGCTTATCCATTATATGATTATCCTACATGTATGGATTCCTCTCTCTCTCATCCTCTCTAGGATTTTGACTATGTCTCTCTCATCCTCTCTAGGATTTTGACTATGTCAAACTTGGATAAATTGGGTCAACCCACCCTTCAATTAAATACATTCAATTAGGGTTGACATAGTGTATTAAAAATATTGCTTATTTAAGCTTCAGGGATTAACTCATCTAGGGTTACCAGTTACTTAGTACCTTAAAGGTACAACCCTAGTGATTATATTTCAGATAAATCAGTAACAACCCTAGGGTCATTTTATATTTCATCACCTTAGGTTTCCAATTGACTTAATCACATTGAAACATCCAAACGTTCTTGACCATTGATGCTCCAAATGGTTTGAAACCGTTTAAGCAAAACAATAATGAAACCGTATGGACAATTTATACTTGAAACCACTTGGGTCTCCAAACGGTTTGAGACCATTTGATCTCAAATGGTCTTGAGACCGTTTGATCTCAAATGGTCTTGAGACCGTTTGATCTCAAATGGTCTTGAGACCGTTTGATCTCAAATGGTCTTGAGACCGTTTGATCTCAAATGGTCTTGAGACCGTTTGATCCCAAACGGTCTTGAGACCTTTTGGGCTCAAATAGTCTTAAGACCGTTTGGTCCAAACTCTCTCAAAACCGAATGGACCAAAAAGTTCTTCCATCACTTTATCAATTCAGGATTTCAATCATTAAACCATCTATCAATTGAACCACTAATTTATTCTTCAATTGGAACATTGAATCACCCTGCAATTGGACCTTCAATTAGGGTTTTAAACCCAATTGAACTAGGGTTTATAATCAAGAAACCATCAATTAGGGTTTTGAAATCGAGGAACCATCAATGGCTGACACTGTAGAACTAGTCCAATTGAAATCATTGGATCATCATCAAACCATGACATGACCTAACCTCAAACGATCTTGTGGTTGTTTGGATGACCTCCAAATGGTCTTGAGACCGTTTGTCCCATCCCACCATTAAAATTTGTGATATCCAATTAGGGTTTAAATCATTGGATTGATAATCAAATTAGCTATTGATTGCATTTCAATTTGATATCTCTAGATCTTCAAATACTCAACCATACTCAACCCTAGACCTCAAAACGGTCTTGGTTGACCTCCAAACGGTCTTGAGACTGTTTGGGTGATCTCCAAATGGTCTTGAGACCGTTTGGGTTAATCAACCCAAAGTTTTAATTCAACAACTTGAAATTTCAGCACTTAACCAGATTAGGGTTTCTAATTGGAGGATTGTCCATATATTGAATTAATCAATTAGATTCATTAGATCATAATCCAACATGTACTAGGGTCCTGACCTTGAATAGTCAACCCATACAAATGGTCAACCCTTCTAAATGGTTTGGGATCCAAACCTCCAAATGGTTTGCAAACCGTTTGGTCTCGAAACGGTTTGCTGAAACCGTTTGGACCAAAATTATGAAGTTGTTTGCAATAGAAACTTGTTGGAATGTGTGCCTAAGATGATGTCATCATCATCTACCTTCATTCATTCAAAAGATACTGTCGTTTTCATGGTAATTACATCAATGGATCAAGGGAATTTCAAGTAGAACAAAATGATCAACAATTAATGGAGAATTGAACGCAATAACAACATTTAAGGGTTTAAGTTATATAACCCGCCTTCAATTGAGATTCAAAGATCCAAGATCCACGTATTTAATGGTGGAAGAAGCTTTCTCAACTATCCCAAGCTCGTCCTCAAGCTTTTGAGTGAAAAGAAATGGCTAGGATAGAAGATGGAATGGAGAAAAGAAGAAATCCAACATTTATTTTTTATTTCCACCATGATATCATGGTGAAAGAAGGTCAAGAAGTTTACCAACAGGTTGGCGGTCGTCCTCCTGTTGCTCCAAGCTCCCTTGGTCGTTTTTGCAAACAAGAAGTGAAAGGGGTTTCGAAATTACCCTTTCAACTCATGGATAAATGAGCATATATGTATTTTATTAAAAATTCATTTTAGGAGAGAGAAAGTAGGGATTATCTCCTCCATTTCCTTGCCTCTTTCCCCCTTTCCTTACATGGTTACGAGGCTATATCCTTTGCCTCTTATTCCTCTCAATTATCCATGATTTAAAGAAAAGCAAATTAAGCACCTTAACCCTTATAATAATAATATCCTAAAGTTAGTGGATAATTCTTTTTCTTTTAATAATGTGAGTGAGTTATCCACTTCCTTTAGATATTTTCGTGCCTTTGCAAGGCACATGATCGTCCATCCTTTTGAAAAATCATCCCTCACCTTTTGGATGAAGGTCTCTTCAATTAATATATTTATTTTTGCACTAAATTGAAGTAAAGTTCCAATTAAGCTTAAATCTTGATTATTTTAATATCAAGATTCTCTCTCCTCCAAAGAGATACAAATGAAATGCCCCTATCATTTTATTTTCTCTACATGATGCCAAGAAACATTAGGGACTATTTTTAAGTGGTAATTTGCATACTGAACCATGGGTTTTGGGTAATTTGCACATTACAACAAAACTAGGTTTTAATGCACAAACATTGCTTTATTAGCTATTTCTTGGTACTCAGGCTACCACAAGCCATACCTCTGCATCATCTTCATTCTCATGATGATTCAACACATGAGGAACATATTATCATGTAACATTTGCACTTTAACCCCTCAACTTGGGTAATTTGCACTTTAGTCCAAAATAGACAAAACATTATTTTAACATTGTTCGAAAAGGACTAAAATTGAAACATAAGTTCCTCTTGAGCCTTAATTGCTTTTCAAAAGATAATATCAAGCATATAAGTATCTTTCTTAAACAAAACGCCTAGGGTTAAGGCATAACCCAGGTCAGGGATGTTACAATTATAAACCCCTAACAAGGATTTCATCCTCGAAATCCCAGATAAAAGGAGACAAATATTATTCTTTTGTTATTTCATCAAGTCTGCACATAACATCTCATTTGTTATGGAGACACAATAGAACTTTGATCAGTACAAAGCTCTTTCACACAAAATTCTCATAGAATCAAACACATAGGGCACATACTCCACTGTCCTTTCGTTATTGACTGTGGAGTTAATTTTGTGTTAGGTAAAACTTTTCTTATTTAGATAGAGGTTATTTGTTAATTTAATTTGATAAATTTTTCTCACAATAATTTTACAATTATTCCTTCAAAAAGATCATTCACATCAATGTTATGCTTATACAAAGCATAAACCCCTAACATATGATGTCCATACTACATTAGGTAACTGGACTGATTCCACAACTAACTATTCTAGGTAGCTATCATAAAAAAGCCTGATATTTCTCAGATACCAGAATCCCTTACCTTGGTATCTAACACATGTGTTGATAACACATCACATCCTCATCTTCCTTTTTGTTTATAAGTTGATTTATAATTAAATCAAATTCCTCCGTATATCAATTAGAATGTGGTAGAAATATCCATGCCACATATCCTTCTTGATTAGGCTTCTTTGGATTGTTTCAGAATGATTATTTGATCAGAGTAATCAGAAAGATAATAATCTAGGTATGTCATACTTACCTTGCCTTCAACAAATGAATACCTGGCCAGGGTATTCAAGAACTGAAATTAGGTAGTATGAATTTATTTTATTTTATGTTTTCATCTCTTTAAATTTGATATACTTAATATCTCAGATTTTCTCTGAGTTCCTTTTTCATCTCTTCCCTTCCTTATTGGAGAAAGAGAAATTTCAAAACATATAAAAGAATATTAATCTGAACACAAGTTTTCATTCTACTTATCTTTTCCACATATCCTCAAAGGATTATACAGATGAACTAAACAACACTACCTTTCTTATAGTAGAGAGTAGAGGATATTTCAAAATAGAAAGTTTTATCTTGACATGTATACCTCTTACAAGTTATCTAATGTATTATTTGTTGGTTCACCTCATCACTTTCTATTTGGACATTGCCACCTCAGATGTCCTCTCTGTCCACATCTATAGCAAGCTCGGAGCCTTTTAGGTGACTACTGCTTGGGTGTACTACATTGTGGTTGAGTCGGTACTACTGAAATCTTTGATTGTTTAGTACCACCAATCCCTTGTTCATGTGACTGTTTAGACTTCCTTTTAAGGTCTGTCTCATGTTTCTTTGTCATAGACCCTTCTATCCTTCAAATTGACTCCACAAATGTGGCAAACCTCTCTCTACTTTCTAGGGCAGATGCGGGAATAGACATTTTAGCATTCAGTCCTTTCTCAAAATGTCGAATCTTTTCCTCCTTAGTAGCATCCATCTGAGGACAAAATTGTAAAAGTTCCATGAACTTAACCTCATATTCACTTATTGACATGGATCCCTATCGTATCTTCTCAAATTGTGAGATCTTTTAATCTAAATAAGTCCTTGGAAAATACTTATTGACAAATTCTCGACGAAATTCCTCCCATCCAACCTCTTCATCATTCCTTTTTATTTCTTCTATAGCCCACCAATGTCCAGCACTACCCTTCAAAAGGTATATAACATGTTTAACTTTGTCAGCCTCTGGGATACTAAGGATCTTAAAAGCTTTTTCTAACTCAGTGAGCCAGAGATCAGCATCTAATGGGTCAGATGTCCCAGCATATTCGATGGCTCCTACACGACGTAGTCGTTCAAAGGTCTTACCAGACCCATATCCCTCATTGGAAACGGGTGCCCTAGGTGCTGGTGCTGGCATCCGGTCTGCCATATACTTTAGTGTGGTCATGAGTTGCCCAAAAAGATTATGAACATCTAGGTTTCCTCTCATGACTTCATCAACATGGGGATTTTCAGGCACTCGTTCCTCCCTTGCCAGATCCCTTGCACCTCCCACTGGTGTAGCACCATTGCGCTCAACAACGTGTTCCTCGTGTTCTCCAGGCATCTTAGAGTTATATATCTTCTTCTGCATAAGCAGAAGGCACGATAAGATACACAGAGGTACACTTAGAATAGAATCGATACCTTAGTCCTATGTCTCTGTAGACTCAGCGAACCTAGAGCTCTGATACCACTAAATTGTGGCGAAGGGTTCAAAACATACATCATTAACTAAGAGGAAGCAATTACTAATGGAGGATTACTGAAAATCACTAAAAATTAAAACCTTATTCTAAAGAGATCCATTCATAGGAAAACTCTTTCAACAAGAACCAATGTATTACATTTACATCCTGGTTCATGAGTACATATTTTGTACCATTCCTTCTTCAGGATTACAAGCATCAAGCCAAAATCTCAGATTGATTTATCAAAACACTAGTTACTAACTCCGAGGACCTGAGAGTACAGAGACGACACATAGGACTTCTATCTACAAAACAAGACAGACAGTACACTCAACCTAAGCTGTCACTGCTGCTGATGATGTTCTTCCTCTGCAAGTTATTCTCAGTCTCCTCCATGCTTGTCCACCTAAAATGTTGGATCCCACAGGGGTGAGACAATTGTAATTGCCCTAGTGAGGGATATAACTCTCCTCCAAAAACATTATTATTGTAGTTTAATGATATAAAATTGGGCAGAGGATAAGTAGTTTAAAGAATTCTCAACTTTTAAAGCATTGCAACTATTTATGACAGAACAGTAGACCATCTATTCTCTTAATAAGGAATAGGAAGAACATGTATATCATTTATCCATCATATTATACCATCATGTCAAACTTCTCTTGTGACACTCATTATCTTGATATATCACCCATGAGACATTCTTATTTCAATCTATTGGCCTTAGCCAATCTACTAAATAGATATGGGATTATATCTACCATGTACTCATATGACATTAATACAGGCATTGGGTTATTACCAATCATGTGTCATCATTATAGGCATTGGGTTATTACCAATCCTGTGACATCATTACATGCATTGAGTTATTACCAATCCTATGTCATCATTACATGCATTGAGCCTCTTCCAGGTATTGGACTCTTCCAAACCTGATTACACCGCCAGACATTGGACACTACCAATCCTAATTTCACAGCCAGGCATTGGACTCTAACCAATCCTGATTACACAGCCAAGCATTGGACTCTAACCAATCCTGATTACAACGCCAGGCATTGGACTCTAACTAATCCTGATTACACAGCCAAGCATTGGACTCTAACCAATCCTGATTACATAGCCAGGCATTAGACTCTAACCAATCCTGATTACAGGCATTACACCTCTTCCAGGTATTGGACTTTAACCAATCCTGATTACACAGCCATGCATTGGACTCTAACCAATCCTGATTACATGCATTATGCCTCTACCAGGTATTGGACTTTAACCAAACCTGATTTCACATATCATGGGATATAAATCCCTTTAACTCATCATTAATCATCACATCCTTCTCTAGGATTTGAACCCTGAGGTTAGCCTTCATAGCTGTTCACATTCTTTATTAAATACAATCATTCCTTTTATTAGGTTTATTATTATCATTTCTTACAATAAACTTTTATAATCATTTTGGTGCCTCTCACTATGCCACCATTGTTCTCATGGCTCATCATGCCCATGAAGCATCTTGTCACCTCTAACTAGGCAACATCTAACCATATGGCTCACAAGGCCATTAAGCATCTTGTCACCTATCACTAGGCAACAACTAATCATATGGCTCACAAGGACATTACACATCTTGTCACCTCTCACTAGGCAACAATAACATATTACCTCATGTAAAACAATAGTAACACCACTATTCCCTCAATAGGGTTAGGGCTTACTATTCACATTACATTAGGATTTCTCATGTCCCACTACCCAATTTAGGGTTAGGGTTTCCCAGCTCACATTAATTAGGATTTCATATTTATCAAATCAGTCTTAATATATTGCTCCACACCTCTAGGAGCATCCATTAACATCTCGAGTATTCAATCATGTTTATTACTCTTAACATTTATCATTAAATGATTATCAATTCAAGGTATGAGTTCATTTCTCATCCTTATCATAGTATGACTACATCATACTCATTAGTTTGGCTTAACCCCATTCTCAAGGTATATTAGCCTATACTTATCAAAGTATATCAAACTCATTACATTTCATTGTAATAATTTACATAACACATTTCATGTGTTTCTTATCCCAAGTATATTGAATTTGAGGTGCATCAAGGTATATCAACCCTGAAATACTAAAAGTGATATCTATCATATCTTGATGTATCACTTTCCTCATCACTTCCAACTTTCTTGAGTTATCAACTTATCTTGGATTAAGGTAATTCCCATCTTAATACTTTCATTCACTAACCTATCACTCTTATCATGAAGTGCATAGGTCATACACAAGAATGGTCCAACTATCTTCAATGATATGGACTCATTTTAGGTTAAGGCATTGCTTACTATAAGGTTGCCTATAATCAACCATTGAGATATTTCTCCTTTATAAGGCTATACCCACTATTTTATTATTAGGGTTCTGGTTTGTCATCATATTGCCCAGGATTAGGGCTTCATGTATTATAATTCAAAATTAGAGTTTTACATACCTTCACCCTGTATTAGGGCTCCACATCATACCATTGCATAGGGTTTCACATGGCATCACCCTCAATTAGGGTTTCACATGGCATCACCCTCAATTAGGGTTTCACATGGCATCACCCTCACTTAGGGTTTCACATGGCATAACCCTCAATTAGGGTTTCTCATGGAATCACCCTCAACTAGGATTTCATGATCACTTCATCAAGGATCATACCCTAAAATCTTAGTTTATTCATATTGAAAGTGTTTGAGGCTTATCCATTACATGATTATCCTACATGTATGGATTCCTCTCTCTCATCCTCTCTAGGATGTTGACTATGTCAAACTTGGATAAATTGGGTCGACCAACCCTTTAATTAAATACATTCAATTAGGGTTGACATAGTGTATTAAAAATATTGCTTACTTAAGCTTCAAGGATTAACTCATCTAGGGTTACCAATTACTTAGTACCTTAAATGAGACGACTCGTCGCAGAAAAATGAGATCAACGAAACCGGAAGTGGTTTATTAACTGGCAGCGACATATGAAAATCACTAGGAATTAAAGCTTTTTAAGCGTAGATCTTGAAACCATAAAATTACTTTATCATAAACAAGATAAACAGTTAACATCATTGTAAAATCACATCTCGAGTGATTATATACATCTAGATACAAAATCTCGAGGCTTAAAGCCAAAATCTCAGACCTACTGACTCCTAGGACCTGAGAGTACAGAGACGACATAAGACAATCTAACTATAGGTCCTGACAGTCAGTATCTCCACCTGAGATTCACTGCTGCCCCTGGTGTTGCTGCTGCTGATACTGTTCACCATCAGATTGGTTTCTTCGTCCTCGACGTCCACCTAAAAAGTTAGAAACCTACAGAGTGAGACAATCTGAATAATTGTCCCAGCGAGAGATATAACTCTCCGCCAGAAGCTTTGTTATATCATACAAGGAATAACATAAGCAAGGTAACTTAAAACATCAACAGCAGGTGTGACGAAGTAAAGCAACATTTACTTAAGCAATCACTTTATTAAAACATATGAAGAACATGTATACTAGATACTTGAACATATCATCAATATAAACAATGTAACATCAATCATTGTTTCTCGTAGTTCAACCTAAGCAGATATGCTACGCGGTTGATTATGTTTTACAAACATTATTATGCCCTACAGAGATGAGGTATAGCACTCATACTCCAACCGATCACTATTAAGTCGCATCGGTATCATACATAGGTCATCAAAAGAGCTGGATTCTTATGACCTCATCTTCCTCAGTCATTTTGAGGATTAACATGCAGGACATCTCGTGTCTCTACTAAGATAGCTTACCAGGGTATTCTGGCACTTCGCTATTAGAGTCACAGTGGCATTCTGTACTCTCTTCGCCATCGAAAGATCTCTTATTTATCTCTCATCGATGCAGTATTCAAAGATTCCCTGGGGTGATTTGTGGTACATCACCCCGGCATAAACACATAGTGAAGGTTTTATAGATTAAGATATATCTACATCAATTCCTACACTAGGATGTAAGGATATTCACATCCATATTCCCCCACATACTCAAAAGTATGTGATCCAGGAGTCCCCTTAGGAAAACCTGTTTCACCATCATTTAGCTTCTGACAATGATGGATCTATGATCAGGGCTCTACATGGTATGATTATACTTGATTAGTTAGATACATTTCAACATTCTTTTAACATCAAGCATGTTTCCAAGCATTTAACTATTAAAACACTACTATATAAGAAGAATACTAAAGGTATCAAGTCTAACTCACATCAGTTATCATATGAACATCAATTCTTAATCATCTCATCATAAGTATTCTAATCAGCATGACCTTGATGTTACTCATGGATCTTACAGCCCTTTCAATCTCATATGATGCCACTTAAACTAGGCAACATAGTATGGCACTATTCATAAAGCTAATAACATGCTTTCAATGAATATGATATGATAACCCTTACCTGGCTATGATCAGCTCATAATATCAACCTGAATGACTATCACAATCAAAGGCATGCATATATAACAGTATTAGCACAATACCAAACCTATCAAGTTCTTTATAGTACACCACGGTCGTGCTCCCTTGCACGGTCGTGCAAGAGCAAGCTACCACGGCCGTGCTCCTTAGCACGGGCATGCTAAGAATCAACATATCGCCATTGATTTCTAGGGTTTGGATTTAATCACTTCAACCTAGGGTTATTGAACCTCTTATCTTACAAGGCATAAAGAGTCCTGATATTACAACTTATAATTAAGTTTTCATACCCAAAGGCATAACCCTGAATTACTCCATTTATTAGATCACCCTAAATTAGGGTTTACTATACACATTACATGTTATTACCCTAGAATTAGGGTTTACTATTCACTTCATAGTGAATTGAGCTCATCGAATCATCATGTATGAAGTTATCATCATTGATGCCCTCAAATTAGGTTAAGATTCATTAATCGTCATAATTAGGGTTTCCATGATCTCACCTTGATGGATCATACCCTAATCATGTACATTCTTACATATTAGAGATATGTTACTTGATTCTCAATCATATTAGGAATCTTCTCTCTCCTCTTATTACTAAATGATTTTTACATCACTCTAGATTAGGTTAAGTCAAGTCATCTAGATTATCATAGGTCAATTCATCACCATTATGTTCATTAGGGTTTGCTTGATTAAGGTGTGTTGTCTACTTAAACCCTTCATGAGTGCCTTGATAATGTTCACCATTAATTGTATCTTGGGTCAACCTACTAGGTACTTAACCTCTTAATGTCTTTAGGTATCATTAGGATTTGAGTTGAACAACCATTGAACCATTTAAACCTTCAAAGCATTAAGTAATCACAACCCTAAAGTCCTCAAACGATTATGCACTTTCAACCTCCAAACGGTCCTAAGACCGTTTGGAAGTGTTGACCGTTTAGTTAGGTTGACTTCCAAACTGTTTGAACTTGGTCACCCTCAAGACTGTTTGAATCTAAATGGTCTTGAGACCGTTTCAACTTGTTGACCCTTTGAAAGAGTTGACTTTGAAACCGTTTGAAATTGAACGACCTTGAGATCGATTGAGTCTAAACGACCTTGAGATCGTTTGAACCCAAACGGTCTTGAGACCGTTTGGATTCAAATGGTCTTGAGACCATTTGGTCCCAAACAGTCTTAAGACTGTTTGGATTCAAACGGTCTTGAGACCGTTTGGTCCAAACATCTCAAAACTGATTGGACCCAAAAAGTGCATCAACACTTGCAATCGATTAGGGTTTTCAAGGTTGAGTCCCTCAATTGTCCTCATATATGTTAACCACTTAACAATTGATACAATTAGGGTTAGCCTTAACCAATTGGACACTCAATTGTCCCTCAATTTATAGCCAATTAGGGTGGAAACCAAATCAATTAGGGTTTGTAATCAGTTAACCATCAACATTGATCAACATGAGTCTAATTGAAGTTGAACCCATCAATTGACATCCAATTGGGCCCAAACTTGGCCCAAACGGTCTTTGGATCATTTGGATACCCTCCAAATGGTCTTGAGACCGTTTTCCCAAAGTCACATCAAAAGCTAAGTCAAATTGATAAGGATTGAACCCTAATTAAGTCTCAAATCAACATTTTGGATTAATTCAACAACCTATTGTGATTGGACCCTCAATTGGTCAAATTACCTTAACCCTAGACCTCCAAATGGTCTTGGATGGTCACCAAACGGTCTTGAGACCGTTTGAGGGATCCCCAAACGGTCTTGAGACCGTTTGGACCACTCAACCCCAAATTCAACATAAGTGATCCTTGAATTCAGCAATTGAACCCGATTAGGGTTTAGAGGGTTGAAGTGCCTTCAACTTGTGATTGGTTTGCAATTAGGTCATTATTCTTTGTAATTTATGAACTAAATATATATCCAACAGACCTCTAAATTTTCTTCACTTGGTCAACCCTACCAAATGGTCTTGGAGACCGTTTGAATCTAAACGGTCTTGCAAACTGCATGAATTCAAATGGTCTTGAGATCGTTTGATTTCAAACGGTCTTGCAAACCGTTTAGATCAAATGGTCCAAGGTCGTTTGGTAAAGTTACCTAGGAATTCATGCCCATCATCTTCAACCTTAGAACAGGTCGGTTGCTTCGTGGTTTTGCTTGCAAAAATGCAAGGAAGAGTGGGGAAGAAGAAGAACTAACTACTAATTGCAAGAACAAGAATATGCATAAGAAAGCAAAAGGTTTAGAGTTATAAAACCCGCCTTATGGTCGTTCCTAGAGCTCCAAGCTTCCAAGCTTCAAGGCTTTAATGGCGCCTTGAGATCCATAGGTCGGCCAAAGGTGTTTCTCCAAGAAAAGGTTTGCGAAAGATCGGCTAGAAAGAAAGAACTAAGTAAGATAACCATGAAACCAACCTTGTAATCCACTTTCCTCCATGAATTCGAGCAATAAGATGACCCAAGCTTACCTAGCTTCTCCTTGGTCATTCTCCTCTGCTCCAGAGCTCTGCCTTAGTCAGTTTGAGCAAGGTGATAAGTGAAGGAAGAAAGGAAACGTTCCTTTGCAAACAAAGGAAAGTTGTATATATACTTAGGGGTTATTTCCATCATAAGGACATCTAATTCTCCATTTCTCATCTAGGTCCCTACTTTCTTCTTTGCACGTCCCTTCTCCTTATTTCTAAGGACAAACTCCTTCTAAGACCAAGAACTAAAGGCAAAGAAGGTCAACTTGTCACTAAGGTGCACATATATAAGGGTCTCCTTACTTACAACTTGGTGATTTAATTACAAAGGTGTTTCTTATTATATGATTATTCAATTGAATTTACATCTTCATCATTTTTACTTTAAATGATTCCAAGAGTCATAAATATACTCTAGAAGGTGTATTTTACAAGTTGCACCCCACATTTTGGGTAAATTGCACTTTACACCAAAATTAGGGTTTTATGCACAAGGATTGCCCCACAAGCTGCATCTCAGTGCCCAAGCTTGGGAAATCCATCATACTTCATCATATTAACTCTTATGATGTCTCAACACTAAAGGAACATATCAACATGTGTAAATTGCAAGTTAACCCTTCTAATTGGGGCATTGGCACATAGGTCCCTGTAGTACAAAACAATACTACAACATTGTTTAAAAAGGACAGGAATGGAAATATATGTTCCTCAGGAGTTTAATTACATGCCAAAAGATAATCACAAGTATCTTAATTAAATATTTAAGCAAAACACCTAGGGTAAGCTTATAAGCCAAGTCAGGGATGTTACAAATTATCCACCCCTTACAAGGATTTCGTCCCCGAAATCGACAAAGCATATTAAGAGAAAAGTGCAGGGTATTTCCTTCTCATATCTTCCTCTAGTTCCCATGTGGCTTCTTCAACACCACGATGATTCCAGAGGACATTCACAAGATTTATATCTTTCTTTTTCAACTTTTTAATTATGTTATCAGAGATTGACACTGGTCCTTCCTCATAAGATATATTATCATTCAATTCTACCTCCATAGGCTGTAGAATTCACTCTGTATCAGGGTGAAATTTCTTGAGCATAGAAATGTGAAACACAGGGTGTAACCTCTGTAACTCTGGTGGCAACTCTAGTCTATAGGCTACCTTTCCAACCCGTTAAATTATTGGATAAGGCCCCATAAATCTAGGAGCTAACTTTCCTTTTCTTCCAAATCTCAGAACTCCCTTCCAGGATGAGACCTTAAGATACACTCTGTCTCCAATCTGAAACTCTAAGGGTCTATGACGTCTGTCAGAATATGACTTCTGCCTATCCTGTGCAATCTTAATCTGTTGTTGTATTACTTTGATCTTTTCTGTGGTTTGCTGTACAAGATCAGGACCTAGCAGTTGGTATTCACCAGTCTCATACCAACACAAGGGTGATCTACAACGTCTAACGTACAAAGCTTCATAAGGTGCCATATCAATGCTATGTTGATACCTATTGTTGTAGGCAAACTCTATCAAGCTTAGGTGTAGATCCCAACTCCCTGTAAACTGGAGAACACATGCTCTCAGCAAGTCCTCCAAGGTCTATATAGTCCTTTCCGACTGTCCATCAGTCTGTGGATGAAAGATCGTACTAAACCTTAACTAGGTGCCTAAAGCTTTGTGCAGTCGCTCCCAAAAATGACTCGTAAACTGGGGACCTCTGTCTGAAACTATAGTGACTGGAACTCCATGCACTCTCACTATCTCTTCAACATACAGCTGTGCTAACTTCTCAGTAGAATAGGTTGTTTTGACAGGTAAGAAATGCACTATCTTTGTCAAGCTATCAACTATTACCCAAATGGAATCATGTCCTTTGTTTGTCCTGGGTAGACCAACAACAAAGTCCATGGTTACATGATACCACTTCCATTGTTGTATGGGTAATGGTTGCATTGCTCCTGCAGGTTTCTAGTGTTCAGCTTTAACTTGCTGACACACAGGATACCTCATCACAAACTCTGCAACATCCTTCTTCATCCCAGGCCACCAATACATATCTTTCAGGTTTCGATACATATTGATGCTCCCTGGATGCATGGCATACATCGAAGAATTAGCTTCTTCCAGGATTAACTTTCTCAAGTTATCCACATCTGGCACTATCATCCTTCCATGATAACATGCTACTTGGTCATCTGAGTCATGGAAACCATCTCGTTTCTCATTACCATACACCAATCTGATCTATCGAACTGCTGCATCAACTTGCTGTGCCTCCTTGATCTGCTCTCTTAGGGTAGGTTTTATATGCATCTCAGCCATCAACCCGACTAACAATGACACTGTGGGCTCTGATCTCCAAACCACGATATAAACAAGATTTAAACTTAGCGGAAGCAATTCGATTAACAGCGGAAGACAAAAATCACGGGATATTTAAAACTTTTCGAGATAAGGGCTTCAATCCATAAAGCTTCATTCATAAAAGGAGATAAACTGATTACATCTCATGATAATTACTTCTTGAGTAATTATATACAACAAGATACAAAATCTCAAGAACTCATAACCAAAAGACTCCAAGACCTGAGAGTACATAGGACACATAGGACTGACTCTAACTACACCACATGGCAGGCTAAATCTCCACCTGAGATTTACTGCTGCTCCTGGTGCTGCTGCTGCTGGTACTGGTCACCTGTAGACCTGTTCCTCCGTCCTCGACGTCCACCTAAAAAGTTGAAGTCTACGGGGTGAGACAATTGTACATAATTGTCCCAGCGAGAGTTATAACTCTCCGCCAGAAGCTTTATTATAACATCAAAGAATAACTTACGCAGTAAAATCTTACAAAGTATTCAATAGTAGATACAGTTGTATACAAGAGCTCAACCTTTATCAAGCATGAAGAACATATGCACTATACAGTGTAACATCAATCAATTAGCTCATAGTTACCTTTAACAGGTATACTACGCTGTAGATTATGTTTTTCAAACATTCTTATTATTATGCCCTGTGGAGATGAGGTTTACCACTCATACCCCAACCAATCATTGTTAAGTGCCTTAGTATCATACTAGGTCATCGAAAGATCCGGATTCTCATGACCTTCACCTTCCTCAGACAGTAAGAGGATCACTTGTAGGACATCTTGTGTCTCTACTATTATAGCTCACCGGGGTAATCTGGTCCTTCGCTATTTTAGAGTTACAGTGGCGTTCTGTACTCTCTTCGTCATCAGGAGATTTCATGTTTATCTTCACTGATACGGGTATCTATGTTTTCCTTGTCATCAGGAGGTTTCATGTTTACCATCCACGGATACGGTATGAGTTTTGTAGTGAAGGATTGACGGATTATACATCTACATCAAATTCCTACACTAGGATGTAAGGTTCTACACATCCATATACCCCACATACTCAACAGTATGTGATCCAGGAGTTCCCGTAGGAAAACCTGTTTCACCATCATTTGATCTCTGACACTGATGGATCTATGATCAGGGCTCTACATTTCACTTGATTAGTTAGGTACATTCAGTATTCTTTTACATCATACATTTTTCTTCAAACAATAACAGTAGCATAACAGTTATGAAAGTAGAATACTAAATGTAACAAACCTAACTCACATCAATCATCATTTCTCAGTATACTCATCACAAGTCATCTCTAAAGCATGACCTTGATGGTATTCATGACTCTTACAGCCCATTAAAACATAGGATGCCACTGACAAGGCATCCAGATATTTTACTATTCATAAAGCTAACAACATGCTTTCAATGAATATAGTATCATCATTCATACCTGGATATGATCACCTTCATATCAGAACCTGCATGGTTAATTCAACTGATAAAGGTAATTCAAAACAAGAATATACTTTCCACTCTTGTCAGAAGAGCTAAGTTCTCTGATTCTCATCAATTAGAGTTTACTACTCATATTGCATGTCATCACCCTTGAATTAGGGTTTACTATTCACATTACATGTCATTACCCTTGAATTAGGGTTTACTATTCACATTACATGTCATCACCCTTGAATTAGGGTTTACTATTCACATTACATGTCATCACCCTTGAATTAGGGTTTACTATTCACATTACATGTCATCACCCTTGAATTAGGGTTTACTATTCACATTATGGTGAATTGAACTCATAACATCATCATGTATGAGGAACATCATTATTGATGCTCTCAGATTAGTTAAGATTCATCATTTATCATAATTAGGGTTCCATGATCTCACATAGGTGGATCATACCCTAATCATGCACATTCATGTGTATTGAAGGTACTTTACTTGAATTTCCATCATAAAAGGGTACTTTCTCTTTCTTAAGATACTTTCTCTCTCCTCATACTTGTAGGTGGTGATAACACCAATCTAGATCAGGTTGGGTTAAGTCCACTTTGATTAACATAGACCAAATCACCACTATTGAGTGATTAGGGTTTGATTAGAACAAGATTTCACTCAATTGAACCTTTCAAGGGTATTATGGTAAATTACACATTGATCATCATCATGGTTTAATTTACTAACCACTTGACCCTTAATGTCTTTTGGTATCATTAGGGTTTAGGTTGAACAACTATTAAACCATTTAAGCCTTCAAGGCATTAGGCAGACTTAATTTCAAAAGTCTCCAATAAGTTTCCCACCTTCAACCTTCATACAATCTTGAGGTCGTATGCCCTCATTCAATCTTGAGGTCGAATGCCCTCATTGGATCTTGAGGTCGAATGCCCTCATACGGTTTGAGGTCGAATGACCTCATACGGTCTGAAGTCGAATGACCTTATACGGTTTGAAGTCGAATGACCTTATACGGTTTGAAGTCGAATGACCTTATACGGTCTTGAGGTCGAATGACCTTATACGGTTTGAAGTCGAATGACCTTATACGGTCTTGAGGTCGAATGACCTTATACGGTTTGAAGTCGAATGACCTTATACGGTCTTGAGGTCGAATGCCTTCAAAAGCTCAAGATCGTATGGACCTCCAAGGTGGTTCAAAGGGTAAACTCGATTAGGGTTTCCTATATTGAAGCCTTCAATTGGTCTCAAGCTTGCTAACCACTTATCAATTGAGACAATTACGGTTAGCCTTAACCAATTGGTCACTCAATTGACCCTCAATTGATATCCAATTAGGGTTGGAGTTGGTTCAATTAATGTCTATAAACGTTCAACCATCAACACTCAACAATGTTAATCAAATCGAAGTTGAACCCATCAATTGACCTCCAATTGGGATCAAACTTGGCCCAAACGGTCTTGGGATCGTCTGGATATACTCCAAATGGTCTTGAGACCGTTTGCCCAAGAATTTATCAAAATCTAGATTGATGTGATAGGGGTTGAACCTTAATTAAGTCACAAATCAGCAATTTGATTATTTTAATAACCCATTGTAATTGGGCCCTCAATTGATCAAATTACCTTAACCCTAGACCTCCAAACGGTCTTTAGACCATTTGTATGAGTTCCAAACGGTCTTGAGACCGTTTGCCCATCCATCCTTTGGACTCTAGTGAAAATTCATCAAGTTTTGATTTATTGAGTTGATCATTACATCAATACTTAATTGCAATGTAATTTGGTATCTTTGTACCTTCAATTGGTCAACTATACTTGACCCCAGACCTCCATACGGTCTTGGGTGATCCCCAAACGGTCTTGAGACCGTTTGGATGATCCCCAAATGGTCTTGAGACCGTTTGGGCTAATCAACCCAAAATCTCAAATTAGCTCATTGTGATTTCAGCACTGATTTCAATTAGGGTTTGCCCTAGTAATCAACCTTCAACTCTTAACTCGTTTGGAATTAGTCCATCAAATTTGGTGAGTCATTAATTAACATCATTATGAACAGTAATATCATACGGTCAACGCTTAGTCAACCACCTTATACGGTCTTGAGACCGTTTTCCCAAATAGGGCAAATTAAGCAGATTGTAAATCAGAACTAAATTCAATTGAATTTGCTAATTGTTTTGCCTATATCTCACGATTACGTTGGAGTTAACCTCTCAAATGTTGTTGGTGATTAACCTACATAATTATGAACAGTATTATCATATGGTCCACGCTTGGTCAACGCAGCCATACGGTCTTGAGACCGTATACCTTCATACGACCTTGAAACCGTTCGCCCATCAAACGGTTTTGCAAACCGTATGGGCACTTGCTTGAGGCCATATGGCAAAGTAGAAAACCGTGGCTAAGCATAGGAAATAACGCCCTCATCTTCTTACTCAAGAACAGCAACAGTTCCTCACGGATTTTCTTGCAAGGAAGCAAGGGAAGATAGGGAAGAAGAAGAACTACCAACTAAAAGCATAGAAAAGATGTATATAACAAAGCATAGGTTTAGAGTTATAAAACCCGCCTAAAGTTTGCTCCTTGGGCTCCAAGCTTTCAAGATCCAAGCCTTTAATGGCTTCCTAGAAGCTCCATAGGTCGGCCAAGGTGAATCCTCCAAGAAAAGTTGAGAAGAGATGGCTAGAAAGATAGAGCTAAGTGAGCTAGCCATGAATTTGACCTTGAATTCGAGTTTCATCCAAGAATTTAAGAAAAAGGAAGGATCCAAACCTACCTTGCACTCCCCTGGTCGTCCTCCTGAGCTCCAAAGCTCTCCTTAGTCGGTTGAGCAAGGGGGAACAGTGAAGGAAACGAAAGAAATGTTCCCTTGTAAAGAGGGGAAGAAGGCTTATATACTTAGATGGAATTTCAACATAGGCACATAGGTTTTCCTCATTTTCAACTACGTCCCTCCTTTCTTCTTTGCTCGTCCCTTCTTCTTATTTCTAAGGACAACCTTCTTCTAAGGTCAAGAAATGAAGGCAAAGAAGATTAACCTATTACTAAAGCACACACATAAAAGGCTATAGTACTTACACCTTGATTATTCAATCATAAAGGTGTTTTTCAGTATATGATTATTCAATTGAAGTGACTTCTTCATCATTTCTTCTCTAAATGATGACACGAGTCTTACAATATATTTTAGATGGTGTATTTTACAAGTTGCACCCCTCAAATTGGGTAAATTGCACTTTACTCCAATTTAGGGTTTCAAGCACATGGATTGCTTCCACAGCTGCACCTTGGTGCTCAAGCTTGGGAAATCCCTCAAACTTTACCATAATCATTATTATGATGTCTCAACATCAGAGGAACATCTCAACATGTGCAAATTGCAAGTTAACCCTTCTAACTGTGTAAATTACACATAGGTCCCTGTATTACAAAACAATCAATTCAACATTGTTTAAAAGGGACAGAAAAGGAAAAGTATGTTCCTCAGGAACTTAATTACATGCAAATAGATAATCACCAGTATCTTAATTACATAATTAGGCAAAACACCTAGGGTTAACTCATAACCCAGGTCAGGGATGTTACAAATTATCCACCCCTTACAAGGATTTCATCCCCGAAATCGATAAAACATAGTAAGAGAAAAGGGCAGGATACTTCCTTCTCATCTCATCCTTTAGTTCCCAAGTGGTTTCTTCAACACCACGGTGGTTCCAGAGGACTTTCACAAGGCTTATATCTTTCTTCTTTAACTTTTTAATTTTGTTATCAAGGATTGACACCGGTCCTTCCTCATAAGATATATCATCATTCAATTCTACCTCCATAGGTTGTAGAATTGACTCAGTATCAGGGTGACATTTCTTTAGCATAGAAATGTGAAACACAGGATGTAACCTCTGTAACTCTGGTGGTAGCTCTAGTTTATAGGCTACTTTTCCAATCCGTTCAATGATTGGATAAGGCCCCATAAATCTAGGAGCTAACTTCCCTTTCCTTCCAAAATGAAGGACTCCTTTCCAAGATGAGACCTTGAGATACACTCTGTCTCCAACCTGGAATTCTAAGGGTCTACGACGTTTGTCAGCATAAGATTTCTGTCTATCCTGTGCAGTCTTAATCTGTTGTTGTATTACTTTAATCTTCTCTGTGGTCTGCTGCACAAGATCAGGACCTAACAACTGATGCTCACCAGTCTCATACCAGCACAAAGGTGATCTACAACGTCTACCATACAAGGCTTCATAAGGTGCCATATCAATACTATGTTGATAACTATTGTTATAGGCAAACTCTATCAAGCTTAGGTGTAGATCCCAACTTCCGGTAAACTGGAGAACACATGCTCTCAACAGGTCTTCTAAGGTCTGTATGGTCCTTTCCGACTGTCCATCAGTCTGTGGATGAAAGGCCGTACTAAACCTTAGCTTGGTGCCTAAGGCTCTGTGTAACTGTTCCCAAAAATGACTTGTAAACTGAGGACCTCTGTCAGAAACTATTGTGACAGGAACTCCATGCAAACGCACTATCTCTTGCACATACAACTGTGATAACCTTTCAGCAGAATAGGTTGTTTTGACAGGTAAGAAATGCGCTGTCTTTGTCAACCTATCTACAACTACCCAAATGGAATCATGTCCTTTGTTTGTCCTGGGTAGGCCAACAACAAAGTCCATGGTAACATGATCCCACTTCCACTGTGGTATGGGTAAAGGTTGCATTGTTCCTGCATGCTCCTGGTGTTCAGCTTTAACTTGCTGACACACAGGACACCTCAGAACAAACTCTGCAACATCCTTCTTCATTCCAGGCCACCAATATAGATCTTTCAAATTACGATACATCTTGGTACTCCCTAGATGCATAGCATACATCGAAGAATGAGCTTCTTCCAGGACTAACTTCCTCAAGTTATCCATATCTGGCACTATCATCCTCCCATGATAACATGCTACATGATCATCCGAGTCATGGAAACCATCTCGCTTCTCATTTCCATACTCAGACCTAATATGTTGAACTTCAGCATCAACCTGTTGTGCTTCCTTAATCTGCTCTCTTAGGGTAGGTTTAATATGCATCTCAGCCAACAACCCGGCTAACAATGACACCTTCAACTGTACATTGTCTTGCCTTAAAGAGATATACATATCTCTCCTAGAGCACATTAAAGAGTTTAATTGTGCTCTATCCATGGTTGATGTTGCTGATTTCCTACTCAAGGCATCTGCAACAACATTGGCCTTGCCTGGATGGTAATCAATCGTACAGTCGTAATCCTTGATTAACTCCATCCAACGACGTTGCCTCATGTTAAGCTCATGCTGAGAGAAGATATACTTAAGGTTCTTGTGGTCTGTGAAAATCTGGAATGTCTCTCCGTAGAGATAATGCCTCCAGATCTTCAAGGCATGAACCATAGCAGCTAACTCCAGATTGTGTGTCGGATAATTCTCCTCGTGTTTCTTAAGCTGTCGAGAAGCAAAAGAAATCACTTGTTTATCCTGCATCAACACACATCCAAGTCCATTCTTGGAGGCATCACAGAAGACTACATATCCTTTTCCTTGTTCAGGTAGCACAAGCACAGGTGCACTTGTCAACCTCTCCTTCAACAACTGGAAAGACTGTTGACACTTATCACTCCAAGAAAAAGGAATATCTTTCCGGGTCAACTTGGTTAAAGGTAAGGCTATAGAACTAAAGTTCTTAATGAACCTTCGATAATATCCAGCTGACCCCAAGAAACTTCGAATCTCCGTCGGTGTCTTCGGTTGTTCCCATTGTAGAACAGATTCTACCTTTGTAGGGTCAACACGAATTCCCGAGGCAGATATCACATGTCCTAGAAAAGATACCTCCGGCAGCCAGAACTCACACTTGCTAAACTTAGCATACAGCTTGTGTTCTCTTAGCAAGGTCAAAGCTTGGCGAAGATGCTGCTCATGCTGCTGAGCATTCTTACTATAGATCAGGATGTCATCTATGAATACGACAACACACTGATCAAGGAAAGGTCAAAAAACTCTATTCATGAGTTCCATAAATGCAGCTGGTGCATTGGTTAGTCCAAACGACATAACCGTGAACTCATAGTGACCATACCTTGTCCTAAAGGCAGACTTGGATATGTCACTATCCTTAATACGAAGTTGATGATATCCAGACCTCAAGTCTATCTTTGAAAAGACTGTTGCACCACGCAACTGGTTAAAAAGATCATCAATCCTTGGCAGACGGTACTTGTTATTTATTGTTACTTTATTGAGTTGTCTATAGTCAATGCACAACCGCATTGAACCATCTTTCTTTTTAACAAACAAGACCGGAGCACCCCAAGGTGAAGTACTCGGTCGGATAAAACCCTTCTCAAGTAACTCTTGAAGCTGTTTCTTGAGTTCTGCCATCTCGGCAGGCGCCATCCTATATGGTGTCTGAGCTATGGGTTTCGTATCTGGAATCAGATTGATTTCAAAATCAATCTCCCGAGGTGGTGGTATACCAGGAAGTTCTTCAGGAAACACATCCTCGAATTCCCTGACTATGGGAACTTCGGCAGGATTGGAACTTTCCTTGGTAACATCTACCACATGGGCCAAGAATGCATAACATCCTTGCCTCAACAGCTTATCAGCAACCATAGCTGACACAAGACAGGTGGGCAGAATCTTTCTTTCACCTTGAAAGATCCATGTGTTGCTTTCATCAGCAAACACAGCCAACTTGGACTCACAATCCAAGACAACTCTATACCTCTCTAAGGTATCTATCCTGAGGATTATATCAAATCCTTGCATATCAAGCGGTATAAGATCCACTTGAATGCGACGGTTAGAAAAGAAGAGGATGCAGGGAGAGCATACCTTCTGCAAAACGGCAGACCCACTCAATGGAGTCTCCAACAACAAACTATCTGCCCTATGACTAATAGTCACATTGCAGTTACGAATCACTCTATGAGTGATGAAAGAGTGTGTAGCACCCGGGTCAATCAGAACAGATACAACACAAGATGTAGACATATCAGGATATAAAAGTTCCATCTGACCTGCTACTACCCGTGGATTGACCACTGCATCTGTTAGGTTCATAGCATAGAAGCTCGCTGTCGCCTGGTGTTGAGGTGGTGCTGATGATCCAGCTTGAGATGCTTGTCCACGTCCTTGAGCTGCTCCTTGAGATTGCATTCTCTGAGATCCTTATTGATTCTGTCTCGGAGGCTGTGTCACACTGACAGGCCTAGAACGACAATCCTTCATCAAGTGTCCCACCTTACCATAGTTGTAGCATCTCCTCTCCTGTTGTTGTGGTCGGGGTGGTCCAGTAACTGACATCGATACAGAATTGTGAGTCCCTTGAAGTGTTGACTCCGTCCTCTACCTCTGCTTGGTGACCATTGAGTTTGAGAACTCGATCTGGGTGGTGGAGGGTTAGGTGCAGAGAATCTAGGTTTCTTGGAATCCCTAGATGAAGAACCCTGGAACTGTGGATATCTTTTCTGGGTTTGCCTCTTTTCAACCACAGATCTCTCTATCCTTCAGATTGACTCAACGAAGGTAGAGAATCTCTCTCGGTTTTCTAAGGCAGACACAGGGGTTGACATATTAGCATTCAAACCCTTCTTGAATCTCCTGATTCTTTCCTCATCTGTGGCAGCCATGTGCGGACAGAACCGCAGCAATTCCATGAACTTAGCTTCATACTCGCTAATGTTCATCATGCCCTACCTCAATCTCTCAAACTGAGAGATCTTCTCATCTAGGAAGGTCTTTGGAAAATATCTATTGATAAATTCCCGACGAAACTCTTCACAAGAGAACTCTATTCCAGGTCTCTTCTGCTCTTCCATGTTCCACCAGTGACCAGCACTGCCTTTGAGAAGATAGACAGCATGTCTAACCTTCTCAGCCTCCAGGATAATAAGAATCCTGAAAGCCTTCTCCAACTCTGTTAACCATAGGTCAGCATCTGCGGGGTCGGAAGTCCCAAAGTACTCGGTAGCTTCGATACGACAAAGTCGCTCGAACGTCTTACTGATACCTTATCCTTCAGATTGGGCAGGTACCCTAGGTGCAGGCATGGGCATCCTATCGGTTATGTGTGTCATGGAAGTCATAAACTGCCCAAACATCGTCTGAACTGCTGGGTTACCCATATCAGCTGGGTCAAACTGGGGTGGCTCAGGTGCAGGCTGTTCTATTTTTGGAACCCTTGCACCGCCTCGAGGTGCACTAGCACTACTCTCTGCCACGTACTCATCATGTGGCTCAGCCATCCTTATGTATCTTCTTCTCCTGAGGAGCAGAAGATTCTATTAGAAAAGGAAGAGATATTAAGGATAGACTCGACATCCTAAGTCCTATGCCTCTGTAGACTCAACGGACCTAGAGCTCTGATACCACTAAATGTGGGCTCTGATCTCCAAACCACGATATAAACGCGATTTAAACTTAGCGGAAGTGATTCGATTAACAGCGGAAGACAAAAATCACAGGAAATTTAAAACTTTTCGAGACAAGGGCTTGAATCCATAAAGCTTCATTCATAAAAGGAGATAAACTGATTACATCTCATGATAATTACTTCTTGAGTAATTATATACAACAAGATACAAAATCTCAAGAACTCATAACCAAAAGACTCCAAGACCTGAGAGTACATAGAACACATAGGACTGACTCTAACTACACCACATGGCAGGCTAAATCTCCACCTGAGATTTACTGCTGCTGCTGGTACTGGTCACCTGTAGACCAGTTCCTCCGTCCTCGACGTCCACCTAAAAAGTTGAAGTCTACGGGGTGAGACAATTTTACATAATTGTCCCAGCGAGAGTTATAACTCTCCGCCAAAAGCTTTATTATAACATCAAAGAATAACTTAAGCAGTAAAAGCTTACAAAGTATTCAATAGTAGATACAGTTGTATACAAGAGCTCAACATTTATCAAGCATGAAGAACATATGCACTATACAGTGTAACATCAATCAATTAGCTCATAGTTACCTTTAACAGGTATACTACGCTGTAGATTATGTTTTTCAAACATTCTTATTATTATGCCCTGTGGAGATGAGGTTTACCACTCATACCCTAACCAATCACTGTTAAGTGCCTTAGTATCATACTAGGTCATCGAAAGAGTCAGATTCTCATGACCTTCACCTTCCTCAGTCAATAAGAGGATCACTTGTAGGACATCTTGTGTCTCTACTATTATAGCTCACCACGGTAATCTGGTCCTTCGCTATTTTAGAGTTACAGTGGCGTTCTGTACTCTCTTCGTCATCAGGAGATTTCATGTTTATCTTCACTGATACGGGTATCTATGTTTTCCTTGTCATCAGGAGGTTTCATGTTTACCATCCACTGATACGGTATGAGTTTTGTAGTGAAGGATTGACAGATTATACATCTACATCAAATTCCTACACTAGGATGTAAGGTTCTACACATCCATATACCCCACCTACTCAACAATATGTGATCCAGGAGTTCCCGTAGGAAAACCTGTTTCACCATCATTTGATCTCTGACACTGATGGATCTATAATCAGGGCTCTACATTTCACTTGATTAGTTAGGTACATTCAGTATTCTTTTACATCATACATTGTTCTTCAAACAATAATAGTAGCATAACAGTTATGAAAGTAGAATACTAAATGTAACAAACCTAACTCACATCAATCATCATTTCTCAGTATACTCATCACAAGTCATCTCTAAAGCATGACCTTGATGGTATTCATGACTCTTACAGCCCATTAAAACATAGGATGCCACTGACAAGGCATCCAGATATTTTACTATTCATAAAGCTAACAACATGCTTTCAATGAATATAGTATCATCATTCATACCTGGATATGATCACCTTCATATCAGAACCTGCATGGTTAATTCAACTGATAAAGGTAATTCAAAACAAGAATATACTTTCCACTCTTGTCATAAGAGCTAAGTTCTCTGATTCTCATCAATTAGAGTTTACTACTCATATTGCATGTCATCACCCTTGAATTAGGGTTTACTATTCACATTACATGTCATTACCCTTGAATTAGGGTTTACTATTCACATTACATGTCATCACCCTTGAATTAGGGTTTACTATTCACATTACATGTCATCACCCTTGAATTAGGGTTTACTATTCACATTACATGTCATCACCCTTGAATTAGGGTTTACTATTCACATTATGGTGAATTGAACTCATAACATCATCATGTATGAGGAACATCATTATTGATGCTCTCAGATTAGTTAAGATTCATCATTTATCATAATTAGGGTTCCATGATCTCACATAGGTGGATCATACCCTAATCATGCACATTCATGTGTATTGAAGGTACTTTACTTGAATTTCCATCATAAAAGGGTACTTTCTCTTTCTTAAGATACTTTCTCTCTCCTCATACTTGTAGGTGGTGATAACACCAATTTAGATCAGGTTGGGTTAAGTCCACTTTGATTAACATAGACCAAATCACCACTATTGAGTGATTAGGGTTTGATTAGAACAAGATTTCACTCAATTGAACCTTTCAAGGGTATTATGGTAAATTACACATTGATCATCATCATGGTTTAATTTACTAACCACTTGACCCTTAATGTCTTTTGGTATCATTAGGGTTTAGGTTGAACAACTATTAAACCATTTAAGCCTTCAAGGCATTAGGCAGACTTAATTTCAAAAGTCTCCAATAGGTTTCCCACCTTCAACCTTCATACAATCTTGAGGTCGTATGCCCTCATTCGATCTTGAGGTCGAATGCCCTCATTCGATCTTGAGGTCGAATGCCCTCATACGGTTTGAGGTCGAATGACCTCATACGGTCTGAAGTCGAATGACCTTATACGGTTTGAAGTCGAATGACCTTATACGGTTTGAAGTCGAATGACCTTATACGGTCTTGAGGTCGAATGACCTTATACGGTTTGAAGTCGAATGACCTTATACGGTCTTGAGGTCGAATGACCTTATACGGTTTGAAGTCGAATGACCTTATACGGTCTTGAGGTCGAATGCCTTCAAAAGCTCAAGATCGTATGGACCTCCAAGGTGGTTCAAAGGGTAAACTCGATTAGGGTTTCCTATATTGAAGCCTTCAATTGGTCTCAAGCTTGCTAACCACTTATCAATTGAGACAATTAGGGTTAGCCTTAACCAATTGGTCACTCAATTGACCCTCAATTGATATCCAATTAGGGTTGGAGTTGGTTCAATTAAGGTCTATAAACGTTCAACCATCAACACTCAACAATGTGAATCAAATCGAAGTTGAACCCATCAATTGACCTCCAATTGGGCTCAAACTTGGCCCAAACGGTCTTGGGATTGTCTGGATATACTCCAAACGGTCTTGAGACCGTTTTCCCAAGAATTTATCAAAATCTAGATTGATTTGATAGTGGTTGAACCTTAATTAAGTCACAAATCAGCAATTTGATTATTTTAATAACCCATTGTAATTGGGCCCTCAATTGATCAAATTACCTTAACCCTAGACCTCCAAATGGTCTTGGGTTGTCACCAAACGGTCTTGAGACTGTTTCGATGAGTTCCAAACGGTCTTGAGACCGTTTGCCCATCCATCCTTTGGACTCTAGTGAAAATTCATCAAGTTTTGATTTATTGAGTTGATCATTACATCAATACTTAATTGCAATGTAATTTGGTATCTTTGTACCTTCAATTGGTCAACTATACTTGACCCCAGACCTCCATACGGTCTTGGGTGATCCCCAAACAGTCTTGAGACCGTTTGGATGATCCCCAAACGGTCTTGAGACCGTTTGGGCTAATCAACCCAAAATCTCAAATTAGCTCATTGTGATTTCAGCACTGATTTCAATTAGGGTTTGCCCTAGTAATCAACCTTCAACTCTTAACTCGTTTGGAATTAGTCCATCAAATTTGGTGAGTCATTAATTAACATCATTATGAACAGTAATATCATACGGTAAATGCTTAGTCAACCACCATATATGGTCTTGAGACCGTTTTCCCAAAAAGGGCAAATTAAGCAGATTGTAAATCAGAACTAAATTCAATTGAATTTGCTAATTGTTTTGCCTATATCTCACGATTCCTTTGGAGTTAACCTCTCAAATTTTGTGGGTGATTAACCTACATAATTATGAACAGGATTCTCATACGGTACACGCTTGGTCAACGCACCCATACGGTCTTGAGACCGTATACCTTCATACGACCTTGAAACTGTTTGCCCATCAAACGGTTTTGCAAACCGTATGGGCACTTGGTTGAGGTCGTATGGAAAAGTAGAAAACCGTGGATAAGCATAGGAAATAACGCCCTCATCTTCTTCCTCAAGAAAAACAACAGTTCCTCACGGATTTGCTTGCAAGGAAGCAAGGGAAGATAGGGAAGAAGAAGAACTAGCAACTAAAAGCATAGAAAAGATGTATATAACAAAGCATAGGTTTAGAGTTATAAAACCCGCCTAAAGTTTGCTCCTTGGGCTCCAAGATTTCGAGATCCAAGCCTTTAATGGCGTACTAGAAGCTCCATAGGTCGGCCAAGGTGAATCCTCCAAGAAAAGTTGAGAAGAGATGGCTAGAAAGATAGAGCTAAGTGAGCTAGCCATGAATTTGACCTTGAATTAGAGTTTCATCCAAGAATTTAAGAAAAAGGAAGGATCCAAACCTACCTTGCACTCCCCTGGTCGTCCTCCTGAGCTCCAAAGCTCTCCTTAGTCGGTTGAGCAAGGGGGAACAGTGAAGGAAACGAAAGAAATGTTCCCTTGTAAAGAGGGGAGGAAGGCTTATATACTTAGATGGAATTTCAACATAGGCACATAGGTTTTCCTCATTTTCAACTAAGTCCCTCCTTTCTTCTTTTCTCGTCCCTTCTTCTTATTTCTAAGGACAACCTTATTCTAAGGTCAAGAAATGAAGGCAAAGAAGATTAACCTATTACTAAAGCACACACATAAAAGGCTATAGTACTTACACCTTGATTATTCAATCATAAAGGTGTTTTTCATTATATGATTATTCAATTGAAGTGAATTCTTCATCATTTCTTCTCTAAATGATGACAAGAGTATTACAAGATATTTTAGATGGTGTATTTTACAAGTTATACCCCTCAAATTGGGTAAATTGCACTTTACTCCAATTTAGGGTTTCAAGCACAGGGATTGCTTCCACAGCTGCACCTTGGTGCTCAAGCTTGGGAAATCCCTCAAACTTTACCATAATCATTATTATGATGTCTCAACATCAGAGGAACATCTCAACATGTGCAAATTGCAAGTTAACCCTTCTAACTGGGTAAATTACACATAGGTCCCTGTATTACAAAACAATCAATTCAACATTGTTTAAAAGGGACAGAAAAGGAAAAGTATGTTCCTCAGGAACTTAATTACATGCAAAAAGATAATCACTAGTATCTTAATTACATAATTAGGCAAAACACCTAGGGTTAACTCATAACCCAGGTCAGGGATGTTACAGACACTTTCAACTGTACATTGTCTTGCCTTAAGGAGATAAGCATATCTCTCTTAGAGCATACTAAAGAGTTTAGTTGTGCCCTATCCCTGGTTGATGTTGTTGATTTCCTACTCAAAGCATCTGCAACTACATTGGCTTTCCCTGGATGGTAATCAATTGTACAATCGTAGTCCTTGATTAACTCCATCCAGCGACGTTGCCTCATGTTAAGTTCATGCTGAGAGAAGATGTACTTAAGGTTTTTATGATCAGTGAAAATCTGGAATGTTTCTCTGTAGAGATAGTGTCTCTAGATCTTCAAGGCATGAACCACAGCAGCTAACTCCAGATTGTGTGTCGGATAATTCTCCTCGTGTTTCTTAAGCTGTCGAGAAGTAAAAGAAATCACTTGCTTATCCTGCATCAACACACATCCGAGTCCATTCTTGGAGGCATCACAGAAAACTATGTATCCTTTGCCTTGTTCAGGTAACACAAGTACAGGTGAACTTGTCAACCTCTCCTTCAGTAGCTGGAAAGATTGCTGACACTTGTCACTCCAAATAAAAGGAACTTCTTTCCGAGTCAAGTTAGTCAAGGGTAAGGCTATGGAACTGAAGTTCTTAATGAACCTTCGGTAATAACCAGCCAACCCTAAGAAAATACGAATTTCTGTCGGTGTCTTCAGTTGTTCCCACTGTAGAACAAATTCTACCTTTTTAGGGTCAACACGAATACCCGAGGCAGATACCACATGTCCAAGGAAAGATACTTCAGGCAACCAAAACTCACACTTGCTAAACTTAGCGTACATCTTATGTTCTCTTAGAAAAGTTAGAGCCTGACAAAGATGTTGTTCGTGATGCTGAGCATCTCTACTATAGATCAGAATGTCATCTATAAAGACAACAACACACTAGTTGAGGAAAGGTCGGAAGATTCTATTCATGAGTTCCATAAATGCAGGTGGTGCATTAGTTAGTCCAAACGACATAATTGTGAACTCAGAGTGACCATACCTTGTCCTGAAGACAGACTTGGATATGTCACTATCCTTAATACGGAGTTGATGATATCCAGACCTCAAATCTATCTTTGAGAAGGCAGTTGCTCCACGCAACTGGTCAAAGAGATCATCAATCCTCAGAAGAGGGTACTTGTTCTTTATTGTTACTTTATTTAGTTGTATGTAATCAATGCACAACCACATTGACCCGTCTTTCTTTTTAACAAAAAGGACCGGAGCACCCCAAGGTGAAGTGCTCAATCAGATGAAACCCTTCTCAAGAAACTCCTTCAGTTGTTTCTTGAGTTCCGCCATCTTAGCAGGTGCCATCCTATATGGTGTCTGTGCTATAGGTTGTGTATCTGAGATCAAATTGATTTCAAAATCAATTTCCTAAGGTGGTGGCACACCTGGAAGTTCTTCAGGAAATACGTCTTCAAATTCCCTGACTACAGGAACTTCAACAAGGTTAGGACTCTCCATGGTAGTATCTACCACATGGGCTAAGAATGCACAACATCCTCGCCTCATCAGCTTCTCAGCAACCATAGCTGACACAAGACAAGTGGGTAGAATCTTTATCTCTCCTTGAAAGATCCATGTGTTGCTATCATCAGCAAACACAGCCTGCTTGGATTCACAATCCAAGACAACCCTATACCTTTCCAAAGTATCCATCCCAAGGATTATATCAAGTCCTTGCATCTCAAGTGGTATTAGGTCCACTTGAATGCGATGATCAGAAAAGAAAAGGATGCAGGGAGAGCAAACCTCCTGCAACACAGCAGACCCTCTCAACGGAGTCTCAAGCAACAGGCTATCTGCCCAAAGACTGACTGTCATATTGCAGTTACGAACCACTCTTTGAGTGATAAAGGAGTGCGTAGCACCCGGGTCAATCAAAATAGATACAACACATGATATAGACATATCAGGATATAACAACTCCATCTGACCTGCCACAACCCGTGGGTTGATCACTGCATCAGGTGGGTTCATTGCATAGAACCTTATTGTGGCCTGAGGTTGATTCGGTGCTAACGATCCAGCTTGGGATTCTTGTCCACGTCCTCTAGCTACTCCTTGAAACTGCCTCCTCTGGGATCCTTGCTGACTCTGCCCCTGTGGTTGTGTCACACTGACAGGCCTAGCTCTGCAGTCCTTCATCAGGTGTCCCACCTTCCCACAGTTGTAGCAGCTTCTCTCCAGTTGTTGTGGTATTGGTGGTCCTGTGACTGACATCGATGATGAACTGCGAGCTCCTTGTAGTGGTAGGCTTCGTCCTCTACCCCTACTCAGTGTCCACTGTGTCTGAGCACTAGGTCTAGGTGGTGGTGGTGTAGGTGCAAAAAACATAGGCTTCTTGAAGTCTCTGGATGAATATCCCTGGAACTGAGGATATCTCTTATGGGTTTGCCTCTTCTTTGCTAAGGACCTTTCTATCCTTCGGACTGACTCAACGAAGGTAGCAAACCTCTCCCGGTTCTCTAGGGCAGATACGGGAGTAGTCAACTCAGCATTCAACCCCTTCTCGAATCGCCTGATCCTCTCTTCATCTGTAGCAGCCATGTGCGGACAGAACCACAACAACTCCATGAACTTGGCTTCGTATTCACTAATGTTCATCAAACCTTGCCTTAACCTCTCGAACTGAGAGATTTTCTCATCCAGGAACGTCTTAGGGAAATATCTATTGATAAATTCCCGTCGGAAGACTTCCCAGGCAACCTCCACACCAGGCCTCTTCTGTTCTTCCATGGTCCACCAGTGACCAGCACTCCCCTTGAGAAGATAGATAGCATGCCTAACCTTCTCAGCTTCTGGGCTGTTCAGGATTCTAAAAGCCTTCTCAGCCTCAGTTAACCACAGGTCGGCATCTACATGGTCAACTCTCCCAAAGTATTCGGTTGCTCCGACACGACGAAGTCGTTCGAACGTCTTACCGATACCTAGTCCTTCAGGTTGGGTAGGTGCCCTAGGTGCAGGCATAGGCATCCTATCTGTGATATGTGTCATGGCAGTCATAAATTGCCCGAACATAGTCTGAACAACTGGGTTCTCCATGTCAGCTGGGTTAAACTGAGGTGGCTCCATAGGTGGCTCAGGTACTTGTTGCTTTATCTCCGGGTTTCTTGCACCTTCTCGGGGTGCAACAACACTACTCTATGCCACATACTCCTCATGTGGTCCAGACATCCTTACTTATCTTCTTCTCCTGAGGAGAAGAAGACACTATTAGATATATTGGATAACACTAAGAGTACACTCGACATCCTAAGTCCTATGTCTCTGTAGACTCAGCAAACCTAGGGCTCTGATACCACTAAACTAAGATGACCCGTCGCAGAAAAACGAGATCAACGAAAGTGGAAGCGGTTTATTAACTGGCAGCGGAATATGAAAATCACTGGAAATTAAAACTTTTTAAGAAAAGATCTTGAAACCATAAAATTACTTTATCATAAACAAGATAAACAGTTTACATCATTGTGAAATCACCTCTCGAGTGATTATATACATCTAGATATAAAATATCGAGGCTTAAAGCCAAAATCTCACACCTACTGACTCCTAGGACCTGAGAGTACAGAGATGACATAAGACAATCTAACTATAGGTCCTGACAGTCAGTATCTCCACCTGAGATTCACTGCTGCCCCTGGTGTTGCTGCTGCTGATACTGCTCACCCTCAGATTGGTTTCTTCGTCCTCGACGTCCACCTAAAAAGTTAGAAACCTACGGAGTGAGACAATCTGAATAATTGTCCTAGCGAGAGTTATAACTCTCCGCCAGAAGCTTTGTTATAGCATATAAGGAATAACATAAGCAAGGTAACTTAAAAAATCAACAACAGGTGTGATGAAGTAAAGCAACATTTACTTAAGCAATCACTTTATTAAAACATATGAAGAACATGTATACTAGATACTTGAACAGATCATCAATATAAACAATGTAACATCAATCATTGTTTCTCGTAGTTCAACCTAAGAAGATATGCTACGTGGTTGATTATGTTTTACAAACATTATTATGCCCTAAGGAGATGAGGTATACCGCTCATACTCCAACCGATCACTATTAAGTCGCATCGGTATCATACATAGGTCATCAAAAGAGCTAGATTCTTATGACCTCATCTTCCTCAGTCAGTGTGAGGATCAACATGTAGGACATCTCGTGTCTCTGCTAAGATAGCTTACCAGGGTATTCTGGCACTTTGCTATTAGAGTCACAGTGGCATTCTGTACTCTCTTCGCCATCGAAAGATCTCTTGTTTATCTCTCATCGATGCGGTATTCAAAGATTTCCTCGGGAGATTTGTGGTACATCACCCCGGCATAAACACATAGTGAAGGTTTGATAGATTAAGATACATCTACATCAATTCCTACACTAGGATATAAGGATATTCACATCCATATTCCCCCACATACTCAAAAGTATGTGATCCAGGAGTCCCCTTAGGAAAACCTGTTTCACCATCATTTAGCTTCTGACAATGATGGATCTATGATCAGGGCTCTACATGGTATGATTATACTTGATTAGTTAGGTACATTTCAGCATTCTTTTAACATCAAGCATGTTTCCAAGAATTTAACTATTAAAACACTGCTATATAAGAAGAATACTAAAGGTATCAAGTCTAACTCGCATCAATTATCATATGAACATCAATTCTTAATCATCTCATCATAAGTCATCTAATCAGCATGACCTTGATGTTACTCATGGCTCTTACAGCCCTTTCAATCTCATATGATGCCACTTAAACTAGGCAACATAGTATGGCACTATTCATAAAGATAATAACATGCTTTCAATGAATATGATATCATAACCCTTACCTAGCAATGATCAACTCATAATATCAACCTACATGACTATCACAATCAAAGGCATGCATATATAACATTATTAGCACAATACCAAACCTATCAATTTCTTTATAGTACACCACGGCCATGCTCCCTTGCACGGTCATGCAAGAGCAAGCTACCACGGCCGTCCTCCTTAGCACAAGCGTGCTAAGAATCATCATATCGCCATTGATTTCTAGGGTTTGGATTTAATCACTTCAACCTAGGATTATAGAACCTCTTAGCTTACAAGGCATAAAGATTCCTCATATTACAACTTATAATTAAGTTTTCATACCCAAAGGCATAACCCTAAATTACTCCATTTATCAGATCACCCTAAATTAGGGTTTACTATACACATTACATGTTATTACCCTAGAATTAGGGTTTACTATTCACTTCATAGTGAATTAAGCTCATAGCATCATCATGTATGAAATTATCATCATTGATTCCCTCAAATTAGGTTAAGATAAATTTATCGTCATAATTAGGTTTTCCATGATCTCACCTTGATGGATCATATCCTAATCATGTACATTCTTACATATTAGAGATATGTTACTTGATTCTCAATCATATTAGGAATATTCTCTCTCCTCTTATTACTAGATGATGTTTACATCACTCTATATTAGGTTAAGTCAAGTCATCTAGATTATCATAGGTCAATTCATCACCATTATGTTCATTAGGGTTTGCTTGATGAAGGTGTGTTGTCTACTTAAACCCTTCATGAGTGCCTTGATAATGTTCACAATTAATTGTATATTGGGTCAACCTACTAGGTACTTAACCTCTTAATGTCTTTAGGTATCATTAGGGTTTGAGTTGAACAACCATTGAACCATTTAAACCTTCAAAGCATTAAGTAATCACAACCATAAAGTCCTCAAATGATTACACACTTTCAACCTCCAAACGGTCCTAAGACCGTTTGGAAGCGTTGACTGTTTAGTTAGGTTGACTTCCAAACCATTTGAAATTGGTCACCCTCAAGACCATTTGAATCTAAATGGTCTTGAGACCGTTTCAACTTGTTGACCATTTGAAAGAGTTGACTTTGAAACCATTTGAAATTGAATGACCTTGAGATCGATTGAGTCTAAACGACCTTGAGATCGTTTGAACCCAAACGGTCTTGAGACTGTTTGGTCCAAACATCTCAAAACCGATTGGACCCAAAAAGTGCATCAACACTTGCAATCGATTAGGGTTTTCAAGGTTGAGTCCCTCAATTTTCCTCATATATGTTCACCACTTAACAATTGAGCCAATTAGGGTTAGCCTTAACCAATTGGACACTCAATTGTCCCTCAATTTATAGCCAATTAGGGTGGAAACCAAATCAATTAGGGTCTGTAATCGGTTAACCATCAACATTGATCAACATGAGTCTAATTGAAGTTGAACCCATCAATTGACATCCAATTGGGCCCAAACTTGGCCCAAACGGTCTTGCAATCGTTTGGATACCCTTCAAATGGTCTTGAGACCGTTTTCCCAAAGTCATATCAAAATCTAAGTCAAATTGATAAGGATTGAACCCTAATTAAGTCTCAAATCAGCATTTTGGATTAATTCAACAACCTATTGTGATTGGACCCTCAATTGGTCAAATTACCTTAACCCTAGACCTCCAAACGGTCTTGGGTGGTCACCAAACGGTCTTGAGACCGTTTGAGTGATCCACAAACGGTCTTGAGACCATTTGGACCACTCAACCCGAAATTCAACATAAGTGATCCTTGAATTCAGCAATTGAACCCGATTAGGGTTTAGAGGGTTGAAGTGCCTTCAACTTGTGATTGGTTTGCAATTAGGTCATGATCCTTTGTAATTGATTAATTCAATATATATCCAACATACCACTAAACGGTCTTCACTTGGTCAACCCTACCAAACGGTCTTGGAGACCGTTTGAATCTAAACGGTCTTGCAAACTGCATGAATTCAAACGGTCTTGAGATCGTTTGATTTCAAACGGTCTTTCAAACCGTTTAGATCAAATGGTCCAAGGTCATTTGGTAAAGTTACCTAAGAATTCATGCCCATCATCTTCAACCTTAGAACAGGTCGGTTACTTCGTGGTTTTGCTTGCAAAAATGCAAGGAAGAGTGGGGAAGCAGAAGAACTAACTACTAATTGCAAGAACAAGAATATGCATAAGAAAGCAAAAGGTTTAGAGTTATAAAACCCACCTTATGGTCATTCCTAGAGCTCCAAGCTTCCAAGATTGAAGCTTTTAATGGCATCTTGAGCTCCATAGGTCGGCCAAAGGTGTTTCTCCAAGAAAAGGTTTGGGAAAGATCGGCTAGAACAAAAGAACTAAGTAAGATAACCATGAAACCAACCTTGTAATCCACTTTCCTCCATGAATTCGAGCAATAAGATGACCCAAGCTTACCTAGCTTCTCCTTGGTCATTCTCCTCTGCTCCAGAGCTCTGCCTTATTCAGTTTGAGCAAGGTGATAAGTGAAGGAAGAAAGGAAACGTTCCTTTGCAAACAAAGGAAAGTTGTATATATACTTAGGGGTTATTTCCATCATAAGGACATCTAATTCTCCATTTCTCATCTAGGTCCCTCCTTTCTTCTTTGCACGTCCCTTCTCCTTATTTCTAAGGACAAACTCCTTCTAAGACCAAGAACTAAAGGCAAAGAAGGTCAACTTGTCACTAAGGTGCACATATATATAAGGGTCTCCTTACTTACAACTTGGTGATTTAATTACAAAGGTGTTTCTTATTATATGATTATTCAATTGAATTTCCCTCTTCATAATTTTTACTTTAAATGATGCCAAGAGTCATAAATATACTCTAGAAGGTGTATTTTACAAGTTGCACCCCACATTTTGGGTAAATTGCACTTTACAGCAAAATTAGGGTTTTAAGCACAAGGATTGCCCCACAAGCTGCATCTCAGTGCCAAAGCTTGGGAAATCCATCATACTTCATCATATTCATTCTTATGATGTATCAACACTAAAGGAACATATCAACATGTGTAAATTGCAAGTTAACCCTTCTAATTGGGTAATTTGCACATAGGTCCCTGTAGTACAAAACAATACTACAACATTGTTTAAAAAGGACATGAATGGAAATATATGTTCCTCAGGAGTTTAATTACATGCCAAAAGATAATTACAAGTATCTTAATTACATATTTAAGCAAAACACCTAGGGTTAGCTTATAACCCAGGTCAGGGATGTTACAAATTATCCACCCCTTACAAGGATTTCATCCCCGAAATCAACAAAACATATTAAGAGAAAAGAGCAGGGTATTTCCTTCTCATCTCTTCCTCTAGTTCCCACGTGGCTTCTTCAACACCACGATGATTCCAGAGGACTTTCACAAGATTTATATCTTTCTTTTTCAGCTTTTTAATTATGTTATCAAGGATTGACACTGGTCCTTCCTCATAAGATATATTATCATTCAATTCTACCTCCATAGGCTGTAGAACTGACTCTGTATCAGGGTGACATTTCTTCAGCATAGAAATGTGAAACATAGGGTGTAACCTCTGTAACTCTGGTGGCAACTCTAGTCTATAGGCTACCTTTCCAACCCGTTCAATGATTGGATAAGGCCCCATAAATCTAGGAGCTAACTTTCCTTTTCTTCCAAATCTCAGAACTCCCTTCCAGGGTGAGAACTTAAGATACACTCTATCTCCAACATGAAACTCTAAGGGTCTATGACGTCTGTCAACATATGACTTCTGCCTATCCTGTGCAGTCTTAATCTGTTGTTGTATTACTTTTATCTTTTCTATGGTTTGCTGTACAAGATCAGGACATAGCAGTTGGTATTCACCAGTCTCATACCAACACAAGGGTGATCTATAACGTCTACCGTACAAAGCTTCATAAGGTGTCATAACAATGTTATGTTGATAGCTATTGTTGTAGGCAAACTCTATCAAGCTTAGGTGTAGATCCCAACTCCCTATAAACTGGAGAACACATGCTCTCAGCAAGTCCTCCAAGGTCTGTATAGTCCTTTCCGACTGTCCATCAGTCTGTGGATGAAAGGTCGTACTAAACCTTAACTGGGTGCCTAAAGCTTTGTGCAGTCGCTCCCAAAAACGACTCGTAAACTGGGGACCTCTGTCTGAAACTATAGTGACTGGAACTCCATGCAGTCTCACTATCTCTTCAACATACAGCTGTGCTAACTTCTCAGCAGAATAGGTTGTTTTGATAGGTAAGAAATGCACTGTCTTTGTCAACCTATCAACTTTTACCCAAATGGAATCATGTCCTTTGTTTGTCCTGGGTAGACCAACAAAAAAGTCCATGGTTACATGATCCCACTTCCATTGTGGTATGGGTAAAGGTTGCATTGCTCCTGCAGGTTTCTGGTGTTCATCTTTAACTTGCTGACACACAGGACACCTCATCACAAACTCTGCAACATCCTTCTTCATCCCAGGCCACCAATACATATCTTTCAAGTTTCGATATATCTTGGTGCTCCCTGGATGCATGGCATACATCGAAGAATGAGCTTCTTCCAGGATTAACTTTCTCAAGTTATCCACATCTGGCACTATCATCCTTCCATGATAACATGCTACTTGGTCATCTGAGCCATGGAAACCATCTCATTTCTCATTACCATACTCCAATCTGATCTGTCGAACTACTGCATCAACTTGCCGTGCCTCCTTGATCTGCTCTCTTAGGGTAGGTTTTATATGCATCTCAGCCATCAACCCAGCTAACAATGAAACTTTCAACTGTACATTGTCTTACCTTAAGGAGATAAGCATATCTCTCTTAGAGCATACTAAAGAGTTTAGTTGTGCCCTATCCATGGTTGATGTTGCTGATTTCCTACTCAAAGCATCTGCAACTACATTGGCTTTCCCTGGATGGTAATCAATTGTACAATCGTAGTCCTTGATTAACTCCATCCAGCGGTGTTGCCTCATGTTAAGTTCATGTTGAGAGAAGATGTACTTAAGGTTTTTATGATCAGTGAAAATCTGGAATGTTTCTCCGTAGAGATAGTGTCTCCAGATCTTCAAGGAATGAACCACAACAACTAACTCCAGATCGTGTGTCGGATAATTCTCCTCGTGTTTTTTAAGTTGTCGAGAAGTAAAAGAAATCACTTACTTATCCTGCATCAACACACATCCGAGTCCATTCTTGGAGGCATCACAGAAAACTATGTAAACTTTGCCTTGTTCAGGTAACACAAGTACAGGTGCACTTGTCAACCTCTCCTTCAGCAGCTGGAAAGTTTGCTGACACTTGTCACTCCAGACAAAAGGAACTTCTTTCCGGGTCAACTTAGTCAAGGGTAAGGCTATGGAACTGAAGTTCTTAATGAACCTTCGGTAACAACCAGCCAACCCTAAGAAACTATGGATTTCTGTCAGTGTCTTCGGTTGTTCCCACTATAGAACAGATTCTACCTTTTTAGGGTCAACACAAATACCCGAGGCAGATACCACATGTACAAGGAAAGATACTTCCGACAACCAAAACTCACACTTGCTAAACTTAGCATACAACTTATGTTCTCTTAGCAAAGTTAGAGCCTGACAAAGATGTTGTTTGTGCTGCTGAGCATCTCTACTATAGATCAGAATGTCATCTATAAAGACAACAACACACTGGTCGAGGAAAGGTAGGAAGATTCTATTCATGAGTTCCATAAATGCAGCTGGTGCATTAGTTAGTCCAAACGACATAACTGTGAACTCATAGTGACCATACCTTGTCCTAAAGGCGGACTTGGATATGTCACTATCCTTAATACGGAGTTGATGATATCCATACCTCAAATCTATCTTTGAGAATACAGTTGCTCCACACAACTGGTCAAAGAGATCATCAATCCTCGAAAGAGGTTACTTGTTCTTTATTGTTACTTTATTTAGTTGTTTGTAACCAATGCACAACCGCAGTGACCCATCTTTCTTTTTAACAAAAAGGACCGGAGAACCCCAAGGTGAAGTGCTCAATCGGATGAAACCCTTCTCAAGCAACTCCTTCAGTTGTTTCTTGAGTTCTTCCATCTTAGCAGGCGCCATCCTATACAGTGTCTGTGCTATAGGTTGTGTATCTGAGATCAAATTGATTTCAAAATCAATTTCTCGAGGTGGTGGCACACCTGGAAGTTCTTCAGGAAATACGTCTTCAAATTCCCTGACTACAAGAACTTCAGCAGGGTTAGGACTCTCCATAGTAGTATCTACCACATGGGCTAAGAATGCACAACATCCTCACCTCATCAGCTTCTTAGCAACCATAGCAGATACAAGACAGGTGGGTAGAATCTTTCTCTCTCCTTGAAAGATCCATGTGTTGCTATCATCAGCAAACACAGTCTGCTTGGATTCACAATCCAAGACAGCCCTATACCTTTCCAAAGTATCCATCCCAAGGATTATATCAAATCCTTGCATCTCAAGTGGTATTAGGTCCACTTGAATGCGATGATCAGAAAAGAAAAGGATGTAGGGAGAGCAAACCTCCTGCAATACAGCAGACCCTCTCAACAGAGTCTCAAGCAACAGGCTATCCGCCCTAAGACTGATTGTCATATTGCAGTTATGAATCACTCTTTGAGTGATAAAGGAGTGTGTAGCACCCGGGTCAATCAAAATAGATACAACACAGGATATAGACATATCAGGATATAACAACTCCATCTGACCTGCCACAACCCGTGGGTTGATCACTACATCAGGTGGGTTCATTGCATAGAACCTTGTTGTGGCCTGAGGTTGATTCGGTGCTGACGATCCAGCTTGGGACGCTTGTCCACATCCTCTAGCTGCTCCTTCAAACTGCCTCCTCTGGGATCCTTGCTGACTCTGCCTCTGTGGTTGTGTCACACTGACAAGCCTAGCTCTACAATCCTTCATCAGGTGTCCCACCTTCCCACAGTTGTAGCAGCTTCTCTCCAGTTGTTGTGGTCTTGGTGGTCATGTGACTAACATCGATGCTGAACTGTGAGCTCCTTGTAGTGGTAGGCTTTGTCCTCTACCCCTACTCAGTGTCCACTATGTCTGAGCACTAGGTCTAGGTGGTGGTGGTGTAGGTGCAGAAAACCTAGGCTTCTTGATGTCTCTGGATGAAGATCCCTGGAACTGAGGATATCTCTTATGGGTTTGCCTCTTCTCTGCTACGGACCTTTCTATCCTTCAGACTGACTCAACGAAGGTAGCAAACCTCTCCCGATTCTCTAGGGCAGACACGGGAGTAGCCAACTCAGCATTCAACCCCTTCTCGAATTACCTGATCCTCTCTTCATTTGTAGCAGCCATGTGCAGACAGAACCGCAACAGCTCCATGAACTTGGCTTTGTATTCAATAATGTTCATCAAACCTTGCCTTAACTTCTCGAACTGAGATATTTTCTCATCCAGGAACGTCTTAGAGAAATATCTATTGATAAATTCCCATCGGAAGACTTCCCAGGAATCCTCCACACCAGGCCTCTTCTGTTCTTCCTTGGTCCACCAGTGACCAGCACTCCCCTTGAGAAGATAGATAACATTCCTAACCTTCTCAGCTTCTGGGATGTTCAGGATTCTAAAAGCCTTCTCTAACTCAATTAACCATAGGTCAGCATCTGCAGGGTCAGCTGTCCCAAAGTATTCGGTTGCTCCGACACGACGAAGTCGTTCGAACGTCTTACCGATACCTTGTCCTTCAGGTTGGGTAGGTGCCCTAGGTGCAGGCATAGGCATCCTATTTGTGATATGTGTCATGGCAGTCATTAACTGCCCGAACATAGTCTGAACAGCTGGGTTCTCCATGTCAGCTGGGTTAAACTGAGGTGGCTCCATAGGTGGCTCAGGTACAGGTTGATCTATCTCTGGGTTTCTTGCACCTTCTCGGGGTGCAGTAACACTACTCTCTGCCACATACTCCTCATGTGGTCTAGACATCCTTACTTATCTTCTTCTTCTGAGGAGCAGAAGACACTATTAGATATACTGGATAACACTAAGAGTAGACTCGACATCCTAAGTCCTATGTCTCTGACTCCGCGAACCTAGGGCTTTGATACCACTAAACTGAGATGACCCATCGCGGAAAAACGAGATCAAAGAAAGCGAAAGCGGTTTATTAACTGGCAGCGGAATATGAAAATCACTGGAAATTAAAGCTTTTTAAGAAAAGATCTTGAAACCATAAAATTACTTTATCATAAACAAGATAAACAGTTTACATCATTGTGAAATCACCTCTCGAGTGATTATATACATCTAGATACAAAATCTCGAGGCTTAAAGCCAAAATCTCCAACCTACTGACACCTAGGACCTGAGAGTACAGAGACGACATAAGACAATCTAACTATAGGTCCTGACAGTCAGTATCTCCACCTGAGATTCACTGCTGCCCCTGGTGTTGCTGCTGCTGATACTGCTCACCCTCAGATTGGTTTCTTCATCCTCGACGTCCACCTAAAAAGTTAGAAACCTACGGAGTGTGACAATCTGAATAATTGTCCCAGCGAGAGTTATAACTCTCCGCCAGAAGCTTTTTTATAGCATATAAGGAATAACATAAGCAAGGTAACTTAAAACATCAACAGCAGGTGTGACGAAGTAAAGCAACATTTACTTAAGCAATCACTTTATTAAAACATATGAAGAACATGTATACTAGATACTTGAACTGATCATCAATATAAACATTGTAACATCAATCATTGTTTCTCATAGTTCAACCTAAGCAGATATGCTACGTGGTTGATTATGTTTTACAAACATTATTATGCCCTACGGAGATGAGGTATACCGCTCATACTCCAACCGATCACTATTAAGTCGCATCGGTATCATACATAGGTCATCAAAAGAGCCAGATTTTTATGACCTCATCTTCCTCAGTCAATGTGAGGATCAACATGCAGGACATCTCATGTCTCTGCTAAGATAGCTTACCAGGGTATTCTGGCACTTCGTTATTAGAGTCACAGTGGCATTTTGTACTCTCTTCGCCATCGAAAGATCTCTTGTTTATCCCTCATCGATGCGGTATTCAAAGATTTCCTCGGGAGATTTGTGGTACATCACCCCGGCATAAACACATAGTGAAGGTTTGATAGATTAAGATACATCTACATCAATTCCTACACTAGGATGTAAGGATATTCACATCCATATTCCCCCACATACTCAAAAGTATGTGATCCAGGAGTCCCCTTAGGAAAACCTGTTTCACCATCATTTAGCTTCTGACAATGATGGATCTATGATCAGGGCTCTACATGGTATGATTATACTTGATTAGTTAGGTACATTTCAGCATTCTTTTAACATCAAGCATGTTTCCAAGTATTTAACTATTAAAACACTGCTATATAAGAAGAATACTAAAGGTATCAAGTCTAACTCACATCAGTTATCATATGAACATCAATTCTTAATCATCTCATCATAAGTCATCTAATCAACATGACCTTGATGTTACTCATGGCTCTTACAGCCCTTTCAATCTCATATGATGCCACTTAAACTAGGCAACATAGTATGGCACTATTCATAAAGCTAATAACATGCTTTCAATGAATATGATATCATAACCCTTACCTGGCTATGATCAGCTCATAATATCAACCTTCATGACTATCACAATCAAAGGCATGCATATATAACAATATTAGCACAATACCAAACCTATCAATTTCTTTATAGTACACCACAGTCGTGCTCCCTTGCACGGTCATGCAAGAGCAAGCTACCACAGCCGTGCTAAGAATCAGCATATCGCCATTGATTTCTAGGGTTTGGATTTAATCACTTCAACCTAGGGTTATTGAACCTCTTAGCTTACAAGGCATAAAGATTCCTCATATTACAACTTATAATTAAGTTTTCTTACCCAAAGGCATAACCCTGAATTACTCCATTTATCAGATCACCCTAAATTAGGGTTTACTATACACATTACATGTTATTACCCTAGAATTAGGGTTTACTATTCACTTCATAGTGAATTGAGCTCATAGCATCATCATTTTTTAAATTATCATCATTGATGCCCTCAAATTAGGTTAAGATTCATTAATCATCATAATTAGGGTATCCATGATCTCACCTTGATGGATCATACCCTAATCATGTACATTCTTACATATTAGAGATATGTTACTTGATTCTCAATCATATTAGGAATCTTCTCTCTCCTCTTATTACTAGATGATGTTTACATCATTCTAGATTAGGTTAAGTCAAGTCATCTAGATTATCATAGGTCAATTCATCACCATTATGTTCATTAGGGTTTGCTTGATTAAGGTGTTCTTTGATAATGTTCACCATTAATTGTATCTTGGGTCAACCTAATAGGTACTTAACCTCTTAATGTCTTTAGGTATCATTAGGGTTTGAGTTGAACAACCATTGAACCATTTAAACCTTCAAAGCATTAAGTAATCACAACCCTAAAGTCCTCAAACGATTACACACTTTCAACCTCCAAACGGTCCTAAGACCGTTTGGAATTGTTGACCATTTAGTTAGGTTGACTTCCAAACCATTTGAAATTGGTCACCCTCAAGACCGTTTGAATCTAAATGGTCTTGAGACCGTTTCAACTTGTTGACCATTTGAAAGAGTTGACTTTGAAACCGTTTGAAATTGAACGACCTTGAGATCGATTGAGTCTAAACGACCTTGAGATCGATTGAACCCAAACGGTCTTGAGACCGTTTGGATTCAAAAGGTATTGAAACCGTTTGGCCCCAAACGGTCTTAAGACCATTTGGATTCAAAAGGTCTTGAGACCGTTTGGTCCAAACGTCTCAAAACCGATTGGACCCAAAAAGTGCATCAACACTTGCAATCGATTAGGGTTTTCAAGGTTGAGTCCCTCAATTGTCCTCATATATGTTAACCACTTAACAATTGAGCCAATTAGGGTTAGCCTTAAACAATTGGACACTCAATTGTCCCTCAATTGATAGACAATAATGGAGGAAACCAAATCAATTAGGGTTTGTAATCGGTTAACCATCAACATTGATCAACATGAGTCTAATTGAAGTTGAACCCATCAATTGACATCCAATTGGGCCCAAACTTGGCCCAAACTTTCTTGGGATCCTTTGGATACCCTCCAAATGGTCTTGAGACCGTTTTCCCAAAGTCACATCAAAATATAAGTCAAATTGATAAGGATTGAACCCTAATTAAGTCTCAAATCAGCATTTTGGATTAATTCAACAACCTATTGTGATTGGACCCTCAATTGGTCAAATTACCTTAACCCTAGACCTCCAAACGGTTTTGGGTGGTCACCAAACGGTCTTGAAACCGTTTGAGTGATCCCCTAATGGTCTTGAAACCATTTGGACCACTCAACCCCAAATTCAACATAAGTGATCCTTGAATTCAGCAATTGAACCCGATTAGGGTTTAGAGGGTTGAAGTGCCTTCAACTTGTGATTGGTTTGCAATTAGGTTATGATTCTTTGTAATTGATTAATTCAATATATATCCAACAGACCTCTAAATGGTCTTCACTTGGTCAACTCTACCTAACAGTCTTGGAGACCGTTTGAATCTAAATGGTCTTGCAAACCGCATGAATTCAAACGGTCTTGAGATCGTTTGATTTCAAACGGTCTTGCAAACCGTTTAGATCAAATGGTCCAAGGTCATTTGGTAAAGTTACCTAGTAATTCACGCCCATCATCTTCAAACTTAGAATAGGTCGGTTACTTCGGGGTTTTGCTTGCAAAAATGCAAGGAAGAGTGGGGAAGAAGAAGAACTAACTACTAATTGCAAGAACAAGAATATGCATAAGAAAGCAAAAGGTTTAGAGTTATAAAACCCGCCTTATGGTCGTTCCTAGAGATCCAAGCTTCCAAGCATCAAGCCTTTAATGGTGTCTTGAGCTCCACAGGTCGGCCAAAGGTGTTTCTCCAAGAAAAGGTTTGGGAAAGATCGGCTAGAAAGAAAGAACTAAGTAAGATAACCATGAAACCAACCTTGTAATCCACTTTCCTCCATGAATTTGAGCAATAAGATGACCCAAGCTTACCTAGCTTCTCCTTGGTCATTCTCCTCTGATCCAGAGCTCTGCCTTAGTTGGTTTGAGCAAGGTGATAAGTGAAGGAAGAAAGAAAACGTTCCTTTGCAAACAAAGGAAAGTTGTATATATACTTAGGGGTTATTTCCATCATAAGGACATCTAATTCTCCATTTCTCATCTAGGTCCCTCCTTTCTTCTTTGCACGTCCCTTCTCCTTATTTATAAGGACAAACTCCTTCGAAGACCAAGAACTAAAGGCAAAGAAGGTCAACTTGTCACTAAGGTGCACATATATATAAGGGTCTCCTTACTTACAACTTGGTGATTTAATTACAAAGGGGTTTCTTATTATATGATTATTCAATTGAAGTGCCCTCTTCATTATTTTTACTTTAAATGATGCCAAGAGTCATAAATATACTCTAGAAGGTGTATTTTACAAGTTGCACCCCACATTTTGGGTAAATTGCACTTTACACCAAAATTAGGGTTTTAAGCACAAGGATTGCCCCACAAGCTGCATCTCAGTGCCCAAGCTTGGGAAATCCATCATACTTCATCATATTCACTCTTATGATGTCTCAACACTAAAGGAACATATCAACATGTGTAAATTGCAAGTTAACCCTTCTAATTGGGTAATTTTCACATAGGTCCCTGTAGTACAAAACAATACTACAACATTGTTTAAAAAGGATAGGAATGGAAATATATGTTCCTTAGGAGTTTAATTACATGCCAAAAGATAATCACAAGTATCTTAATTACATATTTAATCAAAACGCCTAGGGTTAGCTTATAACCCAGATCAGGGATGTTACATTAAAGGTACAACCCTAGTGATTATCTTTGAGATAAATCAGTAACAACCCTAGGGTCATTTTATATTTCATCACCTTAGGTTTCCAATTGACTTAATCACATTGAAACATCCAAACATTCTTGACCATTGATGCTCCAAAAGGTTTGAAACTGTTTAAGCAAAACAATAATGAAACTGTATGGACAATTTATACTTGAAACCACTTGGGTCTCCAAACGATCTTGAGACCGTTTGGACTCAAACGGTCTTAAGACCATTTGGTCCAAACTCTCTCAAAATCGAATGGACCAAAAAGGCCTTCCATCACTTTATCAATTCAGGATTTCAATCATTAAACCATCTATCAATTGAACCACTGATTTATTCTTCAATTGGACTATTGTATCACCCTTCAATTGGACCTTCAATTAGGGTTTTGAACCCAATTTAACTAGGGTTTATAATCAAGAAACCATCAATTAGGGTTTTGAAATTGAGGAACCATCAATGGTTGACATTGTGGAACTAGTCCAATTGAAATCATTGAATCATCATCAAACCATGACATGACCTGACCTCAAACGGTCTTGAGGTTGTTTGGATGACCTCCAAATGGTCTTGAGACCATTTTCCCCATCCCACCATTAAAATTTGTGAAATCTAATTAGGGTTTAGATCATTGGATTGATCATCAAATTAGCTATTGATTACATTTCAATTTGATATCTCTGGATCTTCAAATACTCAACCCTAGACCTCCAAATGGTCTTGGTTGACCACCAAATGGTCTTCAGACCATTTGGGAGATCTCCAAACGGTCTTGAGACCGTTTGGGTTAATCAACCCAAAGTTTTAATTCAACCACTTGAAATTTCAACACTTAACCCGATTAGGGTTTCTAATTGGAGGATTGTCCATATATTGAATTAATCAATTGGATCCATTAGATCATCATCCAACATGTACTAGGGTCCTGACCTCAAATGGTCAACCCATACAAATGGTCAACCCTTCTAAACGGTTTGGGATCCAAACCTCCAAACGGTTTGCAAACTGTTTGGTCTCCAAACGGTTTGGTGAAACCGTTTGGACCAAAATTATGAAGCCGCTTGCAATAGAAACTTGTTGGAATGTGTGCCTATGATGATTTCATCATCATCTACCTTCGTTCATTCAAAATATACTGCCATTTTCATGGTAATTACATCAATGGATCAAGGGAATTTCAAGTAGAACAAAATGATCAATAATTAATGGAGAATTGAATGCAATAACAACATTTAAGTGTTTAAGTTATATAACCCACCTCCAATTGAGCTTCAAAGCTCCAAGATCCACATCTTTAATGGTGGAAGAAGATGTATCAACTATCCCAAGAATGTCCTCAAGCTTTTGAGTGAAAAGAAATGGTTAGGATAGAAGATTGCATGGAGAAAAGAAGAAATCCATCATTTATTTTTTATTTCCACCATGAAATAATGGTGAAAGAAGGTCAAGAAGCTTACCAACAGGTTGGGGGTCGTCCTCCTGTTTCTCCAAGCTCCCTTGGTCGTTTTTGCAAGCAAGAAGTGAAAGGGGTTTCGAAATTACCCTTTCAACTCATGGATAAAGGAGCATATATGCATTTTATTAAAAATTCATTTTAGGAGAGAGAAAGTAGGGATTATCTACTCCATTTCCTTTCTTCTTTCCCCCTTTCCTTCATTGGTTACGAGGCTATCTCCTTTTCCTCTTATTCCTCTAAATTATCCATGATTTAAAGAAAAGAAAATTAAGCACCTTAACCCTTATAATAATAATATCCTAAAGTTAGTGGATAATTCTTTTTCTTTTAATAATGTGAGTGAGTTATCCACTTCCTTTAGATATTTTCGTGCCTTTACAAGGCACATGATCGTCCATACTTTTGCAAAATCATCCCTCACCTTATGGTTGAATGGCTCTTCAATTAATATATTTATTTTTGCATTAAATTGATGTAACGTTCCAATTAAGCTTAAATCTTAATTATTTTAATATCAAGATTCTCTCTCCTCCAAAGAGATACAAATGAAACGGCCCTCTCATTTTCTTTGCTCTAAATTATGCCAAGAAACATTAGGGACTATTTTGAAGTGGTAATTTGCATATTGAACCCTGGGTTTTGGGTCATTTGCACATTACACCAAAACTAGGTTTTAATTCACAAACATTGCTTTATCAGCTCTTTCTTGGTACTCAGGCTACCACAAGCCATACCTCTGCATCATCTTCATTCTCATGATGCTTCAACACATGAGGAAGATCTTATCATGTAACATTTGCACTTTAACCCCTCAACTTGAGTAATTTGCACTTTAGTCCAAAATAGACAAAACATTATTTTAAAATTGTTCGAAAAGGACTAAAATTGAAACATAAGTTCCTCTTGAGCCTTAATTACTTTTCAAAAGATAATATCAAGCATATAATTATCTTTCTTAAACAAAACACCTAGGGTTAAGGCATAACCCAGGTCAGGGATGTTACACTATAGCTCTAAATCCTACTTGATCTACTTAATTCTTCTATGACTTGGAAATATGACCCTATTGCATGAAATGGACCTAATGTGACTAATTATGATCTTATATGGATAGACCATGATAATAATCTCATTCACATGCTTCCCTAACTCCAAATTAGAAATGATCTTATGTTCATGTCTAATCAAATGTGGATGGTTCACTTAGATTTAGAGCCTAATATCGACCCTTGGACTATGTTGAATAATGACATCCATGTTTGGAAGTTTGGAACTATATTTGATTTGAGTGAAACCTAGATCTAGGGAAACATCCACATCACTCTTATGATGCTTATTTTTAACTAAACCCCTTTGAAATAAGACACCATGGTATATCTTTTCTTTGTGAGGTTCTCTTGGTTTGGATCATCTCTTGGAATCTTATTCAATAATCTACTAGTAAGGTACGTTTTCCTCTTGACCCTACTATTATATTGGCTTGTTTGTATGAATGCTTGGCTAGTTAAGTAATTGGTTGAAGTACTAGTCCTATAACTACTACTTTCACATTTCGTTATAATATGTTGAAAAATGCTCGAACATAAGATATATTAATCCATTACACAACCTAATGTTGATTTAATGGATAAAGGCACCTAAAAATGCTTTGTATAAAATATTATCATTAAGTTTGCTCGAGTTGTTTGCACATTTTGTTCGTTATTATGTTTACTAGCCTAGAATTTTGTATTACAATTAAACTATTTACATGTCGTTTCTTAGTGTACTTAATGCTTCAGCATTAATATGTTTTGTTTATCAAATTTTTAGTTGATAAATAAAGATATGAAACACTAAAGACTTTGAACTCTGCAAATGAAACACCACTGGGATATCTTGAATATAGAAATGGGTACATGCTTCTATATCCCTTTTAGTATCTTGTTCTTACTGCTTTTAGATATATATTTCCCATGTGAAATTTTTGTGTCATTCTACGGACGAGTGCCCCAACCCTACTTCCGCTGACTATGTAGTCAGTGGAGGTAGGATGAGGGTAACAAACAATTTCGTGAAACCGAAATAGTTCAAGTAAGTCATATTGAACATTGAATAGGATGATGACTCAGTGCCTCGAGTTCAATCTAGATATCAGAGAAAAAGCATCTATACGATCATAGTAGCAGTTTTCATGGATTGTAGGTTGAAGTTGTTTTCCAACTTCCCAAATTACTTGGCTAGCAATGATGTGTTTCTAGACACCACTAATTGCTTATGATGTCATAAGTTGGTTATGAACATTCACTACCAACGTAATTTGGGACGTATAGGGTAACACACATAGGATGCACTTGGAATAGATGATTTTTCATGAATGATGTTTAACTTGATAACTAATAGTATTTAAGTATCCAATTAAACATGAAGGTTCAAAATTGACTAATTGGACTCTGAATCGATCAATTCATGCGTTGAACAGATCAATTGAAGTTTCAGGTCGATTGGAATAACCATTGGTTGAACAATGCCTAAACGAGGGCATAAACCAACCTGTTCATCTAGTGAACAGACTGATTCATGGTCCCAATCGACCAATTCATATGATGAACCACCCAGTTGAATGGTCAATTTGATTGGATCAAGGATTAGTGTTGATGTGATGTTTTGCATTAATCGTGCATTGAATACCAATGTAATTCTAAATAGGAAATTGCACAAACCAACTAGTTCATGACAGGAACCGACTGGTTCATGCACCAACTGACCGGTTGGGCATACGAACTGACCGGTTCACCATTCACATGTTTTAAAAAAATTGTGAAATTCATCCTTTTGACTCCCGCATAGATTAGGAACCCTGACCCTAGCCTCTCCTATAAATAGAGGGGTACTAGGGTTTTTCCAAAAAAAAAAATTAGCTCTGACAATTGTTGTCCACTCTAGTTGTGATAATCAATAGAGAGCCCGAGAAAATCCTACCCGTTAAAGAGAGGGATAGCAAGACATAGATAATTGTGGGGGAGATAATTAGTGCTAGTACACTAATGTTCAAAAGGACAACTCCTTTCCTTTGGCTCTAGAAGTGTAATGTGGAGTTCCCAGTGGTCCGCGTGGACTACTCTAGAGACGAGGAGTTTTTCCCTCTAGGAGGAGAACGTCAACTGCTATCTGTGGTGCCAGACCAGGAGGTTGTTGGTGACGACTGGTTGACTGTTGCTACTTGGAGAAGAAGAACATTCAATTGCAAGGGAAATGTTGATGGACTCACTCTTGGACCAAGTATTACATTGCAAACCTTCTTTGCTAGACATATTGTTGTTGACGTGATCTTACTATTTTGGGAAACATGCATTAATTTTTTTTGTTTCCACTGCCTTATCTGATTCCCTAATTTCCCAACAGCTCTAATAGGCTTCAACTGCTCAAATGACTTCCCTAGACCTTGAGAGTTCTGCATTAGGGATGGATACCCAAGGTTGACGTGTAGGCACTCCATCTGCTAAATGTGTAATCGTCGCAATGAGCTGTCCAAAAATGGACTGGAAAGATACATTTGCCATTGTTGCATGGTCAAACTAAGGCACTATAGGACATTCATGCCACATCACAGGCACTCTACCATCATGTTTAGGCCTTGTACCACCACCTCCTGGTAAGACGTAGATACTCTCTGCATGCTCTTCATGTTCTCCAGACTTATCTGCATAAGCATAAGTTATGATTAGATATGTAGGATTACGTAAGAACATACACAAACCTAAGTCTTATGTTCCTGTAGACTCATTGAACCTAAAACTCAATACCAACCTTTTGTAACAGCCCCGATACACTAAATAATATTTCCCAAAATAAAACACGTTATCGATCACTAATTAACCACATATCCATAAAAGAGGGTAAATTAAAACCAATTGAAATGTTACCAAAATGTTTAGGGAAAATTACATATAAGTCTAATAACCTGCATAACAACACATACCGTATTAGGTATTTACATATCTGTCCAGTGGCCTCATACACAACCTTTATAAAAAAGAGATGTTCCACATATACACATTCCACATAAATCATTAAAGTACTACCAAAAACTTAAGTCGATATACATATCATCTACAAAAATCCCCTGTCCGAACCTAAGAGTACGTGGACAACTTTAGGACACACTAAATACTAGCCAACCTTCTGTTCCTACTGATCTTTGAGATTCTCTTCCTCACCTCCATAAACATGATGACATCACTGACCATCACCTAAAAAGATGTGGTGACCCATGAGGTGAGACCCATGTCCAAGCGAGAGATATAACTCTCAACAACAATTTCAACGTACAACATGTCACCTTATTTAAATAGATTGAGTAGATGAAACAATAGAACATGTATATAACAACAAGCATGATTAACATGATATTTAGGGAAATAGATAAATCTCTCACCTTTTAAACAATTGATTTATCTTATTATGAAATATGTCAACAAATCATTATAAGAAACAAGGCAAAGGTATCATCCAATGTCATTGTCTAACCTAACATATATACTACACCACTGGATTACATCTTTTATTAAGCCCTAGGAATTTGAGTCATACCACCCAAACTGCCAACTGACTTCTGCAAAGTGGTAATCAGTTCTGTACAAGATCTAAGAGATTCAGAATCCTAAGATCTCTTTCCATCGGTTAGTACGAGTCAACCACATTGACATATCAGTCAAACTACCCACATCGACATATTAGTCAAGCTACAACAACCTAGTTAGACCTTGGTATAGGCCACAATACTAGAAAACTAGGGTATATAAAATTGTATCCTATGAAGTTATACCACAATTGTCCTCAGTCACATCACATATACAAATATCTAAGACACGACCTCAACACTCACAATTCAGAGGTATAAATGCAACCATCCTATATACCTTGGGATTAGGATGATAAGGATGTACTCTCCCTACACCCACACATAGTCAAAAGTATGCGACTCAAAGTTAAACTTTTGGAACACTGATTTTACCATCCAAAAAGTCTTGATACTAGAATGGTTCTACGATACAAGGCACCACATGATTAGGGTTTCACTTGATAATTAATGCCAATTGGGTGAGGTAAGGCTACATCAATCCAGTTACATAAAAACCCTAAAAGAATTCTACAAAGGAATTGGTATACTACAAAAATAGATATATGGTCTTTATCATAACATCATCAAGTATTCATCCATTGCCAAAATCATGATGAGATCGCACCTCTACTAGGGCATAACACAACCTACATGCCATTACGTCCAAACAACAAGTATCCTCCTATAAGGACATCATCTTCATCTGGGCATTATAAAAGATTCATCATGTTCTCATGGAACTTACCATTCCAGGTTTTAGTACAAAAGTGCATCAAACATGGAACTCTTGACATTATTAAGAGTAGTATAAAAGAGTTACTCTAACATTATGAATAAATTGGTTAATGCATATTATCTGAATTTAAAACGATATGATTGTACTTATTTTATTGCATACGATGGAATGTCAAACTGGTTAGTGTGCAACTTTTATTAATTACCACATACAATTCACAAACTAATATATATAGATACACATATATATATATATATATATATATATGATACATATGCAATTCACACATGTCACCCTAAAAGTTGGTTTTGATGGTGGATGTTAGCATGGTTATGGCCAATAACCCTAGATCTATATGTGCATGGTTGTGGTTATCTATTTCTATTTATATCTTGGTTTCATACTGAGCCTCTCTCCTCCTTTAAAAATGTAAATTAATGTTCTTCTTCCTATTTCCCCTCGAATGTAACTCGAGGTTTTCCTTTTTACAATGTAACATGAAATAGGATAATTTTAATTTGTGCTTCGTCATTAGAAGACGTTTTGCACGAGATGAACTGATAGACTAGAGGACTAAGGAGACCATACGACAATAGGACAAACTGATCGACAAGTGGCTCGACTAGACAGTTGGAAGAGTCCATCATTGGTTGAACCTGAGACCATACAACCACTTGAAAAGCCCAACTGAGCAGCTAGGAGGTGAGCCAATCGATTTAAGTGTTGAACCGATCAACCCAGATTGGTTTGAGGATGGATGTCCATCAACAACAGGTTGCTACATGTGATGTAGACCTTAGGTGGTAGTAATTCCTTGTGTCTCCAAGGAATTACATTAGTATGGCCATAACACTCGTTTATGTTTAACGTTGCATTTTTTGCATGGTTATATCATGTATATGATGCGTACTATAAGTATGTGATAATTGGATATGTATATGTATTTATATATAAAATCCCTCAATCTAAAATACTAAGTCTAAGATGCTTTCCATTAGCAACACACATGAAAATCTTGATCGACTTTGTGTGGGCACATCAAGCATGGTGCGTTGTCCATCTCATGGAAGTGTGATGGTAGTTATGTGGGCCTACCAAGTGGGGTGCATTATATTGTGTTGGCTTTGGGGTCATGCTGAGCTGGGTGTCTTTAATGAGATTAAGCACTTAGAAGCATCGAGTTGGACTATGGCAATGAGTTGAACATACCATCTATCCAAGAATTGCATGATATGCAACTGGAAAAAGTTGCCTACCTTAATAATTGGTTATAGACGCTGGCGTTGGCTGGTTAATAATTCAATTGTTTGAGGGCTTGGCTCACTAGATGATTGTATGATTCAATCTTCCAAATTGATACATGAAGGTTATCAATTTGAAAAAAATAGTGGGAGTGATGACTAATTAATATCGTCAAACTTTTCAAATCAAATTAATCAAAATATTTTGACTAAATTTACAATATCTTTTGTAGAATCCAATGGAAAACAATGCAATCAGTGTTTGAGTAGGACAAACTAAATGGGATTAACTTTGGCATGTGGTTTAGGACTTTGGGGAGCGTTCTCACGAATGATTGAAAGGTCTATGTCCTTCAAAGATGAGATCCAGAGGAACCCACTCCAAATATGCCTAAGGCTGAAATGGATGCTTATTGAAGCATGTCATTGATGTTGCAAACATTGAGTAAATTATGCTATGTATTATCAAATATGAGTTTCATGAGTATCATCAAAACATGGATATTCTCGAGATGGTAACATGTCTTAAAGAATCATGTAAAGCAAGAAAGGTATAATGTCTCCAAAGCGTTATATGAGTGCAAACTAATAGAGGGAGATCCAGTAGAGCCCCATGTGCTCAATATGATTGGGCATGTGGAGTGACTAGGATTTCTTTTAGGTCAAGTGTTTGCTAAAAATATGATTCTACAAGCGTTTCGTGAATCATATAGCCAGTTTATCTAGTGTTGTCACTTGAGTAACTAGGGCTAAACTACTGTCTGAGTTTCTTAGCTTGTTGATTAATGTTGAAGCAAGAATGAAGAAGGACAAATATATGAGGTGATCAACGGAAGTCAGTGCAAGGGAAAAGGCAAGGCTAAGCAGAGTTTTGAGGCTAAGATGTAGTCCATGTCTTCTGCACTCAAGACAAGGAGAGGGGTAAGTGCAATTAGTATCTGTCCTTTTCTCTTAAATGATTGAGGAAGGAAAGTGCCACCATTGTCACATGCCAGTACACTAGAAAAGGAACTATCCTCTATATAGAGGATCTCACAAAGAAGAAGGAGATAGAGATCTCCACTTAAGGAACTGAGAACAAGTAAGCTGCAACTGTGCAGAGCAAGTGTTGCTACCACTACAACTAGATTTTATCATTCATCTAATGGGCATGTAATAGAATTATTGAATTGCTATTATGTACCTACTAGTAATGAAAACATCATGTATCTTATATGGACAAGAATATTATGAATAAATTGATGTTTCATTTTAACTATGTGATCTTATATGGCAATGTCTCACAATATATACTTGATACTTGAAGAGACACATGTGTATGAAACATATATTGAATGACTTAATGATTCAAATAATGAATGCCTATAGCATTTTCATCTAGAGTGCATAAATGAGAAATGTGTTTCTAGAATCCATAATGATGGTTATCTAGACTACTTTGGTGTTTGAAATGATAGAGACATGCAAGTCTAATTTATTAGGCAACATGACAAAAGCATCTTCACTAGATGTAGTGGGAGAGAAACTATTCTATTAGGGCTCATACATACTGATGTATATAGACCTTTTAGAATAAATTATAAAGGTAGTTACTAATATCTCATTATAGTTTTTGATGCTATAAGTAGATATGGAAGTTTGTATTTAATGAGATACATGAATGAGGTACGCAACTAACTTGGTAAAAGTATTAAGATACTTTAATGTGATCAATGTTGATATATTTTAAACCAAGAGTTTGAGAACCTTAAAGAGACCGTGATTGTGTATCATGATGAACTCCACTTGAAAAATAATGATGTATCAGAAAGAAGGAATCACACACTGTTACATCATGGTGCAAACATCAATAAATCTAGCTAATCTTCCAATTTCCTATCTGGCACATGCTTAACACTAAAAGGATGTATCCTCTAAAATGGTTCAGAATACACCATATGAAATATAGCATGGGAAGTATCATGATATGTCATTTGTAGTGATTAGGGATAAATTCTTAAATAAGAAAATATTTTCTTGAAAGTCTTTGTCAACAAATCACATAAATGTTATTTTTTTGAATACTACTTTTATATTCCAATCAAACAACAAAGTTGTTTATTGACTAGGATGGTTGTGTTCCTGAAAGGGAACTTAGTTACAAAGGAATTATTGGGAGTAAAAGTAGAACTCAAAAAGTTTGAGACAAACAAGAAAACATTGAACCTAAATAGGTACAATAGGAACAAGGAGAATCACCAACTGATGTGGAATCTCAAGTTCCTTATGTAACACAAAAACCTCATAGATCGAGTACAACATGGCTTGAGTTTAAACATGATGATATGTTATAACTTTAAAAGACGATGAGTAGATTAGAGATGATGAGTCAACAACCTACCTAGATGTTGTTAAGGAATTAAAATATGAGAAATGGCTTGAGGTAATGAGGATCAAAGATGGACTCCATGTGGACCAACAAGGTACGAACATGGTGGATCCATCTAAAGGGGTAAAACCCATTGGGTACATTTGGGTCTTTTAGAAAAGACCGACATGGATAGTAGTATACAAACCAATAAGAGTAGACTTGTTCACTAGTTGCCATGGTTGAGCTTATCAGGATCATGCTTGCCATTACAACTAAGTATGACTATAAGAATTGGCAAACTGGATGTTAAAACTACATTCCTTAATTGGAATAATTATGAGGATGTGTATGTGAAACAACCTTAAGGTTTATAAATCCAATGCAAATAAAGTCTATAAGCTACAAATGTCAATCAATATGATTGAAGAAAGCATCTCAGAACTAGAATCTTCAATTTGACAAGGTAGTCAAAGAGTTTGACTTGAATCAGAATGAAGATGAAAATTTTTATTACAAAAGATTTCGTGGGAAAATATTCTATATAATGATGGGGAATAATATCCTTATACTACAATAATATCCCACTTATTGTGAAAAATGGTAAAAAAATGAATGAGATGCCAAATGCATTCTCAATTGTTTCTATCATGTATGCTATGTTATGTAGTCATTCCATTATCCCATATGTATAGACATGACAAAAGGGTACGTACTCATCTAGTTGCCTCGTGTGTATTGGACATGACGAGTGGATATCTATCAAATCCTAGTATAGGTCACTAGAATACCATAAGAACATCCTTTAGTACTTGAGAAGAACTAAAGGATCAGTTCCATGATTATGGTAATAAAAAAGAGTTGGGTGTGAAGTGTTACACCGATGCAAGTTTCCAAAATGAAAATGAAATGACCGCAATCTAAATTTGTGTTTGACCTTAAAATGAGAAGTGTAAGCTGGAAAGGGTTCTGAGCTAGAGAGTAATGTTTAAATTCTACAATAGAAATCGAGTATCTTGGTGTTAAGAGAACAACATAGGATATTGTATGGATCTAGGAGTTCATATAGATGAACTTTTGAGAGGTTCCAACTATTAATGACACAATAGAAATATTGTGACAACAATGGAGCTAATGGTTTGTCAAGTAATCTCAGGTAGCATACTACAACACTTCTATCTCATACGAGATGTCATACAATGAGGAGATGTGAACTTGCAACATACTCACTTGAAGAAAATGTTGCTAACCCACTATGGAAGAGCTTGTACAATAGAAACATGATGGACATCTTAAATTAACTTGGAATAAAGATTTTTTGTTGATTGGCTCTAAGTGCAAGTTGGATTTTGTTAGTATGTATGCCCAGAGAGCCAATCATATGATGTTTGGAATGTGGAATTAGATACCTGATTTGATAATAATAAAGGTAACTTTGTCTATTATGTTTATCTCAATCATGATATGGTGACACATACATAGTAGATGTCTAAACAATGATGTTATTCGATGACATATGTCTTCAGGTTGATGACATGAAGAATGAGATCATATGTATGATAAGAGTACATACATTCTTATTATGTCCCTAGTTTACTGTGGAAGAAAAATAGACAAAGTAATACATAACACTATGGTGTATGTTGATTGATGAAAGAGTCTCATTAGTCATTATATGTGATATCAAGTCAAGCACACATGTACATGTTAGAGAACAATGTATCAGACAGACCCAACCTGAAAGTGATACATGGATACCATGGAATTGTGGTCATAATCAAATCTCATAGTGATAATGGTGATTATGGTTCTTAGACCTAAAGTCACTACACTAATCACATGTTGTACTATGTGCTTTGACATTATCCACCGTGACCTTGAATAAGGGTTTCCATAAAGGTGATGCTTGGGTGCATTGTGACACATGGGAATTGAGTGTGAATGGTGTAGATGAGAGTTGTCTCTCCTATAGGAGATTGATATCCCAACCTCTTGCAATCTTCAAGGAGATCATGAATGAGTTACGCATCTAACTTGGTAAAAGTATTAAGATACTTTGATGTGATCAATTTTAAAATAATTTAAACCAAGAGTTTGAGAACCATGGAGAGACTGTGATAGTGTATCATGATAAACTCCACTTGAAACATAATGATGTATTAGAAAGAAGGAAACACACACCGTTACATTATGGCGTGAATATCAATAAATCAAGCTAATCTTCCAATTTCCTATCTGGAACATGCCTAACACTAAAACGATGTATCCTATAAAGTGGTTTTAAATACACCATATAAAATATGCCATGGGAAGTATCCTGATATGTCTTTTATAGTGACTAGGGATAAATTATTAAATAAGAAAATATTTTCTTGAAAGGTTTTGTCAATAAATCACAAAAATGTTATTTTTTTTTAATACTACTTTTATATTCCAATCCCACAACAAAGTTGTTTGTTGACTAGGATGGTTGTGTTCCTGAAAGGGAACTTAGTTCCAAAGGAATTAGTGGGAGTAAAAGTAGAACTCAAAAAGTTTGACACAAACAAGAAAACATTGAACCTAAAGAGGTACAATAGGAACAAAGAGAATCACCAACTGTTGTGGAATCTCAAGTTCCTTATGTAACACAAAATCCTCATAGATCTAGTAGAACACGTCTTGAGTTTAAACATGATGATATGTTATAACTCTAAAAGGTGATGAGTAGATAATAGATGATGAGTCAACAACCTAACAAGATGGTATTGAGGAACTAAAGTATGACAAATGTATTGAGGTCTGGAGGATTAAGATGGACTCCATGTGAACCAACAAGGTACAAACTTAGTGGATCCATATAAAGGGGTAAACCCCTTTGGGTGCATTTGGGTCTTTTAGAAAAGACCGACATGGATAATAGTATACAAACCTATTAGAGCAGACTTGTACTCTAGTTTCCATGGTTGAGTCCATCAGGATCATGCTTTCCATTGCAACTTAGTATGACTAAGAATTGGCAAAATGGATGTTAAAAATACATTCCTTAATTGGAATAATTATGAGGATGTGTATGTGACACAACCTAAAGGTTTATAAATCCAATGCAAATAATGTCTAAAAGCTACAAATGTAAATTAATGTGATAGAAGAAAGTATCTCATAACTAGAATCTTCAATTTGACAAGATAGTCAAAGAGTTTGACTTGAATCAGAATGAAGACGAAATTTGCGATTACAAAAGATTTAGTGAGAAAATGTTCTAGATAATGATGGGGAATAATATCCTTATACTACAAATATCAAAATCTGGCATGGAAGTACCTTCTCGATGAAAAATTTAGGTGAAGCATTCTATGATATAGGAATTGAGAGCTATAGAGATTGATCTCAAAAGCTTCTCAACCTAAGAAAGAGCACATACATTAGAAAGATGTTGAAGGGGTTCAACATGCAAAACTCAATGAGAGAAAATCTTTCCATATTCTATGGGATTAGTCTCTCAAGAGCCCAGTGTCCCACTTCTTGTGAAGAATGGTAAAAAATGAATGAGATTCCAAATGCATTCGCAATTGGATCTATCATGTATTCTATGTTATGTAGTCATCCTATTATCCCATATGTATTGACATGACAAAAGGATATATACTCATCTTGTTGCCTCATGTGTATTCGACATGACGAGTGGATATCTAATAGATACTAATGAAGGTCACTAGAATACCATAAGATCATCCTTTAGTACTTGAGAATAACTAAAAGGATCGATTCCATGATTATGGTAATAAGAAAGAGTTGGGAGTGAAGGGTTACACCGATGCAAGCTTCTAAAACGAAAATTAAATTATTGTAATCTAAGTTTGTGTTTGACCTTAAAATGACAACTATAAGCTGGAAAGGGTTCCAAGCTAGAGAGTAATGTTTAAATTCTACAATAGAAACTGAGTATCTTGGTGTTAAGAGAACAACATAGGATACTGTATAGATCTATGAGTTTGTATAGATGAACTTGTGGGAGGTTCCAACCATTGATGACACAGTAGAAATACTATGACTACAATGGAGCTACTGATTAGTCAAGTAATCTCAGGTAGCATACAACAACACTTCCCTATCATACAAGATGTCGTACAATGAGGAAATTTGAACTTGCAACATACTGACTTGAAGAAAATGTTGCTAACCCGCTATAAAAGAGCTTGTACAACAGAAACATGATGGACATCTTAAAATAACTTGGAATAAAGATTTGTTGTTGATTGGATCTAAGTGCGAGTTGGATTTTGTTGGTATCTATGCCCAGAGAGCCAATCATATGATGTTTGGAATGTGGCATTAGATACCTAATTTAATAATAATAAAGGTAACTCCATCTATTATGTTTATTTCAATCATGAGATGGTGACACATACATAGTAGATGTCTAAAAAATGATGTTATTCGATGACACATGTCTTTAGGTTGATAACTTGAAGAATGATATCATATGTATGATAAGAATACATACATTCTTATTATGTCCCTAGTTAGATATTACTGTGGAAGAAAAATTGACAAAGTAATACATAAGACTAGAGAGTATGTTGATTGATGAAATAGTTTCCTTAGTCATGATATGTGATATCAAGTCAAGCACACATGTACATGTTAGAGAACAATGTATCATACATAGCCACCTTGAGAGTGATACATGGATATCATGGAATCGTAGTCAGAATCAAATCTCATAGTTCTAGTGGTGATTATGTTTCTTAGACCTGAAGTCACTGCACTAATCACATGTTGTTCTATGTGCTTTGACATCATCCACCGTGACCTTGAATAAGGGTTTCCATAAAGGTGATGCTCGGGTGCATTGTGACACATGGGAATTGAGTGTGAATAATGTAGATGGGAGTTGTACCTCCTATAGGAGATTGATATCCAGGCCTCTGGATAAGCGAGATTGAGAAATATATGGACATATTCATGTAACCCAATATGTGATATGTGAGCTCACATGCATCTCAGATAGTCTGCTCTAGATTGCAAAAAATGGATTGGACTTTGAAGAGGATGATGATTCTATGCCTCGAGTTCAATATGGATATCAGGATTAAATGAACTATATGATCACTGTAACACTGATCATTGATTGTAGGTTGAAGTTGTTCTCTAATTTTCTAAACTACTTGGGTAGAAATGATGTGTTGCTATACACCACTCATTGTTTGTGATGTAATAAGTTGGTTGTGGACATTCACTACCAATGCAATTTGGGACCATAGGGTCACACACATAGGATGCACTTGTAATAGGAGTTTACTCATAAATGATGTTTAAATTGATTACTAAAAGTGTTTAGGTATTCAATTAAATAATTTAGGTTTTAAATTGATTGATTAGACTCTAAACTGACCAGTTCAAGTGTTGATTTGATCATTTGGAGTGTCAGGTCAATTGGAATCAACATTGGTTAAACACTGCCTAAACCAGGGCATGAACTAACCAGTACATGGTCCCAACTAACTGGTTCATATGATGAACTTCCTGTTTCAATGATCAATTTGATTGGATCAAGAATTAGTGTTGATTTCATGTTTTGCACTAATCGTTCATTTAATTTCAAATGTGATTCAGAATAGGAAACTACACGAACTAACTGATTCATGATATGAACTGACCGATTCATGAACCAACTGACCTGTTGGGTATATGAACTGACCATTTTGCCATTCGTAGTTTCTAGAAAATTTATGAATTCCTACCTTTCAACTCCCACACTGACTAGGAACCCTGACCCTAGCCTCTCCTATAAATAGAGGGGTATTGGGGGCTTCCCAGAGACAACAATTAGCTCTGACAATTGTTGTCCTCTCTAATTGTGGTAACTAATAGAGAACCCCAACAAGTCCTACCCATTAAAGGGAGGGATATCAAGGGAGAGACAATTGTAGGAGAGAAAATCGGTTCTAGTACACCAAAGCTCAAAGGGACAAATCCTTGATGTTGACTCTAGAAGCACAATGTTGAGTTCCTGGTGGTCCATGTGGACTACTCCAGAGGTGAGGAATTTTTCCAACTAGGAGGAAAACGTCCACCGTTGTCTGTGGTGCCAGACCCGGAAGGTGTTGGTGATTTTTTTTCGAGTTATGCTTCTTGGAGAAGAAGCATGTTTCTACTGCAAAGGTAATGTCATTGGTCTTACTCCAGGACCATGTATGACATTGCAGACCTTCCTTCCTAGAAACATTATTGTTGACATGATCTTGCGATTTTGGGAAACATACATTAATTTTTTTTGTTTCTGCTTCCTTATCTGTCGCCCCAATTTCCCAATCGCTCCAACACACCCCAACCGCTCAAATGTATTCCCAGGACCCTGAGAGTTTTGCATTAGGGATGACTTCCCTTTATTGAGGTGAAGCCTCTCTATTCACTAAATGTGTAATCATCGCCATGATCTATCGAAACATGGACTGGAAAGCTAGATTTACCATAGTTGCAGGGTCGAATTGAGCCACTGCAGGTTGTTCAAGGCCAGTCACAAACACTCTACTATCATGTGTCAGACTCCTACCACCACCTCTTGGCATGAAGTAGCTACTCTCTACATGATCCTCACATTCTCCAAACATATATGCTAAGCATAAATTATGATTAGATATGTTGGATTACATAGAAGAGACACAAACCTATGTCCTATGTCCTTGTACACTTAGAAAACCTAAATCTCTAATACCAACCTTTTATAACAACCCTGATACACTAAATGAGATTACTCAAAACAAGACACGTGATCGATCTCTAATTAACCACATTTATAGAAAAGAGGGTAATATAAAACCACATAAAACATCACCAACATGTTTAGGGAAAATTACATATAAGTCCAACAACCTATATAACAACACATACCATATCAAGTATTTACATATCTATCCAGTGGCCTCAGCCACAACATGTATACAAAAGAGATGTTCCACATATACACATGCAACGTACATCATCAAAGTACTACCAAAAATTTGAGTCCATACATATCATCTACAAAACGTACCCTGCCAGGACTTAAGGGTATAAGGACGACTTTAGGACACTAACAACCAGCCAAGCTTCTGCTCCTCCTGATCTCTGAGCTGCTCTTCCTTACCTCCACAAACCTAACAACGTTGTTGATGGTCATCTAAAAAAATGTGGTGACCCACAAGGTGAGACCCATGTCCAAGTAAGGGATATAACTGTCAACAACATTTTCAGCTTACAACATGCCATCTTACTTAAACAGATTTAGCAAATGAAGCAAATAGACATGTATATAATAGCAAGCATGATTAACATGATATTTAGGGAAATAGATAAAGATATCACCTTTTAAATAGTTTATTTCTCTTATCATGAAATGTCAACTAATCATAATAAGAAACAAGAAAAATGTTATCATCCTATGTGAATCATTATCTAACCTAGTAGATATGCTACACGACTGGATTACATCTTTTATTAAGCTATGGGGAATTTGAATTGTACCACCCAAACTGCCAACTAATCACTATGAAGTCACAATCAGTTTTGTACAAGATCTGGGAGAGTTGGAACCCTAAGATCTCTTCCCCTCGGTCAATATGAGTCAACTATAGATGCATATCAGTAAAACTACCCACAACAACATATCAATTAAGTTGCAATGGCCTTGTCCTCCTTTAGTATAGACCACGATACTAGAAAACTATGGTATACAAAACCCTATCATCTGAGGAGAAACTGTAGTTGTCCTTAATCATATCACATATACAAATATCCGAGACACAACCTAAACCGCTACCAATATGAGGGCATGACCACAACCATCCTCTATACCTTGGGATCAAGATGACAAGGGTGTATTCTCCTTGCACCTGCACATACTCAATAATATGCTACTCTGAGTTACCTTCTGGAACACTCATTTTACCATCCAACAAGTTCTGACACTGGAATGGTTCTACGACACAGGGCACTACATGATTAGGGTTTCACTTTATTAGTTAATGCCAACTGGGTGAGCTAAGGCTACATCAATCAAGTTACATACAAACCCTAGAGGATTTCAACAAAATAATAGGTATATAACAACTCCAAAAGATATAAAATGTAAGAGATAGATGTTCTTTATCACAACATCTTCATGTATTAATCCATTCCCAAAATCATGACAAGTATCACATGTCTACTGGGGCATAACACAACCTACAGGTCATTAGGGTGAAACAACAATTATCCTCATGTAAGCATATCATATTCATCTAGGCATTGTAAAAGATTCATCATGTTCTCAAGGAACTTATCATTCTAGGCTTTAGTAGAAAAGTGCATCAAACATGGATGTCATGACATTATTAAGAGTAGCTTATAAGAGTTACTCTATCATTATGAATAAAACATTCACCATCTAAGTCATTAATAATAAGGTAGGGGTATTGCATCATCATTAATTGACCATCTTACAAGAAAGATTAAGAAATGTATGTTTAATTTAGTTCACAAAAATAGGACATATAATCAACAAATTGGTTCGTTGGATACCGATAAACAACCCATTAAATTATGTAGGGACTAAGTAGAAATATCCTGTCATCAACTCTATCATTACCATCAGTTGATTGACGGACAACAAGCGCCATCAGTTCTTTTAAGGACTTAGTGAAAAACATTATTTAGTTAACTAGGTTGAACCATCATTTCATTAGGGTACATAGGGGAACCATCTATTCTTGTACATATAGTAAGTCCATCGCTTCATTTCTATACTTAATTAAAAACTTAAAGTCTCATACTCATCCCAACATCAGTTCTTTGAAGTACTTAACCAAGAAAGTGACCATCAGATCATTGTGTTACTTGACTACAAGAAGCCCATCAAATCTTTTAAAGTCATAGTCAAAATGGTTAATTTCACACCCATTGGTTCATGAAAAGGATACCAACACTAAAACCAATAGAGTATTTGGATACTTAGACAAAATCAAACCCAATGGACTTTATGTATGCAAGAACATGGAATCATTTTGAGATTTAAATAAAATTAGTTCATGCTTCTAGTATACCCATCGGTTGATGTATGGATACACAAAAGACCATTGATGGATTTCTAAACCCTAGGTTCATTCGAGTGAAGTCAATTACTCGAGCAAAAACAAAGGTCTTCACAATAAGTAATTCCATATTTAGTTCCCTTTAACAGGTCCATCAAATTTAGGTTATTATAGAACACCATAGTTTCATCATCTTCAATATGAAATAGTTCATATTCTTGAAAGAAGAGGATATATATACATACAAACAAAATCTAGTTAACATTGCATAGAATTTACATGTATGTAAAACTATTTATAAGGATCATCATCCATTATATCAACTAAGTTTTACATTTGATCTATATGAAGCAAGTTAAGAGCAGTCTAGAAAATGGGATGAAGGTTATATAACTCACCACTAAATAGGTGATGAAGGTACACACAACAAGGTAGCTAAAAGCGAGAATATGAAACCCTAACCTACACATCCAAGCTCCAAAATAGCTCCTTCCTCAAGATCAAGATGAAACTAGGGAAAAGAGAGATGATAAAGAAGATCTTCATGCATTTGTGCACAACTTCTCATTAAAAGAAACTAGGGTTTCATCCAAGGAAGAATAAAGGAGAGAGAGAGAACAGAAAGAAATAAGATAGAAATGAAGAACTTACTTGGTTAGATCAAGAGCTAGGTTAGAAACTCTAGAGTTTCTTCATCAATACACTAAAGCAACATGCAAATGAGCTCCACCCAAGCTTTGGCCTCCATGAGCTTCTCCTTTTGCACCACACACGAGGTCAATCTACTAAAATAGAAGTAAGAAGAGGAGAGTGTAAAAGGTTCATTTGGGTGGAAGGAGAGAGGTATATAAACCTTAGGATGAAAGATAGAAGTGGGTAGAGGTGTCAAAACTTGCATGCCATGTGTCAAAAAGCGAAAAAAATCATAATCCATGCATGAAAAACTTCTTCCAGATCTTTGCAAGGTTTTCCATGTTTTATTTCCTTATAAAGATCATCAAGATGTATTAGCAGTGTTCCCATTGGAGCATTCATAGGTACCATAAAAAAACCCATTGATTCTTTCCCTATACTTAGCTATTTTGCCAAAACTAACCACTCATGGGATCATTCACATCAACTAGGGTTTTCATCAGTTCTACGGCATCGAGGACAAGAATAGGAATCTAAACTACAAGGAGGAACCTTCAGATCTTCTCCACTCATGATGACACCATCGAATCTTATGCATACTAGAAAAATCATCAACATACTTGGGTGAAACCCCAGACTTCCAATCTAGCAAGGAGAGATCAAGAAGTCGGTGGTCCAAGGTATATAAGGATGAAACTACATAAAAAAAGAAGGTTATTATTAATCTACAATCATGAATGAAAATTAAATATAAACCCTAGAATTCGGTAAATTGCATTAAGGTCCCTATAAGCACACAAATTGCATAATTTAAGCAAACAAAGTCTGATTTGTACCAAACTTGAAACTTAACTTTCTCAATTGATTTTGAAACTTATCTTAGGGTTTGATTGAGAAATTAAGAACTAAATTAAGTTAGTTAATCATGTTTATCAATAAATCTGGGTCATGGGTCTTACAATTGGGATTTTAAGTGAATCCCCTTTACCGGCGGTCGTTGTTTATCATGAGACTAGTATGCATGATCATCCATAGCACTGGTTTGACTCATCAAGGTACTTTTAACTTCTAGAGATAACATGTTTAGGATGTTAATTTGTGTGTTAGCATTGATCCAGTGCCCTCTGAAACTTAGGCCCTATATTCTTTCTAAATACAATTTGGAACTATTTGCCACTTCCACATCGATGGTTTTTTATGACTAAAATTGAGATTTTTTCTTCCCTTTTAGTTATAGGTCATGATAGGAACTAAAGTTTCACCTCAAATGAGATTGATTTGCATATCACTTTGTGCATTTGATGTTGTTGCTTTGATATGAGTTTCCACAGTCAAGATCTAATTACTATCCCATTGCTGGTCTGATGCATGAATCTATCTTTCATAACCTCATGCAATTGAATTGATGTTTCTGTGATGAAATCTTCACATGTTTACACAAGCAATACTTCACTTATGGAGCCTAGCCGATTTGATGTTAAGGCCTCCATTGTTTTCTCCTATGTTCTACTTATTCAAAGCCACTAGGTTCAAGCTCTTTCTATCTCTAGTGTGTTTCCATAGGAAATTCCTTTTAACCTAATAAATATCAACACAAATCTGTGTTGCAAGAAGAGTAGTTTATATTGTTTATATAAAAGTAGAGTTTAGTACTAAATGAATTAATATTTCTTTTTTAGTGAGTGATAATATGACGAAGTGTGTTTTCTTCTCTCCTCTCAATATGCACTTTATCACTCATAAGATGATCAATTTCACTTAATTATGTCTCTCTCTATATCTGGAATGTCTTTGGATCATATGTGTCTCTAATATCAATTGATGTATGAAAAAATTTCCTTCTTGACCTCAATTTTATATTCTTGAACACATATAATCACTCTTTGAACGCATTTAAACTATTGACCTTACACAACATCATCATATTTATCTTAATCTTTATGTGTAATAAGATGTCAACAAGAACCAATGGAGAAAATCTCATCTCAATTGGGCAGTTCAAGAGATACAAATTTTGCTGGAAATGCCCTTTTCTAGCGTTTTGAATTTCCATTTTCCTAACCTAATTTGCATGTTCACGATCCAACTTATTATCCAATGGACAAAAGGAGAGCTTAGATTATGTGTATAGATCCACCCTGTGATCCAAGGACTAGGAGTCCTCCTCCTTCTCATACCATACACAGTGAAGGACAATGTGATTGACTGGCTAACCATTTTGCATCCATGTGTGTGACTTCTCAGAGTGATGGTTTTGGATGAGTAAGATAATGACTTTTTAGGTTATAATAAATGATATAAATAACGTATGCATGAAAAACATTCTCAAAAAAGCTTCTTATAAATCCAAAAGTTCTTAGAACTCATTCATAAACTTAGAACTAAATGATTTTGATAAATATTAGGTTTTTTGGCATTAAAACATATTAAGTTCTTCAATCCTCATTATAATCATATAAAATGAATAAGATCTCAGAAATATTTGAAAATTGAACCATACCTTTATGATTGACCACTAATTAGCATAAACTATATGAATAATTTAATATCAGTTTAAACATAGGTTTGACAAAAACCCTTACATTGGACATAATAACCAAGAATAATAATGTTCCTTGTATGAATGATGAGTAATTGTTATAATCAATTAGTGACTATGATCTATATGGTCCAGATAATTAGGAAATCTCTGAGTTTGATACATGATTTTTTATCAATTGTATGACTATGGTGTTCTTAATTGAATTAATATATGTATGTATGCTCTTTTATTCATAAATATTGACATGTAGTATTATTGTGTAGTACTTGATGTATTTGTTACTTGAAAACATAATATAAATAAACATCATAAAACACTTGAAATGGGTTAGCTCTTGTCTTTTAGCCTCGAGGTCCTCACGTTGAAATAGATCCCACACTTAGCTTCAATCCCGGAGGTCCCTCATGGACCCTTTCTAATGAAAGTTGGCCAGAGGCCTAATAATTAGGATTTCTTAGCAGAACTAAAATTTGTCTAAAATGGGCAATTCAATTTTAGATATTATTTATTGTTTCTCTCATATATTTCATTCTGGAAAACTTGTCAAATTATGAAAGCCTTAAATATGTATCTTTATATCCATGTACCAACACCATAATGTCCTCTAATTTTAAAAATTTAAATTATAATATTATGAATTCATTGAAGTTCACTTTAAGACAATTAGAGTATATTATAATGATGAAATCAATAATTTGAACTTGATTCAATTGAGATTATGATATAATCCCTAGAGTTAGATAGATTTTTGGATTTAAGTAATATTGATAAAATATGCTAAATGAGGTTCTAATCGAGATAATATGATGGGAAACACCTTAATTATATAATTATAGATATAATTAGACTTGTGAACCCCTTTTAAGGACTAGAGTATGCGACACGAGCCATGAAACCCAATTCAAGCCCATTTCAACTAATTAAGGTTTGCATATAAGTCCTTTTGAGAGAGCAATGAGGAAATGAGTATTTCAAGCTCCTAATAAATAGACACGATAATTTTAGTTTATAGATAATTGTAACATTAGATAGTGGGGGATATTTTAGAATATTCTGAGATATCTTGAGGTTAGGGTAATTTATTAAGTAATTATCTACATTTTGAAGCCACATTTCACATACATATGGGAATAATGAGGGAGTCATCCTTCCCAAATGGAATATAATAGTAATATGACTATTATACTAAATTTTGGGATCATGTAGTTCATATGTGTCATAGATAATTAGTTCCCCATTTTGAGTTTAATTTGAAATTAAAGAAATAAATTATATAAGATTTCTCCACCCAACACCAGATTTGGATCTAGGAGATACCACCAGTAGAGAGGTACCCTTCTCTGCTCGACCTCCATTAGGAGTCCATCTGAATAGAGCCTCACAATCCTTGGACTCATCCTCTCTATGTAGTCCTTTTTTTTAAAAGGGAACAAGCATTTTACTAAAAGGCGTCCATTTTTGCTTGATTTAATACCACCTTTAAAAAATGACCATTATAGATAAAGGTATGGGTCAAGGCTTTTACTTCCTCAACATGTATATGCAGTACCTTATTCCCATTCCTCTTCATGTGTATAAAAGAAATGCTCGAAAAGACTTTGCTAATTTCTTGGATATCAATTAGATATCATACAAAAGAGCCCCCTATCTTCATCACCCCTATTGACTGTCTAGATGAGGTTGAGAGCATTTGATTCCACTTCAATATTATGATAGCATGCACTGGGTACATGCTCAATTATCCATCGACGAGAGACGACTTCCTCTAGCATTGCACTTATTGTAGGGTGTATGCTTTGTTGTCCTATGCATAGAATTTTCCCACATGCACATCTCAGCATAAAACCTAGGTCTGGTGGTGAGTGTTTTCTCCATGAAGCATCAGTGTTAAGCTTCACTATACCTTCCTACGGTATGGACCATATTTCTCATCCCCCTCAATGTGTATGGTTCTACACTTCTAGTACCTAGGTGTAGAAGTTATACCCATGTAATCATCTATCAGTCTAAGGAAGCCTGGTAGTTTTGCTCATGGATTCACTAAATATGGATTAAAGGTCTATTCATTCCTCTCTATCTAGTTTTCCCACCATCACACCACCACCTTATCGTTCATTGGTGTTGTCACTATGTCCATTACCTAGTTTACATGATCGATAAAGTTGTTAGTTGAAATGTCATTCATAATGGAGTTTGGTTCCAGAGAGTCCCAAACTGGCTTCATCTTCTCGCAATCAAAAAGGGTGTGGTAGATTGTCTCAGTTCCATTGCTACAAAGGGGTAATAGAGAGTGTTGGATGATGTGGCAATCAGTGAGTCTGCTTCTTGTGGCCGACCACCAAGCTTCAGATGCCAGTAGTTTCCCCACAGTAGACATCATCTTTTACCCTCCTGTATCGCACCCATACATGTTTGATCCTCAATAGACCAAACCAGTAGGCTAATTTAACTGAGAAGGTTCCATTGTTTGTGAATCTCCACACCAAGCGACCCCTTCATGGTGTTTGGGGCAATCACAATGACAATATTGTCTCCAATAGCCTAGGGGACACTAAAGATCATAGAAGCTCTTCCCTCCACATGCCCATATCCTGGATGATGAAGACCTTCACCCACTCTAGGTGTGTGTTATTGCATCTCTCCTCCTGTCTTATGCCTTCATTTTTTCTTGGAATCCACCTATCAATCCAAAAAAGTGCTTATGCCCCCTCTTCGATCCGTCATTCCAGGATTTCTAGGAGAAGTGCATTAGCTCCCCAAAGACTCCTTCACGTATAGCTTTGTGTGTACCAAAGGTATTCTTATCTAAACATATATCCCCTATAGTATTTTGCACACATCATCTTTGCTGGTAATCCTTACTCTGGATTTGTGATAAGGCACCAACCTTATTTTGCCAAAAGTGCTTGATTAAAGACCTTGAGATCCCGGAAACCCAACCTGCCCACCTATTTTGGTAAGTAGAGCTTGTCCCATGCTTTCCAGTGAATTTTCCTTTCTGTTCCCTTTGCATCCCACCAAAATCTTTCTATACAACCATGGATCTCGTCAATGAGCCCGTCTGGTATCTTAAAAATACTCATCATGTATCTCGGGATCGCCTGTGCTACTGCCTTGATAAGGATTTCATTTCATGGTTCAGATTCAAATTTCTTCTTCCATCCTTATAGCTTTTTCTAGATCATCTCCTTTACCTAAGAGAAAATAACCTTCTTTTCCCTTCTCATTAATGTATTAAGTCCCAAATATTTTGCATGATTATTTGTAGAGGATCATAAATTTCCTTTTTTCTTTGTTCCTATACATTTTTGCTAAAAGACACCTCTAATTTTGATGTATTAATATCTAGTCCTGATGCTCCCTCATACTTGCTGATAATTTGATCTATAAATGAGCACACTTCCAGAGTTGGCCTAACAAAAAGTATGTTGTCATCTACAAAAAATAAATGTGATATCATGGGCCTATGTTGACTAGCCCAGGCCACATGTTTTCTCCCTAGATTTGCTACTATCGTTATGGATTTAGAAAAAGCCTCAACACAAAAAAGAAATGGATAAGGAGAGATTGGGTCACCTTAGCATAGTCCTTTGATTAGATTAAGGTTTTCATTATTTCTACCATTAATACAGACCACATGGGATACTCTAGCAACATAGTTTTTTATCTTCTCACACATTTTCATTCTGAAAATGGGCCTTTGAAGAACATTTTTTAGAAAATTCCTTTCCACTCTATTGTAGGCTTTACTAATATCAATCTTCAAAGCCATTGTCTATCGCTTCCCTTTCCTTTTATGTTTCATGCCATGGAACATCTCATAGGCTACTAGCGCATTGCCAGTAATCAGTCTGCCTAGCAAAAAAGCACTTTGGTTTTTGGAGATAATCCTATCCAGAAAAGGCTTTATTCTATTCACCATCACCTTATCTAGGATTTTTTAGAGAACCTTGCAAAGGCTTATAGGATGAAAATTAGTGATCCTCTCGGGTTGTTTTCATTTTGGGATAAGCACTATAGTCACTTATTTACTTCATGCAGATCTTGGCACCCTCTTCAACACTCCCTCGTAAAGTTGATAACATCCTCTTTCACTATTAACCAGCATTTCTGGTAAAATGGCTTTCATTCCATCTGGTCTCACTGCTTTAGTTTGATGGTTTTGATTTAGAGCCCTCCATATCTCTTCTTTAGAAGGTAAGATCTCCATCTATGTTTCTTCTCTCTCTATAAGGAGTCTTTCCAGTCCCAAATCCTCTTCTGCATCTCATGTCTGCCTAGAAGTTGTAAAACAATTTTCAAAATACCCCACCACAATGTCAGCCATATCCACTTCTTTGGTTTGCCAGTTCCCTTCTTCATCTCGCAACCCTTTAATATGATTTTTTTGGTTCCGCTAATCCGCTTTGCGGTGGATTTTTTTTATCACCATCCCTCATCTCATTATCTCTAGATCTGAAGTACCACCAAATTCCCTCTTTCTTCTTTAGCTCAAGAAGTTTGCCTTGGATTTCCTTGCACCTTTTCAATATATCACCAGATGGTTGTTTCTCCTAAGAAAGAACTAGTTTCATTTTAGCTTTAATAATTGATTTTTTTATATTTCCAAACTTTTCCTTCACCCAGTTTGCCAGATTGCTTCCAGTTTTTTTTATTTTTGTGGTTGCATCTTCCCCCTTTCCCTCTTGCCAGGTACTCTGAATAACTTCACGCCATTCTTCGTCAGTCATCCACCATGTTTCAAATTGTGTAGTATTCCTTACCCCATTTGTCACTCCCCCTTCTTCAGTAGTAAGCCATATTGCAACACAATCTAAATTAGTGAAAAGAGAATGTGTGATGTCGGATTTACCATGAGTTTTCCACCAAAGCTCATCATCAAAGAATCTATCAAGTCTTTTCCCTTATCCTTGTGCTTGGTGTACGACCCATGTACTAGGTCATTCTTCTACCTCTTTAGCCCAAATCTCAAATCTAACAGACATCCACTGCCTCATGGAAAGCATCCATGCCTCTCTCAAATCCTAGCACAACACCTTTCTCTCTATTTGACAAAATTTCATTAAAATCCACAAACCAAACTGTAGGAAAATTTGAGGTCTGGTGTAGCTCCCTCATCATGTTCCATGCCTTTATTTTGTCCCTTTAGTTTTCCCATCTGTATACCCCTATAGCTTGTCATCTGTTCTAGCCCCTATCATCCTTGACAATGCAGTCCATATGGTGTTGACCGTAGGATACCAACTGGATGTCCACATCCCTGCACCACAAAGCCACTCCTCTGGAGTGCCCCACTTAGATGAGACAAATTCCATTAAAGAAACCACACCTTCCTTTCACATACTCCACCTTGCGCACATCTACCCAAGTTTCCATTAAGAAGACCATCGTGGGACCCCACCTCTAACACCATTGCCCAAGGGTCAGTATAGTGTCGGGGTGTCCCAGCTCCTGACAATATTATGATAGAATTTTCATGGTTGTTTGGGGGGTAGATTAACTTCCACCTCTTCTAATTTGTTGGAGCCAACCTGATTTGCAACACAAATCTTATTCCCATGCTTGTTTTCCTCTCCTATCTTCTCTCCCATACTCACATAGTCCTCCACCCACTCCCTCTTCTTTTTTAGTTTGGTTTGGTAAGATTACTCAATTCACTTCACCATTGATTTTCATCAAGCCACTGAAGAGAGTACGACTACCTTCCTGATGTGATCCTATCCTTTAAACATATTTCCTTGGTTTAGCTATCCCCTTTCCCATTACCTCACCTTCGAAATCAATATGAAAGTTCAAGGTCTCAAAGTTATTCATTTCCCCTTATTTCCTTGCCCTATTCCCATATATGATTTTGTCAGAACTTGTACCCTCATTCTCTTTAGTTGTTGTCTTCTACATAGATGCACAAACCTCTTGTTTGTGTTGTGTGCTCCCATTCTTACTGTTATTATCCCATGTGCCCTTTCTACAAGTATCATTGCCCCTTTTCCATGCAGATGAGATCTCAACCTCACGGTCCATCTGCCATCCCCCCTTCATAGAAAGCCTTACCGCATTGCCATGACTCTCACTACCATATCCTTATCCTCTATCTAGGATATGAAGCCCCTTCTGGTGACCAACCTTCTCCAGACGTCTCTTTCCCTCCTTCCTCCAACATTCTTTTCCACTCCCTTCTCCTCTTTAAAATGTTGTTGTTTTACCCCTCTCATAAAGGCTCCCACTTTGTCCTACACTCCATGTTCTTGTTATGAAATCAAGTTCCTTCTTACATTTGTTTATACCCTACAGTTCATATTTTGCATTTGTACAATTTCACCTCATAGGTGATGCTCGGATCCATGCACCCCATAGGCACTCACACGGTTCATGTTCCTACTCCTCCTTAGGACAGTCCTGATCTATATATCCTATTAGGATGCAGATGTAGCACATGTTGGGTAATATTTCATACTTAATTTTGACTTGTACAATTTCCTCTATTCTATCTTGGTGCTATTTAATAACCCTAGATATATCCAGTGCAATATTCACTTGACAGTAATTATCCCAACCAAGGTTTTCACCGTCGACTTCGGTAACATTCCTACACGTTTGGACACTTCTCTTACTACTTCATCACTTATGTACCCCATCTAAAGATCATAGGTTTTTAGCTACATCTTGCTTGTATTGATTGTAATATCTGATAGTTTCTCATCGGCCATGATTTATCTGAAGAGTAAACCATTTCCTTCAAACAATTATGGTGCACCATCTATCACCCTCTCCCTATCTTTCCATTGCATGAATTGGATGATGAATAAATTATTCTTGATTTTCTTAAAGACTACCTTCTTCAGTAGGTTCCATATTGGCATCATCTTCCTAGTTAGGGCATTAAAATTATAACTCCTCTATGTCACTAGTCTCCCCACTCAGGAGACCTCAAGATGATCCTCCTTGGGTTTTATTCCTTTCATCATGAAACAAATCAAATCCTGATCATCTTCAATTATCTTCAGGCTAGTGCATCCCTTGGTGATTGCATCCTCCATAGCCAAAATGTGCACTAAAACCCCCAAGACAAGAAGAGACAACAACCACTGAAAATATAGGACTAAGGTATTAGATTGCCGATACTTGTAATGCCATGGAAAATGCATTATTGGTTCACCCTCCCTCGAACGACATAGCAATCACCAGAGAGTCTAGGGTTTCCTTGGGGAACAACTCACAATTGGATGCTATGAGAATTAGGGTTACACCTAATATATAATTAGGGTTCCTAACCTTTAGAAACCATGATATATTGGAATTAGGGTTTGATAGATTACCCTAAAATCTAGTTTAGGACTTGAGTAGGATTATGTAGTATCATATGCAGATAATCCTGACATATTGGTAGATTAAGTAGTACCATATGCAAACAATGTTGACACATTGGTAATATGTATATTTCAGATAATGTTTGTTGATTCTAATTTTATTGAATGTACATTGGTTGATGTGATTTCTTATACACACATGAAGTAAATGGATAGTATTGCATGGATTCTTCATGAGAGGGTACGTTGTTATGTTATGAATAATCACATATATCAAAATTTGAAGTTTCTTGAGGATTTCTCAAAGTTTTATGTAATAAATTCTTGGGTGTTTATTTTCTTACTGTTCAATCATGATGCCTATTTCAGTATCACAGAAAATAGACTAGGATATTCTAAGATTGTGTTACATTTAGAAAGGGCTAATACATATAAATCCAAAGACTAAAAGTGATTACACCCGAGATAGCATACCGAGAATGGGTTAGAAAATCTAATGAAAATACAAGTTCATATGCATAAATATATGGTTGTGAATATTATATGTTGTTATCATACATGCAAACTTTTTATGAAACCCTATTACAATATAACAATATATTGATTCTTTTTTTTACTTGTCAACATTTTACATAACTACCATATGTAAAGATATGAGGACGGGGAGATTTAGATGAAATCAATTTAAGATGCTAAAGTAACATTGCAATGAGAATTAGATAGATACTTTAGTACTTATTCTCATGTATATGTTGGTTTCCTTTAATAGTTCATTTAACTCCTTAGAGCAGCCTCATTATATGTCTTGTAACCAATCTTTGTTCAACTGATGGAACTTGTTGGTTATTATTTTCTATTTGTTAATTTTGGATCCTCAAAATTTTAGGTAATGACTCCCAAATTTATGGCCTCTCTTAATTGGTGGATACTAAAAAATGGGGATTTCTATGAACACCTTGTGTATCAATCACTCATTTCAAGTAAGTTTTATGCTCAGAGGTAGCATGGGATAAAATATGGAAGGAGATAAAGTGCATATAGATTGTACCTTTAGTGTAAAGATCCAAGTTTATACATGTTCAAACTTGTATATTTCTCCTTTCATTGTGTAATTATATTTTTTTAATAATTGATGTTGTATTAATATACATGTTGAATGTTAAGAATGATATTGGTGTATGCATATAGTAGTTTGTTCATGTATTCTTAGCTTTAACACATCTGCATCACACTATGATATACATTTGTTTGAAACCTTGGTGTTCGTCCTTTTGGACCCACATGGTTTTAGAAAGGTAGAATTTGGTTCCATCATATATGGTATCAGAGTATATGCAATAGCTACACCTATCATTTTCACACCATGAAACACAAACTAAACTCAACCTTGCATTTTGAACCTTAGAAATATAATATGTTATTCTATAAGGATTAGTTTTGACTTAGCCTCTAAGTTAGCACCTAGATGTTCTAGAACTTGATGTAGATTTGTGTAATTCTTGTGGTTTTTATTTTTCTCTTCTCTTGTGGCCTGGGACAAAGAATAGAAAAGTGAGGGAGGGTATGTTCTATAGAGGAAAAACCCTAGACATATTATTTCTATAATGTGATTAGGGAAACTACATTAGAAACCACCATGTTCTTATTTTTTCTCTAGGTGTCATGGTGATAGACTGACTGATATGTGTGGTAACTCGTTGTGGTTTTGATTTCATTCTAGAGGAGTACAGGGGTTTTCTATTGCATGTTTTTCCATGATGGAAAACCTATTTTAAGTATATGATTATAGATTTCCATGAATATTACTACATATAGAAAAGTAGTAAATGTCCATGTGACCTACGAGAAAAAGATGTAACATTAGTCAATATGTGAGTTCCTAGATGATAAATGGAGAATCTAAGTTGTTTAAGGACATGGTCAAAGTTAGGATTAATTTATACCCAATATGATCTAAGTTTGATATTGATATGCTTCATAATGATCTAGGTCTTGAGGATTTTGATTATGCTTTGATGATGTAAGTTGAGTTTATTGATCATGCAATCCTAGCTATTCCAACACCATATATGATATATATGGAACGTTTTTTGGTATCCACATAGCTAGTGGGTTTGCATGCAAGTATGTACCTAGATTCATATAAGTTAATATGTCTCAAATACCACCACTTTTCACATCCGCCACCACCCTGACACCGCTGGTGACTACATCCACAGTCACTACGCAGCTCGGGGCATCATCAGTGTCTCTTCCGCAAGACACTAACACCGTCCCACACAGACCCCAGTCATCTCACCCTTCCGCTCCTGGGGCCCCTTTTACTAACATCGGTGAGGAATTCGGCCGTCAATTTGACGTTGTCCGAAACCTCCTCACCGATCCTTCTAACATATTAAATTCTATTTTTTCTTGTGTACAGGATTTATCAGGACAGGTAACCAAGATCGACGAACAACATCGAGCCTTGCCCACCTTCCTCCAAGGCATCCAGCAACGACAGGACGAAGTGGCTAAGCAAGTTGAGCACATCAACAGCCACACCAACAACCTGTCGGACCTGGTCCTTGGAGCAACGCGTCAGCAAGAAGCTACAACACAAAAAGTCGATGAGATCTCCAAACAGACTCAACCTCTGCCAGAGAATCTTCGCAAGCTTGAGCAACATCAAGAGGCCCTGAGCACGCGCTTGGCTACCATTGATGGAAAACTTACGCAGCTACATCATCACCAAGAGGAGGCAAATAATGATGAAACCCAACAGCTACGTGCCCAAGTCACAAAACTGACAGCACGTCTCCTCTCCGCCAAGGGCAGATTCACCGACCTCAAAGAAGCCCACGATGCACTGCTCGAAAAACACGAGCATCTGCAAGTGGCTTTCGACGAGCTACAAGCCACTCATCGGCGGTGTAAAAAGTCTGCCAACAAAAAGCAAACAGACGAAGCTGCGGATGACAAAGATGACGATGATGAAGAAGACGACGACTCAGACTCATCTGCTGACTCCAATAAAGATACATCTTGGATGACAAGCATGATGACGGAGAAGACCCCGGGCATGCAGCAGGACCCTCCCAAAAAGGGTCCGACAAAGGTCACCAGGACAGTGACCATCACCCCAAGTCCCCACACAACGACAATGTCAACATGTCATATGGGGATCAATTCTTTGACTATTCAGCTATGGGGTCCATCGGGGAAGCTGCCAAGGACGCGGCCTACGCTGAGTTACAACAATGCATACTAGGAACCAGCGCCAGCCCGCCAAAAACCTCTGCTCTCTTCTCAGCACCTTCTCCCCCTTACCAAGACGAGGCAGACCAAGTAAGTCTAGACACGGACGAGGATCTTGACTCTGGCTCTGACTTGGACGATAATCTAGAGGGCCATGTAGAGGCCTTCGAACAACCTGCTTCTCCTCCACCACAAGAGCTTCCCCCGCCACCTCCTCTGCCGCACAAAATGCATGACCTAGATATGGAAGCCATCTCTACTTTAGATGCTCAGGACATTTTTATACTGAACACTATAGTGGACGATGCAAAAGTGGGGGAAGACATAATCTATCATAATACCAAAACCAGGCATAAGTTGACACGCGAAGACTTCCGTAGCATCCTCCGACCTCGGTCCACGGTGCCAATGGCGATCTTCCGTGTCCTCCTCGCCAATTGTATAGAAACATATAGAAGTCACAAGTGGAAACAACCGGTTTTTAACGCTTCGCCCACTATGTCTTTTGGCCTTTTATACAAAGACATACGTGAAAAATCGGTTGAGCGGCTGCGGGTCGGTTTGGCACGAAGGGCACGTTATCTTACACTGCCCTTCCAAGTCTCGGACCACTGGCTTTTTATGATTGTGGATACCGAGGCTCGAGATGCCAAAGTATACAACTTCTGTAGCACCGAGCTACCAGCCGGAACAATAAATTTTGTAGGAGAAGCAGCAGGAGAAGCCAGGTGTATACCCTTCCGGCTGCTTAAATTAATCTGGGCTGCACGCCCATCTCTTCGACAGGACTGGAGCCAACCATGGTTCAAAATCATAAACCCTCCAGTCCAAGCCACCGAGGGATCTGGGGATAGCGCTTTCTGCACCATCCATCACATTCAAGCGTTGAACCAGGAAATCCCATTCAACGACCTGGTAGCTGAAGACTTTCATTCCTTACGTGGACGTTACGCCATGGAACTCATCTGTGATAGACAATTCTTCAACGACCCAACTATGTCACCAGATGATGTTCCTCGCTACCTTTTCTCAGCTGTCTAGTGACGACAACGGCGACCTTTTCGACAAGTTTTGAAGGAGTCAGAGCAGACCAAGTCACCAGAGCAAGATAAAAGCAAGAGCGATCCTGTATACACCATTGACCCAACCTTTCCTGATTTTGATCGCGATGCTTGTAAGGGTCTTAACGATCTTTAATTGCGTATCATTATGGCATGACTGTCCGCAGACAAAGATGACCTGGTATTCATGTCTCGAGACATACTTGTGATGGCAGATTCACTACGAGAAACTCTACAGGATAAGGGATCCCTTTCTGTCAGCCTCATGGCCGCCTACCAGTTTCTACTTGGCCAAACCAACCCAAACACATACATGGCATCTCCATATATGAAAGATGATCTCCTAAAGCTCAAGAACTTCGGCACAACCGACGCACTGATCTCATATCTCCAACACACAACGCCGAAGTTCATCATGTTACCCATCCTGTATCATGAGCACTGGATTCTCCTGGCAACAAACCTCCCAGACGGAACAACCACAATATACAACAGTTCCGACAGCCAGTTCAACGCTCGACATCGACACTACGTCGTGACGCCAAAGACGCCAACAGAAGTAGTGGCAAAGGAGTGCGCCGAGAAATTAATCGATTTTCTGAGTCAGCATACAAAGGCGTACGACAAAGAACATTTCCATCGCCCCGCCTTCTGCCACAAATGCCCCCAGCAAATATGACAATCGAACGATTGCGGCTTCCACGTCCTCTACTGGATGTACACCATCATTGTTCTTCAAAGACCAGTAGAGGAAATGACCGACGTGGACTACCACGCTTTACGAGGACAGTTCGCATCCAATCTACTTCGTTCTCCGGGGGCAAATGAAGATTTACCTTAACCCGCGGCCCTTGTCCTAATGACTTCTCAACCTATCACTTTGCCACTCTGCGGCAAGAGTGCGTGATAAGTTGGGGGGTACATTAGACAAGGACGAGGTATCAATTTCCACACTCCTCTTTCTATCTAACACTTTCTATACAATTCTTTATTCTTAAATTTTTTCTTAAACAATTCTTTTTACAATTCTTTTTACTTAATTTCTTTTTTAGTCACCTCAACTAACTCTAGAATCATGTTAGTCCCTATAAGTAAATAACACTTAGACATCGAATGGCGATTTATCAATTTCCACCCCTAGTGATTTCATTTTTTTTGCTTCAATTCTTCATCTGACTCTCCACAGGTCAAAATCGAGGCAGATTTAAGCCAAGATCTCGAGGATGAGAGGGAAATCAGGCAACTTCCAAATCAAAAAGTTCTGCAAGTGAACCACAAATCAAATAAGTGCACGTTGAAAAACTTTAAGAACAACTTTCCTCTCTTCAAAATAAAAGAGGCTTGGCCGCCCAAAATAAATTCTCAAAAATCCCAAAACCCAAGCATGTGAGTTATTCAATAAAAGCCAGAGAGACGAATAAAATTATGAGAGTTGTGCCACGCATAAGGATCTATACGAAGAACTGAAAAAGGTCTCACCCGGCCGGCACATTCCGCTGCCCTCACAAAGGCAGATGTGTCGTGCCTGGTAGTGAAACCCTAAAGTTTCCAAGTATATGAAAGGCTCATAAAGGACTCGCCCGGCCGGTACATTCATCTGCCCTCATAAAGGCAGATGTGTCGTGCCTGGTAGTGAGATTCTAAAAAAAAAAGAGCCTAGACAGCCCCTCCCCCACTTGAAGGGGGAGCTACCCTTCAAAGCCTTTAGCCAACCCTCATACCCTCTCTAGCTTCCAATAGGTTTTTCAGAGAGGTATAAAGCTGATTAGAGTCAACAACATGCACAAAATAAGGTGGTCCCAATGCAAACTTTGAGATACGGAAAGAACCTGAGATCCAAGCAACTCTCGAAATCCGAAAGAATCAAGGCATGCAATAAGACTTGATACAACCCCAGCGGAACTCAGGTCAAGAATTGAAGCAAGAGTACGGAAATCCTAAATAAAATCGCCTCGCCATTACATGTCTCAGCTCTATCTAACTTGAGGACAAGCTAGACTCTAAGTTAGGGGGGGTGATAACCTCCTATTTTAGTCGTTTATCTTAGTCTTTTTCCTTAGTTTTCCATACTCTTTTTAAGTTCAAACTATACATAATCCTAATTTTACCCCTTTTTGTAAATACACCATCATACTAACTTTTTCCTTTTATATATGCAGAAAAAGCACAAAAAAATCATAAAAGAATAACCCATCCTCAAGACCGCATGGAGTCAAACGGTCTCAAGACCGCATGAAGCCAACCGGTCCCGAGACCGCATGGAGTTAAACGGTCTCAAGACCGCATGAAGCCAACCGGTCCCGAGACCGCATGGAGTCAAACGGCCTCAAGACCGCATGAAGCCAACCGGTCCCGAGACCGCATGGAGTTCAAACGGTCTCAAGACCGCATGAAGCCAACCGGTCCCAAGACCGCATGGAGTTCAAACGGTCTCAAGACCGCATGAAGCCAACCGGTCCCGAGACCGCATGGAGTTCAAACGGTCTCAAGACCGCATGAAGCCAACCGGTCCCGAAACCGCATGGAGTTCAAACGGTCTCAAGACCGCATGAAGCCAACCGGTCCCGAGACCGCATGGAGTCAAACGGTCCCAAGACCGCATGAAGCCAACCGGTCCCGAGACCGCATGGAGTTCAAACAGTCCCGAGACCGCATGAAGCCAACCGGTCCCGAGACCGCATGGAGTTCAAACGGTCTCAAGACCGCATGAAGCCAAACGGTCCCGAGACCGCATGGAGTTCATACGGTCTCAAGACCGTCTGAAGCCAAACGGTCTCACAGTCCAAACGGTCTTGAGGCCCCAAACGGTCTTGAGGTCCAAACGGTCTCCAAACCGTTTGGACTTCGCTCAAAGCCTATAAATAAGACCCCAAGGGTCCTACAAAGGGGAGACATCTCAGACGTCCAAAGGCTGCCCCAATCGTTCCAGAGCTCTTGCCACTTCCATCCTCTGCCCTGGGGCTGTCGGTCTGAGGTCCATACTCCATCCTGAAGCTGCTTTCCCCTTCTTCGTCAAGAAGGTGGGAAGGGGAGACCTCCTCATCTGCAACCTACGAAGACTGGTGGATCGTTGCTCTCTCTCTCCAAGGGGTCGACCTTCTTCCATCCTTGTGGGGATGATGCTCTCTCTCTGTCTCTCTTCTCGCCTCCTTCTTGGTCTTAGTCATGAGGGAGTAGTCTTCTTTACTAGGGTGCGGGGAGTAGCCCCGCTACCCATACTTTCATATCATGTAAAATGTAATCCTTAGGTTGTAATGTAGAGTTCTTATCTTTGTCGGTTCAACATCAAACGATTAATGAATACTTGTTGCTTGATCTCCAACTTGTGTTATCTTTTATCTTTTAGTATGAATTGTCTACGTTTGTACTATTAGATTCGAAACTCGTTTGCATGTTGGTTCTTGATGCATGTATCCACCATGTATCTGTTTCGGTATCTAGAAGTGTATCTCAAGAAGTGGAGTAAACTCACTATCATCCGTTGCACTTTCATACTATGAAATGGAATCAGTTGACGTATGGAAGTGCAACCTTGGTAAGTCGAGGAACACACTTTGCGTGGGGAATGATGTAAAGTAATGTGACCATTTGATCGGGAATGGCTGGCGTTGCAACATTCCCGCACTTCTCGTAGCTAGGTTATCCGAAAGGAGACTAGGTCTACAAGGATACTAACTGACCGAACTCTTTTTGCAGGTTAAGTTTTTCTTTACATGTGTTGATCGATGTGTAGTGGTGGTGAAAAACCGATCACACCCTAGTGATCTTTATCATAGTTTAACTCTTAGATTTGCTTGCTTTCTTTACTTTTCATGTTTTAGTTTAAAACCATCAAAATCCAACTTTTCGATATAAGTGCCAACTAGTGAGTAGCTAAGTGAAGTTCTATACGTTTTTCATCTTGTTGCTTGCAACAAGACCGTTGTCTTTTGGGTTCGATCCTAAATCTGTACTATGATAAGGCTTCCATACTCTTATGGGGTTGGAGTTGTTATCTAAGCACCAGTTCTAGGTAAACTTAGAGAGAACATCAACTCCCTAGGGTTTTTGGTGCATCTTTGGGACTCCCATTGGAAGAGTGATCTCTTAGTGTAAGTCCCAGCTCCATCAGTCACTCTTTCTAAATGCAATGTCATAATATTCTAAATCAAACATAAAGTACCACAACTGCTATTTTTTTGTGACATCATTTATTTTATTTCCCAAATATATTCTATGAATATTTAGTTATTGAGAGAAGTCTTCTTCTCCCCAAGGATCTGAAGAAAAAGGATGAGAATGAAAAGAGATTTAAAAGGCACAATGGAGGAAGAAAACAATGCTATAGACCATAGATATTACAAGGATTCACATGACATAATGACACAACTATTGTAGTTTGTTCTTTTCATTTTTTATTGTTCTTCCTTCCACTTGTTTGTACCATATTTGTATGGTTTAGTTGTAGATCTAGTCGTTCCACCATTAGTGTGTACACTTTCTTCATGATTAGAAGATAAATAGTTGTATTCTTATACTTAACTACTTCAATTTTTCATCTCCTTTAGTTATGTGGATGTTTTCTTATTGCTAGTTTCAAAATAAATAACTCTACTGATTGTTATTGAGGAGCTGCAAGTTGAGTAACATGTAATATCTTGGATTATTTTTAGAATTAGAGTGTCTCTTCACATGACAATGTTTTATAAATCTAATGTTGAGATTCTGAGTTTTCTACGAATGATTAACATGATTATATTGGCGAGTGTCTATATATCTTGTTAGTCCAATTACATTCTAGTCGAGATACATCAAGATATATTCTATCAAGACAACATTTATGTGATTAAGATGTTAGATATGATCCATAAATACATTTATGTGTGGGTGCGTAAACACATTTCTTGTGTGTTTAAGATCTCCTCACCACCAGTTAGTCAATTGGATTTGTAACTTAAAGTTTTCATTTCTTGACATTGGATCTATTTTACTATTGATATAAGTGATATGACATATTAAACTCAAAGTTAGTGTTCACATGAGTATACACTATTTGTTCATCTTAGGTACTTAAGCGTATGTTAATGGGTTTGAATACTCATTTAAATATTTTAAGTTCCATGTATCAACCACTAAGTCAATTCATAAAATTAGGATTTCCTGAATAAGTATATATAGGCTTTGTATGTTACAGTTTTTTAGTGACGAGGTTGAAACAAACTTCATGAGTCATGTTTCATGCTCAAGTAATCCAATAGGGTGTTGACATGCTTAGCCATTTACCAAAAATCCCATTTCTCTTTTTACATTTTTTTTAGTCAGGTGGGTATCTAAGTAAAAATTCCACGACCTTGACCAAAATTTCCAAACTATATTTGAAGGTTAGATGCATTTTTCTGATGGAAATCTAGTTGACTTCAGTTGGTCGTATTCTAGGCACTATGGTCAGCTACATTTCTATGGGAGATTTTCCACAAACTCAATGTTACAAAAGGTTTTGATATGTTGAGCTAGACTTCATAGAAAGAAAATCCATCTGACCAAACTCCCCTAAATATCATAAACTTGTGAAATATGATTTCTACTTATAAGAATATGCAAACCACTTTTTATTATCATCCAGGTCAATTAGGGTTAGGGTCTTAACTGTGTACTCTAGATATTTGTATACGTATTACTTGTCACCCTAGGACCGACATGTTCCACATTTAGGGTTTTAGTTCACCAAACCCTAACTATTAATTTTTCATAGTTAACATGGTCATTCACTCATTATTGTTACTTATAGCAATGCATCCAATTATGTACATAAAAGACACAATTAGTCTTGTAACTCTAAACACCTAGATAAACAAAAATTGGGTCCTCAAAATATATTACCCCCACATCTAGCTCAATTCGGGAGAAAAGAAGTGTCTTAGATATTAAATGCTACTTATGAACTAGATTTTAGTAGTGAATACTGATTGGTAAATGTGTATATATACTATAAACATAAACTGACATGTGTGTATGCACATTAATATGCAGAAACGAAATGGAATTTTATTGGTAGGGGCATTTATATTAAAATGGTTGCTGATCGGTTCCTCTGCTCTAGAACCCATGAACAGATTACGAAGATAGAAACTAATATCCATTAGTCTAGAAATGTTTTGTTTCCTTCTAACTAATCATTTCACACTCTATGGACTGTACGTTCGAACCGAACCGAACCGAACCGAACCATCTGGTCGATTTTGAAAATCTGGTTTAAAATTATTCCAGTCGCGATTGATCTCCAGTTATAAAAGTACAGCACGCAAGTGCAATCACCCGGCCCCCACCGGTGCAACCTTGATTACAAAGATAATTGGGTGGTTGGTTTTGTCACTTAATGAGAATCTTGGCCTTTCCCATTCAGACCATTGTCGATGTATCATAAATATGCGTAGACATCTGTGCTGTCTTGAAATCTTCCTTTCTCATCGTCTGAAAAAAGAGTCAATCGCAGAATTTATTATTTACATGATAATTTATTCATTAAGCACGGCCCAGCTGTAATGCAAGTGCAGCAATGCTAGAAGAGGACGGCCGTTGTTCATGTTGACCCGGCGGCCGGACGTGGTTGTGCTTAATCGCCGGCGCGGGCCGTTCAAATTGCCTGCAGTTATGGGTTGAGTTTCAAGTGCATATGACAGGTTCGAGGACGGTTCAGTGCTTCAGTGCCGTTAATAAGTGCTGAAACAGTAGCCGCAACAGGGCTGGCATAGTTGTAGTCATGATTGCGGCTTCTGCATGCCGTCTGATTCTGCTGTAAATATCAAACTTTCCATACTAATGCAGGTTTCTTAGCAGCATAAAAGCTATGGTTTTATGTGCTTGCGCTTCGAATGTACTTCTTTTGAGGAAGAAGCTGCCCGGTTTTTCCTAAGAGGTGCTAATATATATCTAGCTTAATATGGAGCTGTGAATGATGACACCTACCTAGCATGTGAAAAGAAAAGCCTGCAATTTAGCGGGTAGTTAAAAGAAAAGTCTAGCGGGTAGTTGAACACGTTATAATTGCATGTTGTACTGGATTGTTGGAACGATTTTTGAATGTCCGTATGACTATGTATGTATCATCACATAATCAACGAGGTATATAGCCATTGACGCCGACAGCTCCAATACTTTTTCCCTCCTTTCACAAAGGTTGTTTCTTCGTCATGACCGACATTATTATATATAACTTTTAAACTTAGTCTAACAAACAATGTACTCTAACATACTGCTAAAACAAAAAAAAAAGGTTCAAATTAAATCTTTGACCAAAAGTCTCATGATTCCAAATCAGAAACAAGAAGATTGTGATACGTAGATCATGACATAATGCTACAGCAATGCAAGACCCCCCACCCTTTTATTTAAAAATAAAGCTCTAAGGTATCTCTTCAAGTTAGATGTCAATGTGCAACCAGAACCTTTGAACTTGGAACCGACAACACTCAAATTTTCTATACGAAATAATTAGTTGATCCCAACGTGTTTAAACTGAAAAGTTGTATCTATCAGACTGCTGCATTTTATAGCAATTATAACATATATACAAGCCCGCAGTCAACCTGGTTTTTCAGTTATTTTATGTGAAATGCTTCTATATGAAGTATTAGTAATAGCTTTAAGATATACTAAAACCAGTGGCGTAGCCAGAATTTTCTGGTGAGGGGGGCACACTCAATTGTAGAGCCATATATCCTATCTTGAGGGCGGGCACCATTAAGCATTTTGATATAAATCTAACTGCTTATATGTATAAATTTTACATGTTTTGAGACCAAGGGTAGGGCACGTGCCCACCTTGGTCTCTATGTGGCTCCGCCACTGACTAAAACGTAATATTTTACTATAATGAATAACTACTAAATCTATACTATATAAAACAAGCCGTTTTAGATTAGTCATGTAATTTTTTTCAACATTTTTATAAATTATAAATACGTCCTTTGTATCTAAGAAAGCCCCACATAGGAGGTTGGATGTAATTTTTTACATTATTTTTAGAAATTACATATTGGTCCCGTTGTATTGTAATTTTCTCTATTATTTTTTGAAATTACATGTTGGTCCATTTGTGTTTACACAACACTTTTGTCTTTAATTTTTTAAATTATTATTATATTAGGAGACTCCTGTGTAATAATATGTGGATGCAATTTTCTTCATTATTTTTAAATTACAACTAACCATTTTGGATTAGTCATGCAATTTTATCCAACATTTTTATAAATTATAAACACGTCTTTTGTATCTAAGAAAGCCCCAGAGAGAAGGTTGGATGTAATTTTCTCCATTATTTTTTGAAATTACAACAAGTCATTTTGGATTAGTCATGCAATTTTTTTCCAACATTTTTATAAATTACAATCAAGTTCTTTGTATCTAACAAAGCCTCACAGAGGAAGTTGGATGCAATTTTCTCCATTATTATTTGAAATTATATATTGGTCCCTTTGTGTTGCAATTTTGTCCATTATTTTTTAAAATTACATACTGCTCCCTTTGTATTTACACCACACTTTTGTCTTTAATTTTTAAATTATTATTATTTTAGGAGAATCATATACACTAAATGTGGATGCAATTTTTTTCCATTATTTTTTGAAACTAGAAGAAGCCGTTTTGGATTAGTTTTGTAATTTTTCCAACATTTTTATAAATTACAACACGTCCTTTGTAAGCTTCGGATTAGTCATGCAACTTTTTCCAACATTTTTATAAAATACAAACACGTCCTTTGTATCTAAGAAAGCGCCACATAGGAGGTGGGTTCTAATTTTCTCTATTATTTTTTGAAATTATATATTGGTGCCTATGTTTAAAAAAAAATTATTATTTTTTAAAATTACATACTGGTCCCTTTGTGTTTACACCACAATTTTGTCTTTATTTTTCAATTATATATTATTTTAGGAGACTCCTATATACTAATACTTGGTTGTAATTTTATCCATTATTTTTTGAAATTACAACAAGACATTTTGGATTAGTCATGCAATTTTTTCTAACATTTTTTAAAATTACAAACATGTCCTTTGTATCTACGAAAGCCCCTCAAAGGAGGTTGAATGTAATTTTCTCAATTATTCTTTGAAATTACATACTGGTCCCTTTGTATTGCAATTTTCTCTATTATTTTTTGAAATTACATACTAGTCCCTTTGTTTTTACACCACACTTTTGTCTTTAATTTTTTAAATTATATGTTATGTTAGGAGACTCTTGTATACTAATACGTGGATGCAATTTTCTTCATTACTTTTTGAATTACATGTCGGTCCCTATGTGTATGCACCATACTTTTGCCTTTAATTTCTTTAAATTATATATTGTATTAAAAGACTCATCTATACTATATAAGAAAGCTCCTGGAGGGGGTTCGTTGCAATTTTTCTCTATTAATTTTTGAAATTGCATATTGGACCTTGTTTGTAAACCACACTTTTATCTTTAATTTTTTAAATTATATATTACATTTGGAGACTCATCTATACCATAAAAGAAACTCTGAGAAAGGGGTTGGATGCAATTTTCTCTATTGTTTTTTTTATTATATACTGGTCCCTATGTGTTCACCATATTTTTTTCTTTAATTTTTTAATTATATATTATATTAGGACCCATTTGTACTATACAAAAAAGTCTATGGAGGGGGTTGGATGATATTTTCTTCATTATTTTTTGAAATTACATACTGGTCCATGCGTGTAAATCATACTTTTGTCTTTAATTTTTTAAATTATATTATAGTAGGAGGCTCATCTATACTATATAAGAAAGCCCATAGTGAGGGTTGGATGTAATTTTCTTCATTTTTTTTAAATTACATATTGATCCTTGTGTGCTTACATCAAACTTTTGTCTTTAATTTTTAAAATTATATATTGTAGTAGGAGGGTCATCTATACTATATAAGAAAGCCCTAGAGGGGGTTGGATGTGATTTTCTTCATTATTTTTGAAATTACATACAAGTCCCTATGTGTACTCCATACTTTTGTCTTTAATTTTTTAAATTATATATTATATTAGGAGGCTCATCTACACTATATAAGAAAACCCACAGAGGCGGTTGGATATAGTTTTTACTATTATTTTTTGAATTGACATAGTGGTCCCTGTGTGTGTACATAACACTTTTGTCTTTAATTTTTTAAATTATATATTATATTAGGAGACACATCTATACAATATAACAAACCCTGTAGAGGGGGTTCGATGCAATTTTCTCCATTATTTTTTGAAATTACATATTAGTCCATGTATGTGTACACCACACTTTTGTTTTTAATTTTTAAAACAATATATTGTATTAGAAGACTCATCTATACTATATAAGAAAGTCGGTGGAGGGAGTTGGATGCAATTTTCTCTAATACTTTTTAAAATTACATACTGGTCCATGTGTGTTGACACGATTTTACCGTGCGTATAACGCAAGTGCACGCGTCAATGTAGTATAGGCCTTTGTGAGGCCCGAGTCGAACTCAGGGACACTGAATTATCGGTAGACTACTACTAACTACTCGCAATCAGCTAGACCAATAAAAAGGTTATGAGATTTGTTGTGAAATAAAAGAAAATAAAATAAAATAAAGCATCGATTAAGTGTTTAGTTTAATCAATTCAGATGGGAATATTTAGGATTGCGGTTTCACCGCGGGTTTTCATTGTATGAATTTCCACATAGCTAATCAGATTTATCTCTCAATCTGGGTAGTGGCATGTAGTCAGAATTGTCCACTATCGTGGTACAATTCACTACCTATGTCTAGGTCAGTTCCACCGTCGTAGTAACATATACCCTAAACTAGGTGCATTAAAATCGACCTCTGGGTTTCCACCATTAACCGTACATCACCTTGTTCAAGGGATTTGTTAATTAATGTGAAATTCGTCTCTTTTCAACTGTTAATTCTTCTTTCAAAGTAATTAAAGGCATTAGATTATCATTATGGTGATCAAGTATAATAATATAATTGAGAAAACGAAATCATACCACAGATTCAAGAGATAAATGATGAATTACTATGATAAAAACGTCATACAATGCTTCCTCGGGCTACTCCCGATCCTAAAGACAAAGGGGATTAGCCCCGCATATTCATCTCAGAGTAAGACATGGTTGAAGAAAGGGGAAACATGGAGAAAAGCGTGGATAAAGTAATGAAACCCCTAAATGGAGAAGATCCAATCGTTCCTCGGCGTAGAGTGTGCGATCTATAGCCTTTTGGCGGTGGAAAACGTCTTCTTCGGCTTCCAGAACGGTCGGGGCGTGCTTCTGGGCTCCGTTCTCTTCTTCTCCTCTCCTCGTGATGTGTGCAGCGGCTAATGACGTGATACCCTCCTCTTAGCCGCCGTCATTAGGTATAATTACTGAGTTAGGTCGCAAAAATATCACAGTCGTCAGATTTGGGTCGATCTGAAACAAACTTTAATCTGACGGTGTCGATACCATCGACGCCATCAGATTAAAGTTTTATCCCTTTTCCATCGCTGAAGCTACACGTGTCGATAGTATCGACTTTGGGGTCGATAGTATCGACTGGCTAGTCGCTGGCAACCTGATGGTAAGTCGCTATCATCGACTTCCCAGTCGATGGTATCGACTCTACGCTGCTCCTTGCAGTTGCCTGCCTGTGGCTGTGTCGAGAGTATCGACGGCTGTCGATGGTATCGACAGTTGCAGATATGTGTTTTTTCCTGAAATTGCAAAACAAAACCACATCAGCCAAGATAAAACCTATTATTGTAATCATTTATGCTCAAAACAATAAAATAAGAGAGATTTGACACTGAGAGGGATCATAGACTAAAATAAGTGAATTATGCAATATTAACCACCAAAGTGACTAATAAATGCATAAAACGCAAGTAAAATAAGCCTATAAATGCGACTCAAAATCATCGCATCAAACTCCCCTAAGCTTGAACATTGTTCGTCCTCGAGCAACAAAACTCTAGAATAGAATTGCAAGGATCAACTAAAGAACAGATTATCACAACAGACTGCGCCATATGATCCCCGCCAGACATTCACATTCCGGCCCTCACTAACCACAGAATGATAATTACCCTAAAGGCGACAATAATCATCCATAAAAGATATCTACCTCAAAATTGATGAACACTATCACATAAGGCAGTTAACATAATAAAATCCTCCAGTCCAGACTCGGTGCATCTTGTGATCTTCTATTCTATGTTGCTCGTCCTAACTACCATCTAAATGGAAGCAGCTCTCCTGGTCTTAATGAGTGACGAGAAAATCTCAGTTGCCTACCAATTTGAGCAACGGGTGGATGGAATGGGTGGCATGTGGAAGAAATGGAAGCATTATACGGTTTTAAAATGCACAAAAGCCATAATGACCTAAATGATGCATATGCAAATGGAAATGCCCTAATGCCTATATTTGGGTGGAATGATGCATGCATTATCATTCCATCTCAAGGTTAGATGGAATATCTAAGAACCTACACCATGTGCTTATTCTTCTTAAAATGCAGGTGAGAACATGTTCCTTTCTCCCTCTCATTCCTACTTACTTCTCAATTCTCTTTTTTTTTTCTCTTTTTCTTTTCAACTTTGTATATATATATTTTTAAAGCTCTTATTTTCATAGCTGACAATGAATTATTTGTCGGGCCCACTTATTGCTACATAACTTATACATTTGAAGCATTCAGAAGGTATGGAATAAGTTCATCACCTTTAATGTTTTAGAAGACATAAGATACATGATGTACTATATGCACAAAAATGTGAATGCAACTACAAAATGATAGTTATGCAACCAAATGACACACACCTAAGAATAATGTACATGTATAACTAGTCTATTTTTTATTTTTTTTCATTTTCATGCAAGAATATGTAAGAATAGTTGCAATGCAAGACCTATCTACATGGGATGCAATCAAAGAGATGAAAACCGTAATGTGCTTCTAGTTCTTATGGTGGAATATGAAAACAAAAGGGGTGGATAGATCACAAGATTAATTGACTGAACCTTTGGAAAATATTATGTGTCCCTCACTGACCTGTGTAGTAATTAAGAGGTTTCTCTCTCTTATTTAAAATTAAGTTCTCATTATCATTTGGTCAGTTTAGGCTCAAACAACCAGTTCCGTCCACTTTTCATGAATCAAAGGAATGTACAGTTGTGATTTCCTGTTTTAGAGTTGACAAACCCAATTATTTCCTTAAGTTATGTGCTCAAAGTTAAACAACACCATTTTTTAAAAACACTAAAATTTTTCAAATTTGCCCCTAATTCCCATGTACAAGCAACGAGATGACACAAGACATTAGACATCCACAATTACACTAGATAGAGTGTGGATCCTACGAACAACTAATAACTAAGAGGAATAAATGACAAAACACAAAGCAATAAAAACTAAAAACTAAAAACTAAAGGATAGAAATTGTTCCAACTCCCCCCCCTAAGCTTGAATTCAACTATGGCCTCATAGTCAAAAACAACCTTAAAAGGTGGAACAGTGATACCGATCATTCTGCAGGAGGAGGCGGGTACTACGGGGCGGAGGGGTCCTAAGATGGGTACTGCCCCTGGAAGCTCGGATCATACTGGGGCATTGGTGGAGGTTGTGGATACCCCCCAAAATAATTCTGGCTCCAGTAATTATCGTAGAAGGGTTGTGCTACATCTCCATCCTGTGCAACCTGTCGTGGATGTTTTGTTGGTTGTCGAGGAGGAGGCGCTCATTCTCGAAAATGGCCCTCTGGTTATCTAACAGCCAGTTTGTTGTATCCTGAATACCGACGTATGAAGTCACATGCTGCTGCTGGGTCTGATGAATCTCCTGCATCATCTGGTAAATCCCTTGCATTGAGTAGGCATCCTCTCCTTGATGAGAGGGCTGAGGTGGCAGAGGCTGTGAAGATGAAGATGCACCCAGATGCATGCGGGGGCGCTTGTGGGGTGCCACCCGTGCACGAAGAGGAGTGAAAGCCTCCTCTTCCTCTTCATGCTCGTCGCCGTCATTATCATTGTCGTCATTGCCGCTGTCTTCATCCGAGTCATTAATGGCTATGACAGGCCACCTGAAATGCTGAGTGCCCTCGATGTTGAAGATGGGGTCTGGAAGCAAACACTCTTGATATACGTGATTAACATGGCAATGTGCATATGCCTGGCCATCACGAAGCAGGAGGAGGTTGGAGCGGTGCATATGCTGCAGGTTGACCTTGCTCCTGTTGGAAAGGGGAGTAAGTTGGGAGAGATCCAACCCAAGATAGGTGGCCAATGGTGTGATTAGCCCTCCAAAATGGATAGGATCTTTCCTCGTACTCCTTTTCACGGCCACCACGCGCGTCAAGAAGAACGCGCCCCAATTGCACTCCTCGCACTTCAGCAGTTTGTGCAGGAAGAACAAATCCATCTCTTGGAATTTGCTAAGAGACAAGTCGCCGCGAGCAAATAGCGTGGTGCAGAGCATGTGGTGCAGAATCCGCACAAACGGATGCTCGAAGTCAGCAATTACAGCGTTGTGGTAGCTGACTGATTTGCCCGGAGGCGCAATCACGAGCTGGGCAAAGATATCATCGTAGTCCGTCCTATTATCTGGCCTCCGGTGCTGGTAAGCGTCATGATACCAGTTGTATACCGAATTGAACTGGGCGAGGGTAATGGTGTAGTTGTTGTTGAAGAGTCTGAACGACACCCGCCCTTTCTTCCACTCTCTGTCGGTGGCGATCAAGTCATTGGGCATCACATTGATGTCCAATGATGCCATGAACTCCGCCATGAGTTCCTTGTAAGTCGGCCACTCACTGAAGAATGGCTGGCCGTCAGCGTGGAACTCCAGCTCGTCGGGCCTCCTGGTTGTGTGTCTTGCCTGCCCCTTCAAGACGTAGACGAGATTGTCATTGAACCCCAGGTCGCGGACCATCGTCTGATCGACGTAGAGTGTGGGCTCAATCTTTCTCTTCAGAAGCTCCTCGTAGACCTTCCGGATCTCCGCAGAAGGGTGAACTATCCTCGGACGAGGAATTGATGCAGTTCGCGGAGGAATGAACTCAGGAATCTCATTGGGTACCTCCCGTAAGGAAGATGTTCCTGTGGTATGCACCATAGTTGTCGAGAAAGAGGAACAGGAGATGGAGCTCGGTGAAGATGATCTCAGAGAAGACAATCTCTGCTCAGTGAAGACTCGGTGAAGATCGCGCTCCTTGGATGCTCGTGGCAGGCCTCCGGTCGCACAACACAGCGCAAATCACAAGTAGGGGGTAAAGACTCTGAAGGTGTGACGTCATATGACAACCATCCCTCCCTTTTATAACTAGTCGTCGCTGTTGTGCACCCGTCGATACCATCGACGCGGGTCAATGGTATCGACACCTGTAGCACAATCCGGTCTTCTGCTAGCATCGACAGCTGTCGATAGCCTGATGTGGGGGCCCAGATCGGTGACGTGTCGATACCATTGACGCGGGTTGATGGTATCGACCCATCCCATGGATCGATTCTGTTGATGTAGTGATCGTCGTTGATTCCCTCTGGCGGATCGGTGACATGTCGCGTCGATACCATCGACGCAAGTCGATAGTATCGACTCTTCTTAGGGAAAACACCCTCACGAGGCCCGACCGCCGCTTTCTGCCTGTATCTGGGTCGATACCATCGACAGGCCCGTCGATGGTATCGACTTCACTGAGACAAGTTTCGTCTGAATATCTTCACGGATCTCGCGAGTATCGACAGCCATGTCGATACTATCGACCCCGTTCTGGCGATTTCTTCAGCGCTACTGATGGTAGGTCGATACCATCGACGAGGCCGTCGATGGTATCGACTCAGAAAAATTTCTGCAGTCGTCTAACTGTACCATGTCGATACCATCGACACAATGGTCGATGGAATCGACCCTGCCTCAGGCCTGCACACTGAACAAACGATCAAGGTATCATTTTTACACTAAAAACAAAATTAAACCAAACTAACTTGCTAATGCAAACAAAAATAGATGACACTACCAATGGTTGGGTTGCCTCCCAACAAGCGCCCTTATTTAACGTCGTAGGCTAGACGAAATCATCGAATTCATCAGCTTGGAGCTTCGGAGAGTGTTCCTAAGGGATCACTCGGCAGTTTGCACTCAACTCGATCCTGGCCAATCCCTAATGTCAATGTACCTCTCCCGATAATCGTGATAACATCAGCCGTTGCTTGAAACGGCCTACCTAATAGCATCTCACAACCTTTAAGCTGCGGCATGTCCATGACAATGAAATCCACCGGAAAGATAAACCTGTCGACTTTGACAAGTACATCCTCACACACTCTGTGTGGCTTCATAATGGACCCATCCGCCAACTCAATAGTCATAGCAGATTTCTTTAGTTTCTTCAACCCAAGCTTTTGAAACGTGGACAGTGGCATAAGATTAATGCTAGTGCCTGAATCGCACTGTGCATAAGAGAAGTTATGTCCGCCTATAGAACATGGAATATAGAAACTTCCTGGATCTTCCCTCTTTTGTGGTAAACTCCCATGGATAATTGAGCTCACCATATCATTCACCCGGAAAACATCTGTGTCTTTTATCTACCTTTTCTTAGTGATGATATCCTTGATGAACATCCTGTATGCGGGAATCTGTTCTATCATCTCCACTAATGGGATATTAATATGGAGCTTCCTGAACATCTCCAAGAATTTCCTGTAATGTCTATGCTCTTTCTTCGGCCTCGAACAATCTGGAAAATACACAACTGCCTCCTCCCCTAAGCTTGCTTTGCTGTCACCTCCTGGCGTAGGCTTTGGCACATCATTCTAAGCTGGTGTAACTTGTGGCTGCTCATCTTTCTTAGTGGTTGTAGCTTCACCATGAAGTATGGCCTTCACCTACTCTCCTTGACTAGGTGTGGGGGTGGCCGCGATGGGTTCTTGGTGGGATTTTCTGAATGAGAAATATCCTCCAGGTAGTCCATAATGACTGCGAGGATACAGTATTCTCGGTGTAGCCTCCGTATCAAACATCATTTTGCCTTTTTCCTGGACCTCCACCACTGGGGAATCTGCCTCCTTAATCACTGATATGTACTTCACTTGATGATGTGCTTGAGCAACCTCTGCATTTCCAGCCTATCTTTGTTTATTTGTATGCTTCATGGTCGCCACTTCATTGGCGATTTGAGTCACCGTCGCCTCTAGTGTCCTCATCTGGGCTCCATGACTTTGCAATGTCTGCCCAAATTTAGTCAAAATCTCACCCTGGGACTGCAACTGCTTACTGAATATACTCATCATCTCTTGATTTTGTTGCACCACTTGACTAAGCAGCGCGGTGCTTTTATCCTCTGCCGTTGATTTTGGCTTTGCATCTGGATCTTATAGGAAGTTGTTCGGATCTTTCCATGAGAATTTCCTATCCTTCCTCCAAGCATAATCATTGTTTCTAAAGCCCTGTTGTTGCATAAATTTGACCTGGGCTTCCTCATTGGATTCTTCCTCTTTCTCTACAAGCTTCTTAGCTACGAGATTTAATTTATCATTCAGCTCCTTGATGGCCCTGGCTGCAACTTTAACTTGTTCTGGTGCATCCCTGTCGCCCCAAGACTGCTTTTTTGCCATATTTTTCAGAATCTTCCAACACCTAGTGCCAGTGTTGTTCAAGAAAAACCCCGATCCTGCTGAATCCAGATTGCTTCTATCATGCTCGGAAAGTGCAAAGTAGAAAATCTTGACCTGTTTCTCCTTGTCCAAACCATGGTGTGGGCACCTCCTCAACATTATTTGAAAGTGCTCCCCAGTCTCAGAATATGTTTCACCTACTTTCTGACTGAAATTGTGGATCTTTCTTATTAGATCATTTGTCTTCTCGGGCGGAAAGTATCTTTCAAAGAAAACTTCGACCATGTGATTCCAAGATTCCACATACTCGTCGTCAAGATTATGCAGCCATTCTCGTACATTTCCCGCCAGAGAGCTGGGGAACAACTTCAGGTAAAGCGTCTCATGTAGAAACCTATCAATCTTGATCATATCGCAATTTTCCACAAACTGGCTTATATGAGTCACCAGATCTTCATTCTTAAGCCTGTGAAATGCATTTGATTTGACCAAATTTATTAATGCAGGACCAATCTTATAAATTGGAATGTTGACTGCCTGTTTCTTGATCGGCCCTTTAGATGCAGATACAGAAGACGCCTTGATCTTCTCCCAAATTGTCTGTTCCTCAGCCATAGCTTCTCGTTCAGAGTCTGAATCTATATCTTCAGGTTGGTATTGATTGTTGTTCTCCTCGTCGTATGGTCCCAACGGTGGAACTTCTGGTGATAGTTGTGTGTAGTCTGTGCTACGCATCCTCACCATGCACCGATACCTGCAAAGTAGTAAATTTGGTTTAGTACAGTGCTAGACAATTTCTTAATATGAATGATAAACCATGAATTTTGAAAATGATAATAAAATAATAAAATAATAAGGTGGCCTAGAGTGGCCGCTTGCAGCACTCGTAGTGCCGACAATTGCTGTGTCCCCGGCAACGGCGCCAAAAACTTGACACGATTTTACCGTGCGTATAACGCAAGTGCACGCGTCAATGTAGTATAGGCCTTTGTGAGGCCCCAATCGAACTCAAGGACACTAAATTATCGGTAGACTACTACTAACTACTCACAATCAGCTAGACCAATAAAAGGTTATGAGAGTTGTTGTGAAATAAAAGAAAATAAAATAAAACAAAGCAATCGATTAAGTGTTTAGTTTAATCAATTCAGATGGGAATCTTTAGGATTGCGGTTTCACCGCGGGTTTTCATTGTATGAATTTCCACATAGCTAATCAGATTCATCTCTCAATCTGGGTAGTGGCCTGTAGTTAGAACTGTCCACTATTGTGGTACACTTCACTACCTATGTCTAGGTCAGTTTTCACCGTCGTAGTAACCTATACCCTAAACTAGGTGCATTAAAATCGACCTCTGGGTTTCCACCATTAACCGTACATCACCTTGTTCAAGGGATTTGTTAATTAATGTGAAATTCATCTCTTTTCAACCGTTAATTCTTCTTTCAAAGTAATTAAAGGAATTAGAGTATCATTATGGTGATCAAGCATAATAATATAATTGAGAAAACGAAATCATACCACGGATTTAAGAGATAAATGATGAATTACTATGATAAAAACGTCATACAATGCTTCCCCGAGCTACTCTCAGTCCTAAAGACAAAGGGGATTAGCCCCGCATGTTCATCTCAGAGTAAGACATGGTTGAAGAAAGGGGAAACATGGAGAAAAACGTGGATAAAGTAATGAAACCCCTAAACGGAGAAGATCCAATCATTCCTCGGCGTAGAGTGCGCGATCTACAACCTTTCAGCGGTGGAAAACATGTTCTTCAGCTTCTGGAACGGTCGGGGCGTGCTTCTGGGCTCCGTTCTCTTCTTCTCCTCTCCTCGTGATGTGTACAGCGGCTAATGACGTGATACCCTCCTCTTGGCCGCCGTCATTAGGTATAATCACTGAGTTAGGTCGCAAAAATATCACAGCCGTCGGATTTGGGTCGATCTGAAACAAACTTTAATCTGACGGTGTCGATACCATCGACGCGGGTCGATGGTATCGACCCTCACGATATCGGCAAGCCTTCTTTCTTTTCTGTCGCTGCGCCTGCTGCTGGCTCGATACTATCGATGTGGGTCGATGGTATCGACACCCTTAGGCATCGGTTTTATCCATTTTCCATCGCTAAAGCTACACGTGTCGATAGTATCGACTTTGGGGTCGATAGTATCGACTGGCTGGTCGATGGCAACCTGATGGTAAGTTGCTACCATCGACTTCCCAGTCGATGGTATCAACTCTGCGCTGCTCCTTGCGGTTGCCTGCCTGTGGCTCTGTCGAGAGTATCGACGACTGTCGATGGTATCGACAGCTGCAGATATGTGTTTTTTCTTGAAATTGCAAAACAAAACCACATCAGCCGAGATAAAACCTATTATTGCAATCATTTATGCTCATAACAATAAAATAAGAGAGATTTGACACTGAGAGGGATCATAGACTAAAATAAGTGAATTATGCAATATTAACCACCAAAGTGACCAATAAACACATAAAACGCGAGTAAAACAAGACTATAAATGCGACTCAAAATAATCGCATCATGTGTGTACATCAAACTTTTGTCTTTAATTTTTAAATTTTATGTTGTAGCAGGAGGCTCATCTATACTATATAAGAAAACCCCAGAGGGGTTGAATGCAATTTTCTCCATTTTATTGGAATTACATATTGGTCCATATGTGTACACCACACGTTTGTCTATAATTCATTAATTTTTTATATTATATTAGGAGGCTCATTTATACTATACAAGAAAGACCGCAGAGGGGGTTGGATGTGATTTTCTCCATTATTTTTTGAAATTACATTTTGGTCCCTATGTGTGTACACCACACTTTTGTCTTTAATTTTTTAAACTATATATAAGAAAACTAGTAGAGGGGGTGGATGCAATTTTCTTCATTTTTTTTGAAATTACATATCGGTCCCTCTATATGACACTTAACTTTTGTCTTTAATTTCATAAATTATATATTATATTAGGAAACTCATCTATATTATACAAGAAAGCCTGTAGAGCGGGGTGGATGCAATTTTTTCCGTTATTTCTTTAATTACATATTGGTCCCTGTGTGTACACAATACTTTTGTGGACATGTAAGAAAATTTCTTGCTCTTAACAAAGCCAGTAGAGGGGGTTGCATGCAATTTTCTCAATTGTTTTTATATTACACATTGGTCCCTGTGTGTATGAGAAGACTTATAAAGGTATATATTGTACATATTTATTGCATCTTCTTTTATCAATGTTTAACCTAGAAATATTCTTTGCTTCCTACTAACGCACCCATGCATAGCACGGGATTATGCCTAGTTTATGTTAAAAACCAGAGCATTCATCCATATCGTCTTTGTAACTTGAATTTCAATCAAGTCCTACCTAGCCTGCCATCTTTATATCATTTTCTTCAAATCTAGGTCATGTCTCATTAAGAAGACACTCTGGCCTTCAAGTGGGGACTAACCAAGTCAGATAGAATTGACGCCTTCCTTCATATAATTGGATAACTGGCTATAGTTTGATTTATGCTTTCGAAGTTGTACCCACCACCATACATGGTCATCCATTTATTATAAATTTCTCCTCCTTCCCCAAATAGTGATTGTGACCCAACTATAGATCTTACCAAAACCCATTTTCACTTTGCCTTGTTCTTTTTTTTAAAGTATCTTGATTTTCATATTTAGTCACAATCCATAGAAAATGTTACACATATCTATTTTCCTTCAACGATCAAAATAAAGTACATCATGGGCAAGTAAGACTTAAGCTCTAGATAAGGAACTTCATAACTCATTATTAGAAGCTCATATGTTATGTTATGTCACTAGTCACTACCATGCAATAACACAAGTTGGAGGGACATGTCAGTTTTGTTCGTGAGATGATCAAATAAATTGTAGTTTAGGGGATAAATGTTGATGACAACCAAATACTTAGTCAAAATGTGCCAAACCTCAAGTAACACCCAGAGTATGCCCCCTTATGTCCATCATTTGGTGCAATGAAATTTTTCTTTTATCAAGTTCCTTTGGCAAAGTAAGGGGAATAGAGGTCATGTGCATCTTTTTCTTCATAATTCAACACACTCGCCAAGTAGATGATGTCAAGTTGGGCTTTTTTCAATGGGATCCACTTTTTCTTTGTTATCCCTCATGAGTAGAGTGAGAACAGAGAAGAGATCTCATGCGAGACACATCATGGATTCAACTATCCCTCATAATATAAAAGGAACAAATCCAAATCCTAAAGTAATACCAAGGAGACAACGACCTTATAAGGATCATGTTCGTGTAAGATTTACATGGCTAATTATATGTTTTCTTTCTTAATATTTGTTATGTCACGATTGGTAAATAATTTAAGTAGATGAGTTCAACTACTTTACATATGGCATACATGTGTTGGTTAAAACTTGTAGGGATTGGGTGACTGAAACATTTTTCATGTTTTGGATAAAGTCAGTTAAACTGATAGAATTGTAGATAACTGGTGATAGATACAAGTCACTTTAACACCCTCATTATTATATAAAAATTTGATATATGACATATATTATACTATTTCTTTTATTTAGCAAGTTTTCTAATTCTACAAATTTAGTAGATAGGAAAAGACACACCTAAATTTATTTATTGACTAGATTTTTCTTTAAAGATCCAATGATTAAAGATACTGGAGTCCCATGCTAATGGATACATTGGGATTTGTGATCTGATGATTGTTATACTTTGGAATGCCAAGTTGTATGGTTGACTAGAAAGTTTGAGAAATTTTTCCCAACAACACAAGGTGAAAAAGGGTGATTAAGTGTCAATTTATAAGCTATCAATGAACATGGAACATTTATAATAACTGCATAAGACCTTAAATTCCATATATATTTTGAATACACGTCAGGTCTTGGGTTTGATAGAGGGAAGGGTGAAGTAGAACTTTAAAGAGAGGTTTCATCCTATACGTGTTAGATGTAATGTTTACAATTAGATATAGAGTTCTTCAAGGGTAAATAAAGCTTTCATCCATCTATTCTATTAGATTCTAGTAGGTTATTGTAATTCCTGATTCACCATCCCAAGGCTTTGGTAGAGTTTTGAGAATGACGACGATCCCAACAGACCAACATTAGTATCGGCTATATGATTTGTCCTCTCACACATACATCATAATTTCAACTTCCCAACATGTCACACATCCCATTACTAATCCATGTCAAGCACACTCAAATATGGTGGATCTATTTATGGGATATCAAATGGATTGCACCATGTTAATATGGGTTGTCTAGTTGTTTCTTTTAAGATAAATTAATCCAAGATAAAAATAATGAGATGTAACAATCTCTCCCACATAGATTCTTAAATTTCTCTTTCAGACTTAACCATATGGCTAATCTCTTCCCTATTTTAGTGTAGACTCAGATCGGCCCATGCACACTCACTCCCATTCATAATACCAACAGAAGGGTGGTGTCATTTCACCTCATCAAATAGTCCTTTCCATATACCTTCATCAGATAGTCTTTACTCAGTCTGGATTGCACAACACAAGACTTTTGTGTTGTATGTTCATGTAGTCCCCATCTACGAGAGGGAAACTAGATCTAATTCCATTTTTATTGGTTGTGCCTCTAATCCTAGTCCCTAGTAGAGTTTTGTTATGATGACTGGCCCCACATACCCCCACTAGACTCAGTTGTATGCTCTGTCCTCACTCATGCATAGTCAGAGTTTAACTTGCCTACATGCTACTTGTCCTAGTACTATTCAGAGTCAAGCACAATTAAATGCAAAGTATGTATTGTTGGGATACCTTAAAAGGAGGTCCACCTTGGTGAAATGGGAAATCTAACCACTCCTTTTGATCATCTCATTCAAAGTCTAAAATCATGGGGTTCCAGAGTTACTTCTAAATGATTTTTACCTAAATATGTTTCCTAACCATAATTATACTTTCGTTTCTACCAATTCATTATGTATTCCCTTAACTAAGATATGTTGAGGTGATCTTGATGAAGAATCTTAAATTGGAAATTGTTTAGATATTTTTATATGGTATCTGATTCACCTACTTAGATATATTATGATGAGTGATTTAATCTTATTTTGTGTTTTAGAATATTTGCAAGCTTGAAGTATATTATTTTAGTGCTATTTGACTAATTCTATTTGTTTTAGATTTTTTGGTGGAGGTTGCATTTATTGATAAAAAAACCATGTATTCATAAAAAATGGGTGTTATTAATTATAATTTGTGAATTAAAATGAATTATTCTCATTTTTAATACTAATCTAGTTGCATGTAAATATTGAGAAAAACTACTTGAGTAATATGAATGGAATTTAAGCATTTTGATGAAATGTGAATTGTTGTCATCCTCACTAATTTTTCTATTATTGTATCAATACTCATGTCATAGAATTGATTATGTTGGTTTTTTATCAAATATACCTAGTTTCTAAATAATAATTTATAGGTTTGCATTATGCAATTTGATGATTTTAGCGGTTGGATGGATGAATTTAATAAATTATGGAGAATCCCATCTAATTATGATGATAACAATATAATTCCATTGTTAATATATCTAGATGAGAACAAGGATTCTTAATATTGTTAATGATGAAGGTAAGGGTGATTGAAATCAAAACATCTGCCTAACCCTTTTATTTAATTTTGGGGTATATAAATGAGAAATGAAAATCAAATATTTGAATTTAATAACTAAAAAGAGATATAATTGTGTATCAAAAAATAACTACATTTGAATTGCATATGTCATGTAAAGGAGTCATAGCCCTAATTCCCCTCTTGTATCTCATTGTTGAATGAATTGATATATGTGGATGCATGTAGCCTCTCTTGAACCATAGAAATTCAACATAAGTAAAAATAATCATTGTGATATAACTAGAAGCAAATCTAGGCATATCTTCACAAGGAAGTATTAGGTTTTACTCAAAATAGACTATAATGAACTTAATTGCCAAAATTGCCCTAGTTATGGAATACCTTAAAATAAGATTGTTTAAGGTAAATATGAATTCATAAAGGTGTACTTTGTTGAATAAATGCAACACTTGATTAAATCTTATTTAAACTATATGAAATTGGTATTTTGCCAAATCTAGATGAATTTAGTGAATGTCGCCTAACTCGAAAGAAGGTCAGTTACACCAAGATGCTAAACTAACATATTCAAGAAATAAAAAAACTTACCAATTGATATAAAACATCAAGATATAGAGTATAACAATATCTACAAAGTGATAAAAGCAATCAATAATTAGTTTAAAATGATGACTAAGCTAAGAAGGTTAGAAGGATGGAGCTAATAACTAGATCCTAATCCAAATATGTCCATTATTTTGATCTCACCACATAACAACTTCTTTAAATAATTGTATAGATAATAACATATCTAATAGACTATGATTCAAGAATGTTATATGTGAAATCACAACTTTGTGATTTGGGTTACCATAAGGTTAAATAACATGCTTATGTGAGTAAAAACCAATATTGATTTAGATAATATTCAAATAAGATATATAGGGGTATATACTTAGTTGTTAATAATGGATGTGGTATTTGATATTTCCATTAGTGTCTAGTTCACATTTTATGAGTACAATGGATGACAAACTACAAGTTCACTAAAAACTTAAACTCAATATTTTACCATCATCAAATGAGTTTAAAGAAAATTTAACCTTACTTGATGATATTAAGAAGGAAATATGTAGCACGCAATATTATAAACCGATTTGGCTATGTCAAGCATTAAGAGATGATTTATAGTCAGAAAATCAAATTGTAGTTTTCATAATCATAGATTCCTAGTACAAGTTTAAAATCAAAATAATGAAGAGTATGCATGAGGTAGAATGTCAATATAATATTTGTAACAATAAGATCCAATAAAAAACAAATTCAAGGATAACTTTATAATATTGAATCTTGATCAGGCAAAATCAAGGTGATTATTACGAGTTGATTTGAGAAGGGATGACAACCTATGTTCTACTTTTAGATTTAATATTTCAATTGAAAATAATTCTTATTATAAGTCCTTCTACAAGGTTTGATTATATTATCTAAATAGGGTTCTCAGTTGATATTGTCCAAGTGTCTTGTGAGTCTATCTTTTGACTAAAATTTTATTTTATGGATATTGATAGAAAGTAACATGAATTAATAATTATGTGAAGATCTAGTTATTTGTAGATCTATGATTACATAAGAACCATGATGTTCCATGGTCGTGCTATTTTAGGAAAGTGAAAGAAGTTTTATGTAGCAGCCCACTGGCTTGTGCAAAGATTATTTCAATGATATATTTTAGCCCAAGAACTAATTCGGTGGAGAGTGGGAGTTTGTGGGATCGCACCTTATCTGGGGTTAAAACTCACCTTTAATCATATTCTTAGAAAAGTGTGAGAACTTTCATGGGAATCACCCATAACTTCTTTTTCAACTTTCTAACACTTAACTTGGGTAATGCAACCTTAAGCAACATTCAACCAAGTCTTTAGGCTTTAGTATATTTAAAGTATAATACGATTCACCTCTACATTTAAAAGAAAATCTATAGGATGGTGAATATCAATCGACTTTGTAATAGTTAATAGTCCCTTCCCTACATACCTAGATTAAAGAGACGAGAGATTTTGTTTTTACGATACCATTGTATCCTTACAGTGCATGACTTTATCAATGGAGAGTTTTCATAGTCCTGACCTTAAATTTAGCTACTAGGACTTGTACCATTCACTCATTACTTGGAGGGTACAAGCCAAGTTGATCAAGACATTAAGTAAAGTAATTTAGATGAGTATAAGTAGATGCTAATTTTCATTTATGTTTTTTTAGATTACTTGAAGGTGTCACTTAATGCTTATTTTAAAATAAATGTATTCTTTCTTAACGTATATATTATTGTTTTGGTCTTATTCTAGGATTTTTAGTTACAAATAAATATTTTACAATATGCATAGTGTTCATTTGTAAAGAGTGTAAACCACCCTCTACTAGATAAGGTAAACAAAATCCAATTTGGATAGCAGCAAAATTTTAAACTTTGACTATATTCAATTGTATAAAGAGTACAATAAAAATTTCCCAATAAGGGTGTATCAGCTGTATACATACAAATGATCTAGGTAGAGGAAGACTGAAACTACAAAAACATGCCTCAAACAAAAACAAAATAACATATAGCTAAGTCCAAGCTAGATGGTTGAACTTCACATCCCTAGCCTTAGGTTGGTTCACCAAGCTTCAATTGTGCACTATGATCCTATTCCTGGGTGGTTGGGATCACCCAGCAAGAGAAGATAAAAAGTATGCGTCAATAGAGGTAAAGGACAATTATAAAGCTAAAGCATTGCAAAATAAAAGATCCACTATACTAAGAGAGTGTCAAAAGTATGAGGCAAGTATATCAAATAAGAAATAGGAATTCTGCCATAATTCAACAACAATAATATATTTGCATGTGTGATTAAATGTGACTATATTAAACTAATATAGGGCTAAGGCACCTACCTAACCTCAACCTATAGGTGAGGGAGAATTGCCACATTCCCCTGGGGAGAATTATCACATTCCCCTAGGGTGAAATTACACATGCCCTCTATGGGTGGTTGTATAGATGTACACTATATTAGTTAATTAGTCATTTTCATCATCATGCTAAATAATTCAGTTGGCAGAGTGAAAATATAAATAATATTGCATCATAGAAAATGGGGTATCACAACCCAAGAAGTAATCCAAATAAATAAGCCAACATTGGCAATGAAGAATAATTAGAGAGCCAAAAAAAGGCATTAGAAAGATATCAAGGCTAGCACATTAGTAATGTAGGGTTGGATGAAGCCCAACTAAAGAATAGGGTACACATTGCACAATCATTTATTCACAATTATAATAGGGCTCACATACCTTATTTTGATTCATTGCCATAACATTCACCAATTGATTGTATCCAATTCCATTTTCCCTATTTATAAACATTCATATGCATTAGTATGTATTAAGCACAAAGTATAAGAAAATATACCCATTTTAGACCTTATTAGAAAACATTTGGTTTATGATTCTAAACCTAACCCAAAATCTTTCTCAAATTTCACCGATTTGGAAAACATATCTTATATTACAAATTGGAGTTAAAATGCATAAGTTATATATTTTAGAACACTTTATATGATCAAATTGATATTCAAGGAAAAATTCAAAAAAAGAATTCGAATTAGGAATCAAAAACCATAAAATAAGATTCTACATCAAAAATCCTTTCCATCGACTATTTATTTGTATTTTTCTGACCAAGGATTCATTTATTATGAATTAAATGATCTCGACCAATCAGAAGTCATGGAAATGACACATAGGAAAAAAATAAAAACAATTGGGTGCCACAGTGGCCGGACCCACGCTGGCATGGGCCAATCAGCTTTGGCCCATTCAGTTGGTCTGCATCCATTGGAACTCGGTCAAACATGACTGGGCAGAGGGCGACTTTACCAAAATACCCTTGTGATATAAATCGGTGATTTAAGTTTACAAGGACTATCAGGTCATTAAGATGCATCGATGATTCGCAGTTAGTGAATAGCACAAGACTAGAAAAGACATTGCTACCCATGGTAAAATAATCAAAACAATTAAAGGGTCAGGGACTACCCGGTCAAAACATTGTCGGGCTTCTTCTTCTCACAGACATGGCGATTGAGGAGCCGACCAGGGTCCAAGATCGTGAGCTATCATCAAGCTCAGGAGACGATCAATAGGGGGAACATTCCCCTTCACCTCGCTTACACCCGACGTTTGAGAAGAGGTCGACAGAATGAATACACGGTGTCGGATGCACCCAAAATCCATGGAGTCACTGAAGATAGGGGCGATGGACTACACAAACGAATCATCAAGAGCACAACACTACGTCAAGTCCCAAACTGAAGTTGCATCAAAACCGCCAGGACATAGAAAGAAGAAGGTGAATCTTACCGCGGGCGAAGGCACGTGGGAGCGGGAGGAAGCTAGGCGTCATCATTCTACAGATGCTGAGTTATAGGACCCAGTGTTTGGAGGCGTTTCGAGTCCAAGATGAGAAGGAGAAGGGGAGAGCAAAGGCCTAGGGTGCTCATTGTGCGACCAATTGGGCCAAAAGTGGAGAATAGGATGCTGGTATACGAGGAGTTTGCTGGAGTGAAGGACGAGTAGGGCAGAGGGTTTCAGGTATGCTGAGAACCAATTGAAGGGGGAGGGAGAAAGTTTGTGGCTCACAAAAGCTTTTCCCAGCCTTTTATAGGCAATAACATTGCTCTAGTCCCCAAAGCGCAACACAGCAGAGAAGAGGAAAAGGGCAAGGTTGGGCATTTTGCACACATGCCATAGCAGGTGATGAGCTAAGGCTTAGATGAACCGTCGTGACAAGAGGAATCTAACGAGACAAGAATCGCGCAAAATGGTTGAGAGGAGAGGAAGAACGGATCGACGGAGCTAGAGCGGCCCGTCTGTTCAGATGGCCAGAGGAAGAAGAAAGTGGAGGAGCCGTTGGATCGTGTAGGATTAAATGTCGACCGTCAGATGGAACGTGATACAATAAATCGCTAGACTATAGCATTACCAATGATATAAATGACATTTATTGATTCGATTCATCTACCAAAGTCCAATTATATTAAAAGCTCATAAAATAGATTTGAGGGGTCAAATGAAGTCCAAAAGCCACCAAATTTGTACCATAGGATCATATTAGTATTTAAAACGATGCTATATAATTAGATTTTGTATTTATGTCCAATAAGGCTCATAACTCCTATATTGTCCATTAGAGCATATGCTAATGTATTAAAAGAGGTGAAATGATATGAAAAAGCTTTTGATTGAAATCCTTGAGTGAGATTAGAGATATTAATTACATATTAATTTTCAGAGAAATATCTCACTTTTATATTCTCTTTTCAAGTATTATTTTCATATTTTGGAGGAGAGAGAAAGCAAGGGGTTAACATACTCATTAATTAAGTCAATTCCTCTTCATTACTCATTTCTTATCCAAAAGGCCACATTAACACTACTTTAACATTATCCACTCATTATCTATCATTAACGACCATATTTGAACATTAGTCCTCCATTAACACCTTAATTGGAATATTTGTGCAAAAACCCATTCATTTATATGAATGTGGTAAAATATGGATTTCAGCATCAAAGTGTGCTCAAATTGCACATGGAGGCCAAAAAAGATACAAAAGAATGGGAAATTTATGAAAAAGGTTCAAAAGGACTAGAAAGAAATTAAAAGCATGAGAAATGGGTAAATTGCAAGAAGAACCCTAAAATTGGGTAAATTACAAAAAGGACCTTGAAATTCAGTCTGTTAAATCATTCTTTCCAAAAAACCTAATAAATTGATATCTTATGTCCTACTTGTTAGATAAAATAATATTACATTTTATTTACAGTTATAAAAATTGATTATTGATATGTGTTATAATGTTGGGGTGGGATTCTAACCATTCAAAAGGACTTCCGATGTCATAGTAGTTATTTTATTGTTTTTAGGTGCAATAGTGATATTAGAGAGGCCATGTTGAAATTGTAATAAATATATGTAATATTAAGTTAGAAATGTCCATGTACCGTCACTTTTTCAAAGTGGTTTTTGTTGACTTTGTTGTTCCATTCTTGCGGATATATCTCAGTGCAGCCTTGATAATATGTAAATATAAAGAATTACTTAGTTTTTATTGGATCCGATAGAATATTTCCTTATTTAGTATATATTATGAATTGTTGATAAATAAGAATATAGTATCTATAATCCCTTGTGGTGATTTGTGTTTATGTTTTATTAAAAAGGAAAAAATGGCATGTTCTCCTTGATAACATTTATTATATCTTGTTGTGATTATGTTATTTGAAAGTTCAAGTTTGGTTGAGTTTAGGAAAACACTAGTGGTTAGTAATAGTAATAATGTTTAAGGGTGGTACTTATCATGTAGTATTAGTTCATTTTCCAAAAGAAATGATGATTCTATTTGTGTAGTCAATGTGGCTTTAACTTAAGACCTCCAGGTAACAAAACAAGGATCTACCCATTTCAGTATCCCATCTTGGGAATGTGGTATTAGTGCATAAGTCATATAAATTTTTGAGTACACTAAGATTTAGGATTCAAACATAATCAAAATTATGAACTAATTTAAATGAATGAATATTGACATAAGTTAGTATTCATGTACCTTGGCTGTGTATTTGACTATTATGGTATGTATGTATCAAATGTTTTGATTGTACTTCTTCTGGTAGCTCTGTCCAAGCATCTAGATGAAGACATCTTCAAGCTGAGAATATATTAGTAATAATGAAGTTGTCGATAAAAGTTACAATATATAATATAAGTATACATATTTAGAATTTAGACATAAATGAAGATTAAGCTTAAAAGCAACCAAATTTGTTTATAATATATGTAATTAATCCTTATAAATCTTGAATATAAAAATGAAAAAGGTAAGAATGTTTTAAAACTAGAATATGTTATCAAGTAATTAACATCCCTTGTCAAAGTTAAGAAATATGTTAATGAGTTACGATATAACCATATAAGTGATAATTTGTAACAATTTTGAAAGGAAATATGAGAAATCATACTTGATATGAGAAAAAAATATGGCCATGTTGAGGAAATGAAATATTCATCGTATAGTGTTAAATTGAGAAGATGATAATATACCTAAAAATTAGTATATATATACATATAAATATATATGTATATAAATATATATATATGTATATATATGTATATATATGCATATGCACTCATATATATACTAGTGCATGCACACGTACACATGCACGTGTCACATTATATATGTTTAATATTTACTAAAATATAAACAAAAGTAAGAATACTTATTTTTTCAATTTAATTAATTTATAAATATATATGTGTAGTAGTTTTTGAAAGTAGATATTTTACAAATGATATCCTTTTAATTGCATAGAGTTATCATTGTTATACAAAAATGAAATTATTATTGATAATATCGTAGAATTCCTTAAGTGTTATATTTTTCCATAAAAATAATGACCTTAGTGAATTTCAGAAATTCATTGAAAACCTTTTTCTAGTGATTTATAATATTTAAATACTATGTCTTTATCAGAAAAGAAATGAGAATCATGACATCTTATTGAATCACAAGTCATCACCAATGCACCATGCGAGCATCACATTATACAACTAGTATATAAGTAATACAAGTACTCATATGTTATGGGGTCATCAAGGGCATGCAAGTTTCAACCTCATGCGGTATGCAGTGGATATAATAAGTAATATTGTATATAACATGCATATGTTTCTCTAGGGATATTTTCGTATCTCGATATTGGGTACAAGAAATTGTAAATACACATCCACCACAACTATTAATATAAGTAATACAAGTACTCATATGTGATGGGGTCATCAAATACATGAAAGTTTCAATTTCATGTGGTATGCAATAGATATAATAAGTAATATTGTGTATAACATGCATATGTTTCTCTAGGGATATTTTCATATCCCAATATTGGATACAAGAAGTTGTACATACACATCCACCACAAAAGGAGAATGTGTGTCCCATTACTCTTTCAGAGAACCCAACACCACTTCACGTCTTACTTTCATAGTTTACATTTCCAGATTGGTGGGTAGTACATAACATTTGTTTGAACCCTAATAAGAGTGCCATTGGGATTCTGAGTGCATATACTTCATGCTCATAGGTGTGCATGAAGCATTATTTACATTAGATTTAAGAACAATGATTTCTAATAAGATTTGTATTGCACATATATGATATTTTATTCTGGATATTAAACTTAATGTATGTGTCTATTAATGTTAAAATAGTGATTTTAGGGTCTTTTTTGTTAAGAAACGGTGGAAGCATCATCCACAAGTTGCATGTTTGTATTTTAAAGAGGCATTAAGATACTTCTCCAATATTCTTCACCAGAAAACTTTTGCTTTTGATGATATTAAGTTTCTAATTTTGTATGGATAACCATTGCTAGATGTATTTGAAGAAGCGAACATAGATGTCAATAAAATCAATTGATGAAGTTCCAAAAATAGGTTAGATTTCAGCTTGCTCTTGCACTGTTTCAACTCAGTTAGAATTGATCGAGGATGGAATATAGTTATAACACCAATGTACATGCTGCATTTTGTTTCATAGTGCTCTGTATACTATGGTAAATGCATTATGAGTGATGAATAGACGAATGAGACAAGAACTACAAATGTGGCAAGATAGAAGTCAACCAATGTGAATTTTCATGAATTGTTCTTGTTCACTCCAAAAGGAAAGGCAACAATCCACCATAAAAAGCATGATGTATGGCATCTCCATTATAGGTTTCATCACCATGGGTGGAAGTTCATTCCTATGTTTCATGAATGGATAGCACTATAAATTAGAACCAAAATGATGCTTTCCTCAGATGTTGCATGGCATTCTCCATCTTCTACACCATGAACATAAATTTTCCCATAAGGTTACTGTCGCAATATAAACTCATGGATGTAATTGCACTTTTGTACTCATACAAAGGTGGTGATGTACCTTGCATTCTTGTCCTACACTCAAGTAATAAATGCTAATATTAGAGAAAACAAGCATTGCAATAGGATCAACTTACCCTGCCAGGAACTTACATTTTACCTTCAAAAAAACTTACCCTGCCAGGATCAGCAAAAGGTATCCTTTACTATCAAATTTAGACCGCTTGGTTGCATGTAAGTATTTTCTAGCTTTGTTCAACAAAAAAAAAAGTATTTTCTAGCTTCATCTACGAATTACCACAAGGAAACTCTATAAGATGTAAATGGAGACTCAACAAACATGGCAGTTTTATAAAATGACAAAAATGATTACATGTTCTTTCGGTGTGCAGAGATATGGCAAAGATACATAGAACTGTTCTTTCACAGAAGGGGGCATTGAGTAATCATGCAACTGCATTCCTACTTAGTTTAATTAGGATCAAGGTATAGCAGAAGACGCCACAATTATAGATTAATCCTAGGGATTTATTCTAGTAAGCACATAGTTGCTGAAAGAAATATGTTTTTATTCCATATTCCAAATATACCTCTACCTCTACATAGACGGAGTAGAGTGGATTTAATATGTGTGGGAAACATTATAAAAGGTTTATGGTTGCAATTAGGATGATGCACGAGTTTCGGATATATAATGGACCTGGGTTGATTGGAATGCGTAAGATAGGGAAGTGTGGGAGAAAAAGGGCTGAACAACCGTTTCTAATGCAAAGAAGGGACAGCGATTACTGGATCCTATAGGAGTGATAGGAGAGTACTGGAAGTGTAAATCTCGTTTTAGTTTGTTAAGATTAACTTGCCGAGAGCGGACATTATGGAAATGCGAGCTTTCTACAAATAAATCTACATTAATCTAAAGGCGGAATAGCTAATCACTTAGCTTCCTAATTGGGATTTAATAGAATTTAGAGATATAGGGAAAATTAAACAAAGGAAGGGCAAAGTTATGAGAAGGTTATGGTCAAATAAAATGAAGGGGACAATACAATGCTTCCTTTTGATTGTTTGGGAGTGGTCGGTTGGAGTTTAAATAGAAAATTCGTATATGAAAAGGATAAGAGAAGTTGAATGACTTTGAATTTGCAAATTTAGACTTGTTATTTGTAATTTTAATGAATCAGCAAAAATATTATTATATGTAAAACTTATGGAGAAGTCGTCCACTATATTTTTTTCCAAAATTTCTTACATGCCAACACCTACGGAATAAGTTGGAGTAAGAAAGAGTTCGGAAAACATAAATAAGGAGAGAATGGAGTTGATTGGTTGTGGTTTGAAAAGGAATAACGTCAATAAAGAGGATATGGAAGACAGACTGAATTTAAATTTAGATAATTAACTAGTTAACGTTTTATATGGAAAAGCGACTGGAGTGAAGATAGGAGGAAGGTGTGGAAATGACGGCATTAAGGAGGGAGAGAGATGCCTTAGGATTGACTGGGTTGCAATTTAGAAGATTAATTAGTTGTTATTTCATTTGGGAAAGAAAGTGGAATAAAGATAAGAAAAAGTAATGGAAATGACAGTTTTAAGGAAGGAGAGAGTGGATGTGGATATGGGGAAGGTGGGCGTTCTTTGGAGAGCCGTTAGTAAAGATATGTCAATTAAAAACAAACCTTTAAAATATTATTGAATCACCAAATAAGGGAAGTAGATATGAGTCAAAAGAAGGTTAAGGTAGTTTAAAAAAAAACAGAATATGCAGAATCAAGAAGTTGGTAATGTCATGAATGGACAATTTCTTTTACTCTCTTCCTATGATTTGATGAATCCGTAAAAAAAAGCACATAAATGAGTCAAAAGAATGTTGTGATGGTGGGAGAGAAGATAAAAGGTGGGGAATTATAATGTTTTGAAAAGCGGGTGGAGTGAAGATAGGAGGAAGGAGAGGAAATGACGCCATTAATGAGGGAGAGAGCGGCCTTAAGATTGACTGGGTTGCAATTTAGAAGATAATTAGTTGTCATTTTATTTGGGAAAGAAAGTGGAGTAAAGATAGGAAAAAGTAACAGAAATGACGGCTGTAAGTAAGGAGAGAGGAAACGTGGATATGGGGAAGGTGGGCGTTCTTTGAAAGAGCCATTAGTGAAAAATGTCAATTAAAAATGAATTTTTAAAATGTTTCTGAATCCACCGAATAAGGGAAGTAGATAAATGAGTCAAAAGAAGGTAAGGTGGTTTGAAAAAAAAATAGAATATGCAGAATAAAAAAGTGGGCAATGGCATGAATGGGCAATTTCTTTTACTCTCTTCATATGATTTGATAAATTTGTAAAGAAAAGGTATATAAATAAGTCAAAAGAAGGTTGCGATGGTGGGGGAGAAGATAAAAAGTGGGGAATTATAAGGTTGACAATGGCGTGAATGGGCAATTTCTTTTACTAATTAAGAACAATAAAAATGTAGCCAAATAATTAAGTAAACGTAGATAATTAGTAAAGACGAAGTTTGAGTTAGTGAGTGAGAAGATAAAACGTGCGGAATGGGCAGTTTCTTTGCATAATTAAGTAGAAAAAGTTTCATCTTCCATGATATGGAATGGGCAAAATATCGGGGGAAAGTTTCTTAGTGCGCAAGGAAGAAATATTGTATAAACAAATCGTAGGAGTAGGCTGGTAAGTGTGCATGGATTCCAGAACATATAGATTTAAAACCCTTACATCTTCTTTCGGATCGACCACGGCTAACATCACATCATAATTAAGATGTAACATCTCTATTTTTTGTGAAGTGGAAGTTGCCAAACAGTTCTTCACCATATACTATTGCGGACTGCATCAACATAGGAAATAACTAACTCGCGCAGGAAAAGAGTAGTGGTACTTCTTTTTGTTGACACACTTAAAGTGATGAGGGTGAAGCACGAAATCAGGCATGGATATATAGTAGTAAATATAAATCGTGGGCTCTCGATCAGCTCCTTGTCAGTGTGTTGCGGAGCGCATAGACTAACAGCCTATTTGGTATGCGGTGAATGGAGGGGAGGGGAAGGAGGGGAAATGACTTAAGTTGTTTGGTTGTACATGATGAAGGGGAAGGGAAGGGAATGGAGGAGAATGAAGGGGAATGGAGGGGAAAGAATCATGTATATTTCCAGCCACTCTTCTCCCCACTAAATCAGAGTGGAGACAAGGGGAAGTAGAAAGATTTGGCGGAAAATATTTTCTAAAATATGGATGGAAAAATAGAATGTGGAGGGAAAATATAAATAATATGGCGGGAAAATCTTTGTATCCCTCCAAGTGAGGTGAGAGAATTGTAGCGCACAATTTAAAAACGTTGAGGGGGGAATTTGAAGGAAAAATTTAGAAGGAAAAATTTAAAATAAAAAGAAACTAGAATAAATGTAGCGCACAATTCATAATAAAGCTTAGAAAGTCTAGAAAAAATGTTGTTAGGGAATACTTAAAGTTTGAAATAAATAAAAATTACAAACATAATAACACAAGGAAAAACAAAAAAATAGAGAGAATTGTGGAGGTAAGTGGAAGAAACTCTAAGTTATGAAGACAACTTAAAGAAATGGAGGGAAAATTATATATATGGAGGGAACTACACGTATAACCACAATAGATATAAAAAGAAAACCGGTCAAATATATCTTGAAATAAAATATATGTTATGCAATATCCAGATATGTTGGTTGCTTTTTTATTTTCCCGTTAGAAAACGGTTAGAAATTATTAATGGATATGCCGACAAACAACTATAAAATATAGAATTCAATGACATAGGGCATGAGAAGTGTATCTTCTTCATTAACAAAATAATTATATGAATAGTTTTATTTTGATCACAAGATTTTAATTTATCTTGATTTTTTTATATATTAATATGTGAGGTGTATGTAACCTTTTGCGACATTATGTCTCATTACAAAAGTAACACTTTTTTATGTCTTTTATGTTCTCTCTTTTCCCTTCCCATATTAATCAAACAGACTAAAATAAGTATTCCCTTCCCTTTCCTTCACCTCTCCTTTTCTCCCTTCCCTCCCATTCATTCACCGCATACCAAATGGCATAAGAACGGATGACGTTGTGGTGAGCGATATGGTGAAATAAGTAAAAACACCGATATGTAAACGTGATTATGCATGCGTTACTCATCAATGGGGAGGGTATTATCCGTTTACCCTTAAGGGTAAAGATTTTTATTATCCTTTATCCGTTTACCCGTTCCCCGTTTCCCCGCTATACTATAAGGGGAGGGTAAAGTATAGACATTATCCATACCCTTTTATCCTTTTACCCGCACATGATATAAAGGTTACACAGATATGAATATTCTAAAGGGGTTTGTATGTAAATGTTTAACCCTAATACTTTATTCTATCATGGGAAAATGACTTGGTGTTGTGCTTGTAATACTTTTTTGTTGAGAGAAAAACATATATATCTTGCGGAAAATGAGGTGTTGGTGAAACACTTAGTTGTTATGCATACTTAAGCAAAGGAAAAAAAATAATTTATGCATAAAAATTTATTATTGTGTGAATTGACTTAACTTTACACAGAGAAACATATGATTTTGGATTGGATATAATGTTTTATATGTTGTTATCAATAAATTAGTTATAAAATTATTATAAATCAACAAATTTCTTTTTGTCAAAATTACCTGCTTACCATTTACCCTCCCCGTTTACCTTGTGGAGAAGAGGGTAAGGGTAAGGAGAGGGTAAGGAGATTGCTGAGAAGGATAATTACCCTTACCCTTACCCGCTACCCAAAGAAGGTAAGGGTAACGGTAAGACCTTACCTTCCCCATTGACTGCCCCACTCACCCGTGAGGTGAGCATGACAAGAGCTCCTTGTGCTATTTAAGTGTAACATAGATCCCTGACAATACTCGCCTAGGTTGTTTCACTTCACTCTGCTCATTTTCCAAAGCACCAACTCACCAAGTTGAAGCCTATTTCGTCATTGATGTCTTGTTCGGGCTCCTCCTTTTCCACAACAGGGGTCGCTGCAGCAACGCCCCTCTGCCGGTCGTAATTGTAACAACAAAAGTGACAGCATAACCTCCTACACGTGATCCAATGATGTGATCGCAAGTTATCGATAAACCTATTGTCTGAAAGCTTTGTGAAGAGAGATGGAAAGAGGGAAAAGTGGCGAGCTCCTGTCATCCGGCTCCACAAGAGTTGCTATTTAGATTGCGAAAAACAGAATTGTGGTTGGTAGAGCGATGGACTGCCAATAAAATACTCAAGTCAGCTACTTTGTTTACCAGCAAACTGGCGCCCCATCTTACCCACGTTCCGGGTACGGGAAATGGTATCATGTTGGGCAGTTTGTGAGTTTTGGCCCCCAAAAAAGAGAAAAACTGTGGGAAGAGAGAGAATTAACAAGAAGGTAGTATTTCAAAAATGCTTTAACCTGTTTGGCTAGTGACATAATAGTAATCAGTGAAAGTTATTTACTCTTTTTATAGTAATAATATAGATATGAGTTAGGCTAGAATATACTCCCGTTTATAGATTGCACCATACGCTCAAATGGCATTTGCTTATCTAGACCATTCACTAGTACAGATCTGACGTTTAATGTCACTTTTGGTGACGTCAGTTCCTTAAAAAAACTGATACCAATATACCAACAACGTCGGTTCTTCATGCCAACCGTCACCTTATGTGAAGTTCTGCCAATTTAAAAAAGACATGAGTACTGCTTTAAGTGTAACGTCGGTTTTCTTTCTTAGAAACCGACGTCTAAAATTGCCGGCGAAATAAAAAAAATTTAGGAAAAAATCCGCTTCTAAGATTTTCATCAAATTGTCGATTTTGTATACAACCGATGATAAAGTGTTCGGACCATATTCCCGCGGAAAAAATTATACCCTTATTATTTGTCGGCGCTACCAAACAAACAACGATTTAGATCCCTCAGTGAGACACAATTTTTTTTCTTCTAGAGATGGGTCTAAATCGTCGATTTCTTCTAACAAACCGATGACTAGGTCTTTTCGACCCATGTCCCAAAGAAAATATTTCTCCCCCAAATTGCTTCTTCGTCGCCAATTTTTATTGCTAAACCGACATATATCCCTAACCCGAGGGCAATTTTTTTTATTTGAAAATGTAGTTAGTTGTGAGTTTTTACAGACATAATCGACGACCGTGATCAGAAACCGGTCTCTATTTTTTTACTTAGTTTAGGAGTTAATCGTCGGTTTTCTCTAGTAACCAACAACTATACCCCTAACCCTGAGAGCAATTTTTTTTTTATTTGGATATTTAGTTAGTCATCAGTTTCTACAGACTTAACCGATGACTATGGCCCCAAACTGTTGTCTATTTTTTTATTTGATTTAGGAGTTAGTCGTCTATTTTTTGTTCTAACCAACGATGATGTCCTTAGTTGTCGGTTTTACATAACAACCAATGACTATGGGTAACTTCATAGCACCCGCAAGATGCAGACTTTCTCCCATTTTCCATTTCGTCGTGATTGACCTACTTTTCTTTGGTGATTTGTGATTCCCTCCACTGCCTCCATAGCTCGAAGGTTTGCCTCCGCTGCTCCACTCCTCTCTTCCTCCAGTCGTCTGTTGCTCACCGGTCACCTACGTTGTAGTTGCTTGACGCCTCCTCAAGAGAGGAGCTTGGGAGGACACCGCCGCCTCCAGCCAGGAGCTTGGGAGGACGCCACCACCTGAGTAGCTCTGCCGCCTGAGGAGCTTGGGAGGATGCCGCCGCCTCCAGCTAGGCACTTGGGAGGAGCTTGGGAGGACGCTGCCTGAGGACGCCTAAGCTTCTTCTCCTATTGCTACGTTAGCTTCCCTCCAAACCACCATGCCACCCATGGCCAACTAATAGGATATGGTTCATAATCTAATTTTGTAGCTTAATTGTTGAACATATTTGCATGTATATGCCCTTTTTCTTACATTATTGTAGTTACCTTGTTGATAGTGAATCACTTTTTTATGGTTAGTTACTTATTGCTCTTGTATTGATTAGTGTTAATTAGGATTGCTATATCTTAGTTAGTGTAATTTTTCTTCTTTCCTTAGTTTGTTAACATTAATTTCTAGTTTACTTTAGGTCATCTCTCCCTCCCTAGGTCATGAATATACTATATGTAATGATTATCTTGATGATGAACATGCACGTACATTGGAGATGTTGAAATTAATGTTATAGAATATGGTACCTAGAATAGGGTATGATTAAGAATCAGAATGAATTGAACTAAATAATGTAACATAAAACCTAGGACATGAACGATGAAAAATTGGATCATAGGGATAGAAATGACAACATACATATATTTTGTTGGCCTAGAAACCCATTCGAGATTCACTCATTAGGAGTAAATCATGGATTAGTCCCCAGTTTGGGATTGTTCTTGAACACTTAATCTCACTTAGGATGTAAGTATATAATGTATATTAGATTATCAAGATGTTTCATCAGTATTTTCCCATTTGTTTTCTAAGTACATATGTTGGTGGCCATTTGCCCATCTACATCAGTGTACTTAGAGAACTGCATGGAAATGTTGCCAATTTTCTTGAAAACCAAATACACATTATACACTTATTAGTGAGATTAGGTGTCAAGAATAACATAGATGGTACACACATTCATTACTAAACCCTAAACCCTAATCTTTAAACCCTAAACCTTAATATGTAAATCATTACTAACCAGTCTGTAAGCGATGCTCAAAGAGAAAGGCATGCAAAGAATGTATACAACCACACGATGGGTCGAGGTGGCTATGCAAATATTCACCAAAAGCTACTACATGTGTCTTCTTCTCAGCAATCTACTCTTAGGACTACTGAGCCATCTACTACTACTACTGAGTCTCTACTTTGCCGTGATATATGGATAGCTGGGAGGCAATCCAAATCTGGAGAAATAACCAACCTCGCAACTGTTGAGGCGACTGCAAAAATGGTAAAATTGAACTCTCAAAGCAATTAGTATTGATGATTGTTATATTTTACTTACCAATTACTAATGATGATGATTAGTGTGAGTTCCATGAGCAAATGAAATAAGGCAAGTTCATTCTTGAGGGAATAAGGAATGATTGACAGGTTCTCCAGTTAACTCAGAGCATCCTAGACATGTTAGGGCAGCAGGCGCTAGTGTGGGTATAACAATGTTCTTTGGGCCAGTAGAGCGCAAACTTTTCCTGAAAGGGGGATTCTTAAAAGAGGAGATAAAAGAGTTAATTGCAAAAGGAATACATAAAGTAATGAGCCAGTGGGTATCTACTTTGTTAGCTACTCAAACAGTACCAGTTGTGCCTCCCCGCTCTTCATATGAGGTGGACCCTCTACGAAAGAGGTGGTTGGGAGTAATCATGTGGACCCAACATCTAGCACGTCCACTGTAAGTATTTTAATGACATAGTAGTGTTTTCAAGATGATATGTTTATATATATATATATATATATAAATATATATATATATATATATATATAACATTCTATGTAAAATTGTAGGGGTTGAGGCCATGCCTTCTAAAATTACAAGAATATGTTGTTACTGTGGGCGAGGCTTACCCACCCCTTGTAGGTGCCACACTTCATGGTGCTCCATTACCTATCGATGTGGTTCACGTGTGCTCGAGGCTTGTCTACGAAGCTTGGAAGAAGTATACACTGCCATATGACCACCCCGATGCTGAGACGATAGGTGAAGAAAAAGGTTGTGTTGTCGTGTGACCCAAAGAGGGAAATATGTATATGGATCATGATGTATGGTAAATTTACATTACATTTTTATCTATATTTACATTACAATTGATATGAAATTATATATATATATATATATATATATATATATATATATATGCAGGACATAGGGCCTAAGAAACCCCTTATAGCTCTTCCTCCTCCACCTCCATCTCCTCCTGAAGTATTGGTTGGCTTACACATGACCTATTCGACTCGATAGGTCCTCAATACTGGGGTATGACACTATTTATAGGTGAACATGAAGCAGATTCGCCTATGACAGTTTCTATTGAGGAGGACATTATAGGTCAGCGTTTTGGTACTAGTATATTTCTACAATATATTTTGGAGATGTTTATTTTTCTTTGTTGACTACATTTATGATAGAACTTTAGATATGGTGAGATCTTATATAGCTTTATTCCACATTTTCAACATGGTGATCTATTTTCTTATATATTAATGTATACATGATATTTGTTTTGTAGCCACTTACATAGGGTTTGTATAGAGTTTTCAATGACCCATGTAGGATTTCTAGTTCCATCCTTGATTAGCTATGTAATTAAAGACCCCACATCTATTACCTTATACTACTCTATCACATTTAAATATTTTGGTAAAAAGAAGAAGAGCATGATATTAGCTCCATACAATGTTTTGTAAATTTACTTACTTGACTTATAATTTTGACTTAAAAAATCACATTTCATTGTGAATTTTGAGTTATATTTATTTTTTCCTTCTTATCACTCAGGAATAACCATTGGGTCTTATTGGTTGTTGTCCCCATGACGCTAACTGTTTATTATCTAGATGCTAAGTGTGACAAAATATACAATGGGGGACACGATTTGAAAATGACATTATTCACGTGAATAATTTTCTATATTTTTATCCGTTAACATATATATATATATATTACATGACTATTTACTAATCTCAATTCAATGTTTTACAATAACATATAGGGCTATAAAATGTTTCAAAAAAATTGGAGGAAAGCTGGTCACAAAAAAGAAAGTGATAGTTTGGGAGAATGTTGAGGTAGTTTTCTCTCCAATGCATATTTATGCCAACTATGATTACTTTTATTTATTAACATTTTGTATGTTAAAATTCATAGTGTTTAGTACAAGACAACAATTGGGCATGCACATACTATGTGATACGGTATATGGACATGATTGTCAAATATGTGATAGTAGACATCGATGAGATAAATAATGTAATCCATATATATAGTCTTGTTCATCATAAGTGTATAGTCTCATTAGATAATATTAACATATCAAACTTATTAATTATATACATCATTCTCTGTTACACCCCGATCTCACAATTACTACTAATCATGAGATTAGGGTAGAAATTGAGGATTTAACGTAATATAAAAATCACCCTTTACTTTTTCTTCCTTTTCAAACTCTTTGTTTTGTCGCATTGAACCACATAAACCAACTTTATAAGAGAATTAAACTTTCATTTCTCTAATATAATCTCATCATTTTATGATACACATCCATACATTCATTATGTTTCTCACACTTCCATATACATACGACATGACAATCATTTGCATTCTCTCCTATTAAGGAAACAAACATACAAAACATTATTTACAACTCTCTCTCAGATCTATACAAGGACCTAGAGTGACAGGGACCGACTGAACTTAACTATACTCAGACTTAACTCTTGTGGAAAATCTACTCTGATGCAATGATATCTTCTTCAAGTCTATGTGATTTCCCTAAAAATTTTGAGTAGAGGGGTGAGCCTACTCGCTCAATGAATGAGTACTTCAAAGAAACAGTCTAAAGCACTGATATAATTATAGATATACTTTTGAGCAATTGATATCAATTATAATAGCAGAAAGCTTTAGAGAGTCTAATAATTGACAATCATAAATATGGTAGGATACTCTAAATATCTATAAGAGTAAATCAATATATGAAATGCTTGATTGATCATAAAGAGAACTAATAATTCAGAAATATAAAAAGAATAATTGAATAAATGTATACACTTGTTTGACCTCTCATTCATTTTATTATGCCCTGATCATATGCGGTGTACTCTACATATGAAGACTCGTAGTGCACTACGATCACACCGTACAAGACTTAGCGACACCCCTGGGAAATGCTAAGTCTGATTACTCTCCTGGTCTGCAATAGGGAAATGGCTCTCTGGCCTAAACTGGACTCCTCCTCTAACCTGAGCACACATGCAGAGAGTCAAGCCACCTCTTGGCTTTTCTGTACTCTAGTGCCACCAGAACTTCTGGTTGATGTTGGACATTGCAAACTATAATTTAAGGAGACTTCCACTAGGGCTTCGTCCCTCGTGCCACCTGATAGCATGTTCCGACCCTTGTATACTGGACTCTGCCAGGGTTAGGTCATTTCACCCCTAAGGTGCATACCTCACATAGGGGTTCTACGGTGTTCAGGGCTCCTAAGTCTATTATTTTATTATTCCTAGAAATATCTTTCTACATTGTACCCTTCTCTTACTTATACTTGACTCTGGTATCTCTATGGTGTCGCGTCTACTTATTTGAAGTTATAATACAACATGTATATCATTCTAAACTTGGCAGAGCAGTATATTCAAAACACTATAATATACTGAGTAATCAACATACTATACATGCATGCAGACGAAATTCTTAAAGAAATAGATTTCATGTCCACTTGGCACATATACACTAGAATTGTGCATATCAACCCAAATCTTGAGTTGTGCATCTCATAACTCAATTAAGAGTTAATTACTTATCATGACAAGAATTATTAATAATAACTGAGAACATTGATATCACAATACTTGATTCATTGAACACCCTACCCTTAGGGTTTCATTTAATCACTACAAATGCTACAAAGAAAGGTGTAATACATCTATCACATACTTTTCAAATCTTTAAAACACATGATACCTGGGATCTCAATCCCTTATCACATTATTGGGAATTCTCATCCCTTCATATCATTATCATGATTACTAGATCTGGGTATTCAAACCCTTAGATCATCACATAGCATTGTTACCTCTGTAACAGGTAACCATTACCTCTAGGTCCTTAGACCAAGGTATTCATTTCACTGGTTGTACAAGTATTCTCATGGCTCATAAGGCCATCACACATCTTGTCACCTCTCACTGGGCAACAACTTATTCACATGGCTCCCATAAAGATTTCATGCAACATAAACATTCATTGAATAAAGACTACTATCAACAAATCATATAAAATCAATATATATATGAAACCTTGGAACTGAGTTGAATTTGGGTTTCCATGCCATTCACTAGGATATCATGCATCAATAATAACATTGAATAAATAAAGTCTATCATGTCAAGAAAATTCCTTCAAATGTATTTCACTATATCTATTCACAAATATCCAACTTTCCTCACATCTAGGGTTTCACCCTCTTTATTGAGATATCAAACAAACACTATTCACTTTGAATGAAATCCAAGATAGTATCTGACATATGTGTAATATGAATTTAGATAAACAATCATTCATAACCAAGGGGATTGTAACATACCAGATCTTCAATCGTACTCTAGAAGTTTGACCTTTAGGGTTTGACCAAACACGGTTGAGGTTAGAGTGATCCTAATAATCTAATGCATGAATAATGTAATATAATATGTCATATAACTCATTTGGTGATAATAAGATGATAAATAACTTAATTGGATTCATAATGAAGTTAATGGGCCTCTAGTGGGCCAAGTGACAAAATTCATATAAGAAATCCTCAAAAGTTGAAATAGACTTTAAATTCATAATCTACACATCAAAATAAGCCTAGATGTCAATTTTCATTTAATTTGGACAACCTTGAAATAATATGGTAAGTTAGGAGAGAGAAATTTCCAAAAAGGTGTAACTAATAAATAAATATAATAAATAACTCCAAAAGAGGAAAATAACCTTAGATTCGTGATCTACATAATAAATATAGCCTTTGGGTGAATTTTCATCCAATTTGGAGAAATTTTGATTTAAAGGTGAAATCAAGAGAGAGAAGGTGCGTAGAACCTTCAAAATATTAAAATAAATGCTCAAACAACTCCAACATCTAAAATTGATGGAAAATTTGTATCCAACACATTAAATATGACTTGTGGGTCAAGTTTCATAAAATTTGGATAATCTTAATGTCATATATGAAGGAGGAAAGAGAAAATAGGTTTTAATTTATTTAACACATTAAAATTTTCCAAAAGGGAAAACGAAGTGCATAATCGGAATCTACATGCCTTAATTGACCTTTGTGCAAAATTTTGCTAAATTTCGTTAATGTTTGAACCCTCAATTTGCTTAATAAAAAAGTTACTCAAACATTATTTAAATGCAAAGTATTTTCTCGATTTCCTTGTCACACTATGATTCATAATTTGATTTTCTTAAGTTTCAGGTTTAATCTGGACCCTCCAATTATTGATCGATGGCGTTCAGCTCATCTCCCACCTTTGTTAGGAGTTCAGTGCGACCCATTCTGTGCAGGGTCCCGACTGCAATCTTCGCTCGGGTCTCTCTTCCTTTCCCTTCTTCCTTTCCCTCCATTTTATTCTCCACCTTTGCTTCTACTTCCTGAACCCAATGACCCTATAAAGGTAGGGCTGTGGTTGCCCCTTCCCAGTAGTGGCTGGGCACCGTCTTCTTCCCATGTTCTCTCTCTGTTTCTCCTCTCCTTCACCGCTTCTCACCGTCTTGGACCACCGAACCCTTCCCAAAGGGTTCCCTAACCTTCGACATGGCATAGGGATTAGATCCCTGGCGTTAATTTGTTCTCGCTCGCCTCCAAGCTGATCGCCCCTGAACCAGCCTACTGCCGCTGGCCTTGGTCGCTGCCGCAGGTCCGTCAGCCAGTTACTGACTACTGCGTTGAAGACTCAAGTTTGGTAACTTGCTCGTGTGGTGTGAGAAACCTTCTTTCGATTTCAATTGCTTCATGAAGGTCCAATTTTGGTTTTCCCCCTTCTAGTTTGGTCAGCTACTGCTTTGTTATACTCCGTGTTTTGGGTATGAATCAAACTAGATTCTTGGCTTAATGTCTTCGTGCTGGTCTTCTGAAACCGCTGGGCTTGTTTTCTTGGGCAGAGGTCGTATGATTCGCTGTAGATGTCCTAGTGTTCTTCTACATCGGCGGTGTTCTTCATGAGTTCTAGGAAGAAGAAGACAGGGGTCGGTTGACCTTTACACCCTCCTCTATCTTCGTTTCTTGGTTTTCTGCTAGGGACAATCTGATCTTTTTATTCTCTGATTTTTCCTTTGGCTCGCGAGTGTTTCTATTCTCAGTGACGATGTTGCTGGATGTGGGTCCCGGCCAAGCGGCCATCTTGATTGGGCCAAGTCAGCCATGAGGTTGTTGACTGGGCTTTTGCCGCTAACATGGGTTTTCTAGATTTTCTGATTGGACAAGATTTCCAAAATTGGTAATAAATAATCTGTAGCTTAGAAAACTAAAGAAAAATATGTTTTGAAATCAACAAAATCTAAGCTAACCAATGGTACCAATCTTATTGCCTAAATCTGATGTTAATAATGTGTGGTTTTTCATGGTTTAATTATAACGGATAATAATTTATAAAAATCATAACTAATAATCTACAAGTCAAAAAAATATAATAAAATATGTTCTGGACTCCTCAAAACCTAATCTAAAATATGGCATGGTTTTGGAGACCTAATTCATATATTAATAAAAAGGCGGTTTTTAGGGTATTTGAAATCAATATAAATCTAACCCTAATTCTGCATATATGCTAATAGGTGCTTTGGAAGCCTAGGATTGGACCTAGAAGTGCCTTTGGATCGTTTGACTCTAAAGTTGAGGTATGTTTGCATCCCCTATTATTCTATGCTGAGCAATCACCTATATTCTTATTACTCTTGGTCCTATGGACAATAGGCTTTATACATTATCTTTCCTTTTGATATCATGGTTCATGTGAACTACCTTATTTATTATTGATCTTATGATCATGGATATTTTATTGACTCTGCCTTGGTGCATGTTGGACTTTTGATATTATATGCCCACTGTGATGTGGATGTTTACTTGTTGATATGCCCACTGTGATGTCGAAGTTACTGGTAGACATGTGATGTCTCTTTCCCACTTTGAAGTGGATTTGTTTATATGTTTGTGTTGTCCATTCTGTGATGGCAACATTGTATAAATCTGACTATACTTCTCTACTTGCCACTACATTTAACATGCTATGTGATTTAGTAGCACTAGAGTAGTGTAATTACATTGGTTTTGTCTCAATATGCAACATGGCAACATTGTGATATCTTTGGGATGGAGGATGTGTGATTCCCCATACCTAGGCAGGATGTGTGATTCCTGGCCCATGTTATATATATTTGGGTGGTGGATGTGTGATTCCCCATGCTAGGGCAGGATGTGTGATTCTTGGCCCATGTCCCACTAGGTTCAAGATGTGTGATTCTTGACCGCCATTGTTATTTATATTGTTCTAGGGCTATGTTTATCTCACATGCATGTAGGATATTTATTATGGGGTGTGTGCCCTACTTGTGCTTTGTTACGCACCATGATAGTGGATTTATTTATGGCACAATCCTATTATATGTTGTTTTATGGGAAGTATCCCTTTTGTTATGATTTGTTTCTCTTGATATCCATTTGGGTGGTACTTATCTCTTGCATGGGAATCCTTTTATTTTGATATCCCTTACTCTTTATAAATTGCTCAAGTTTGCTTTTTAGTATGCACATACCAGCTTTTGCTGATGTCTCATATTGTTTCTCTTTTGCTGGGGTATGCTTCCAACCCTAGGTGGAGGACTTGGATGATAAGCCTTGATGACGTAGACTTAGATTGTGAAGTTGAAGCGTGGAGACAATTTTGAGGTGGTTTAGATTTCCTCTACATGGATCCTTATGATGTAAGTTTAAGTTGCTCCCATGCTTTATAATTGAATATAGTCATGATTTTATTCCGCTGCTATACTTTGGTCTTTTGTTACCATTATATAAAGATTTGAAAATTTTACACCCACTCCATCATACCTTCTGAGTGTGTTTGGACTGAAGGTTTCATTGTTCAAATTTTTAGTAGAGAAGTGGTTTCACTTCTTTACAACATGGTATCAGAGCCCATGGTAGTCGGAATTGACTATTTCAGTTTTTTCTCCCTATAGAACCCTTGACTTTTCTAGATAGCTCTAAGTGAGATGTTGACCCTATATTTGATCTATGATGATCTTTTATGCAATAAGGTTTGGTTTGAGGTCAAGATTAGGTTATGTGGAACTATTCATATGGAAATATTGTGACGTGGTCTCCGCAATTGATTTGGGATCCACATTTTGTTTCATCTCAAAAAGTTTTCATTGACAAAAATTATTTTCAATTATACTACTATATGTACAAAAGTTTTCTTTGATTTATCAAAGTTTTCTTGAACGAAGTCACAATGAAGAGAAATTGTAGTTTGAATAGAATCTAACCCTAGTTTTATGACTAGGAATGATATAATGGTGTAGTTGACCTACCCTATGACTTTTGGATGATCATGTAGGGTTGATAGGTTAGAGACACAAGGACCTAAAACTCAACCCTAGATGGTGACTTGATAGTTGGATACATGAGAAACATAAATCTCTAAATATTACATAACTAAGAGATTTGGGTAGCTCTAAAAAATTGTTTAGTTGGACTTGCTAAGTTGAACCCTTTTAAGGGGTGAAGAGTAGTTAGATGTTGATGTTTTGATCTATAGATTTTGAGGACGAAATCCTTTTAAGGGGTGGAGTGTTGTAACATACCGGATCTTAAATCCTACTCTAGAAGTTTGACCTTTTGATTTTGACCAAACACGATTTAGTAGAATGATCCTAATAATCTAATTCATGAATAATGTAATATAATATGTCATATAACTCATTTGGTGATAATAAGATGATAAATAACTTAATTGAATGCATAATGAGGTTAATGGGCCTCTAGTGGGACAAGTGATACAATTCATATAAGAAAGCCTCAAAACTTGAAATAGACTTCAAATTCGTAATCTACACATCAAAATAAGCCTACATGTCAATTTTCATTTAATTTGGACAACCTTGAAATAATATGGTAAGTTAGGAGAGAGAAATTTTCTCTCTTTACTTTTACAACAAATTTCAGTCATAGACAAATTCCCTATACTTCAGTTTACTGTTATAACCTCTGTGAATACTTAGGGAATTCTCATTAGGATGTATTGTATATATTTCTAATATGATTTTATCATCTGAACTTCATCCAAACAGAGGAAGAATCCATTTCATATCATTTTGCAACAACTTAGAACAAATAGACAATTCAGGGTTTGTAGTCGCATACTAGCAATTAAAGATTATGGATGAATTAACCAATTTTTGTGCAATATACTATTTAAAGAAAGTTCCCACTCACCCTAAGGTGTGAAAACACCTTAAAAATGTAGCTCATCCCTGAAAATCTCGATCTCATATCAAATCCCTAGCAATTCACCCAATTCTTCTTCCTTTCAACTTGAAAACCCTAAAATGAGGGATTATGAAGAAAGAGTGAGAAAAGGGGAAGTTTTGATACCATTTTGGATCAAATCATAGGAGGGACAAAATCTTGACATGTGAGAGAAGATTCACTAAAGAAGTTAAACTTACATGATTTCATCATTCCTCGGACCGCAAAACCCTAGGTCAGCATCTCCATCAATTTCTCCTCTCAAACCCTAACTCTCTCTCTCTAGTATTTCATTTCTCTAGATTGAATCACGAATTATGAGAGCTCCTTATGTGTTAGGTTGACCATATAGATCAATTGAGTTGCTTGGGTCAATTGCACTTTGACCCCTTACTATACTTTTTCTTATTTCAGCAAATGTTTTCTATCATAAAAAGGTTTCTATAAATTCGTGTATTTTAGAGATAAAACCTCCTCCAAAAATTATCAGAATTTATCATGTTGTGTATAATGGAGTTTAAAAGCGTCAGTTAAAATTTTAGATCATTCCAAGCTTCCATTAAATAACTAAAAATCGAAACATACATTGTTATCTATAATTCTATAGAAATGTCAGTTACTATAATTTGTCTACTGATAAGGTCTAAACACATATAAAATTATGAAAATTTTAAATGTTATTTATAATTGAGTTTAAGATCTTCAGTTAAAATTTCAGATCATTATAATTTACCAATAAATAATTAAAAATCAAATAATATACTACTGAACAACATTCTGTCCGCATGGTCGGTTGAAATATATCTCGACCGAGAATGACTTTTAAAAGAACATCCAAAAATTCTGAAATTTTTCACTGAAATGCAAGATTGAGTTATACATATTATATCCAAATTTCAATTAAATCTAAATTACATATAAAATATGATAAATTATTTACGGTACTACTATCTTGACCAAATTCCATACTCATGTACCATCAAAACCCTAATTTCAGCCAACTAGGGTTTATATTTCTCAAACCCTAATTTCTCAAACAATAGAACACTTAACGTTCTTATTAGGTTTGAAACATCATAACTGAAATATCATCATTAAGTAGATTTAAGAAATGATCAATCCAATTAAGCATATAATCATCCAGGTAAACCCTAGTTTACTAATTAAGCTCGGATACGGTCATAACAATTCTCCCCCCCCTTAAAAGGTTTCATCCCCGAAACATAAACGTGTAAGAAAAGTACTTTCAAGGTTTATTTTAAGCTTTTGAAATATTACATGTCATTATATTCTTGTATTTCATACTTGAATGTAGTTTTCAACGTTAAGTCCTTTATTTCTTTTCTAATCACAAGATGTTAAAACAGTTCTCAATGATAACAAACAAATTCTCTATGCCACAATCAATCATAGCAGAGAGAGAGATAAAAAACCATTTCAATATTTTTTTTATACTCTTGAGGTGTTACCTCAACATTGATAATCTGATCCAACTATCTCAATTCGTACGACTCAATATGTACTATTGTTATGTATTACCTCTAAATCACAAAAGAGAGTTCACCATGTTGTTTTGAATTTTTACTATTATGCTACTCAAATAGAAAAATAGTATTGAGTTGGAAGACTAGATTCAACAACAATTGTACAATACTACTCACGACATCCCCATTGGATCATGGATGCATAAGGTGAAGCATTGCCATTACATTCCATACTATTCTCAAGTATGAGCCCACACATAATTCAAGGTGTAACCATCAGGTAATAGCCTACTAGGGTTTCAGCAACAGTAAAAAAGTACTCCATGATTGTATTAGTCATTCAAGGACTATTCATACCCAATTACCATCACTTAATTATATTAAAGCTAGGTATAACAAGCTATACCTCATTAGGGTTACATATCAATACAATATGGTTATCATCCCTTCTATTCATATGAGTGAATAGGTAAGACTACCTTATTCAGGGTAACCCTCCATTTGTTTTATCATCATTTGAACCATATCACCATACAACAATTGTACAATACTAAGATGGATTACTGGTATGAATGACTACAACTATCAGACACCTGAAATTAACATATTTCTTGTACATGTACACTGAAATCATACGTAGAACCAATTTACATCCCTTAATATACCTTCAACAAATTATACTTCTAAAAACAAATTCACATATTACTAAAATCCATTGTTTTCTCTTATCTCTCTTCTCATTCATTACTACTTACTTTTTGCTACTTATCCTTCTCATTTTAATCATGTAGATTAAACATCCCTAAAATTGAAACATGCAAGGTACAAATAGATTATTCATCATTCTTGCTATCACTGCAAGAATTTATCTCATATTGCACTTCACTCATATTATCTTTCTCCTTTTGTTCAAAACACACTTGTTACATTTCAAATTTATATCTTACTATTTACTCCGAATCATTTCCATATTGTTTATCTACCTTTCAGATTAGCTATCTTTAAACCCTAGATTACTATCAATGCTAGTTTACTTCTCATAGTGCAAATCTAATGATCTTCTTTTATAGAGATGCTAGTATTCAAGGTCAAATCACTAGTGACAACCCTTGAACTACTACAGCTCTAAACATTCTAGGGTTTGGTCCTTATCAGTAGCATGACGTTGTTGTGTGTAAGTTTGCTCCCTTAATTTGAAAGTCAAACTTTGGATCTCACAAGTTTTACTAAAGTCTTCCTTATCTTATCAATTGAATTTCCTTTCTCTGACTTGGCCATTCAGATAGATTACATTCTCAATTTACCCTGCTAGGGTTTCATCATCATATTATATGTCATTATTAGATTCACTAGATGCCTCTACCATGGTGGTTATGCATCAGATATGATTCATTTTCTTATCACTTCATTCCCACATTGCTTTCATTAATGAAGATGTGAAAGAGAAGATGATTTTGAGACTTAGAATTCTTATCTTCAAACATTCATTAATACATTTCTCATATGTAGGTTTAATTAATTATCAACAAGGATACTTGACTAATTAGCACTTTCTTGAATCTCGCAACCTCTTTCTTTTATAATCTATATTACTCCACCATGTTTCAAACCTTTGCATTACTTTCCATAATCCCCTTACCATATACTGCTATTCCACATATCATCTTTAACTTCTAGTTTTCTCTTATGATCATGTTGCTTCTTTTAGGTGTATGATCATATATACCATGTTGCAGATATTTCTTTTTATCCTTCTACTAATGTAAAGTTGAAATTCTGAATCCATAATCTCTCTACTAGTTTCAACTCATGTTTAATACATTACATATCCTTCATTTTAAATCAAACGACTCATGCATGGGTCAAACTTAGTATCTCTTTTAATCAAGTTTTTACCTCTTGAATATAGTCTACCTTTGTATGACTTATTCATTGGTTAAGCTACACTTTTGTTCTTCTTTTAGAAATTAGTTTGTTATCTATAGAGACTTAGAATCCAAAGGCAGTAGGATGAATGTATTAACTTCACAATAAAGGTATACATTCCATGCTCTCAATTATATAATAACCCTCATTCCTTAATCAAGCTCATTATTTCCAACATTTCTCTTTGTTTCAATTAAGTTTCTTATCCTAGTTTTATGATTTACATGCTCATCTAGTTCTCTTCACTTTAACTTTTCTGAAGACTCTTCACTTCTATGTACTTATCAAATACATAACTCTTTTCTTCTATTTTCCCTTTGATTTGGAGTACATAAAAACATTGTACTCGATTATATAATCCATTCCTCATGATTAATTCTTACTATCTTGGCCCTTACATACTTTTCTCGTATCTTTTCCATATTTCATATTTAGAGTTCATATAATACTAATGATTAAACTTAATCAGAATCTTTTGTCGTGTTCCTTTATTCCCAATTAAGGGTTTCTCATATGAAGCCCCAAAGTTGGATCTCAGACATCAGTTTCAACTGATTCTTAGCTATTCTAATCTTTACCATATGTTTCAACATCTTAGTGTATGTACATTCTCACTATGATGTGGGTCTAATTTATCTAGAGTCTACACTTATTATCCAGATTCTTAGCTATTCTTGTGGTTGTTTGGTTGAATTAATTTTAAAATAATTATAAAACCCTATTCACCCCTCTAGTGTTTTTTAAGACGTACCTGATGCCGAAAACAATGGCGTCGGAGGCTCTAGGGAGTGAAGGAGGCGATGTAAGTCCTAGATTTTTTGTTGTACATTTAGGACTTCAACTAGGTTACCGACGCCAACCAAGGGACGACCGATGGATTTGTACCCAATGGCCCACTTACACTGTGGAGGAGAGGAAAGGAGGAAAGGGGAGTGGAATAGAGATAGGGGAGTAATTTGGAGAGTCCAAATGAGATATGTTTTTAGAAGAGTCCAACAAGTAACAAAGACAAGGGACTGGGATAGAGTCCACAATTATCCGTGAGACAACGCTAGATGGAGACGAGTCTTGATGCTTAGAATGGTACAATAGTAGATGAAATGGGTATAAGTAGGGTAATGGCCTAGTTTTAGGTCATGATATAGGGCCTTGGTGTAGGATAGGTAAATATGGGTGGGCCACATGATACTATTTGACATCTCAATCAAGCTAGAAAAATCTTTCAGAAGAAATGTGTTTGGTATGCCCAAGGCATGAGTTGATATTTGATTCGTGATTTTGAAGTTATATCCAAGGTTGTGATTGAATGAATCAAGTTGAGTTAGAGGCCCTTCATGGAGGTACCCGTTGGGCAAACATGAGCTTGTGTAGCTAAAGGCCTAAGTGAATGATGCAAAATTAGGTATGATTTGGTCATGATAGTATATAGGTTGTAGGTAAAATCACATAGCCTTTCAAAGCAAGTTGAAAATTTGCAAACTAAGTCCTCATAAGGTCAAGGAATTATGGAGATGTTTCCTAAAAAGGTTGCTTCTTTGGCTCATGCGTGATAAAAAATGAATATTAAAGAGCATTCATAGGATCTGAATACCCTTTTAGAGGATACCAAAGGGTTCAGGTATCAGTGGTGCCTCATTTGAAGAGACCACAATCAGGCATCCTATTGGCATGGATTGAGTCAGAAGATCTTTGAAAAGGTTTTCTTTAGTTTTGAAATAAAAAATCAACTTTGTTGAGTTTTGAATAATTTTTCACCTTTAAATATTGTTCACTCGAGATTATTGAATGAAGATTTTTTGGCGATCAAGATCATATAATATTTTGGATCTCATTTATAGATTTTTAGGTTTGAAATATTATGAATCAAATATTGTTGATGGTTGATATAATTTGAAATCATTTGGGATCCTTTGAGATAATGTGAGATCATTGGTATGACAAGATTGTAGATGTGAGATTTTTTTTGGGTAACATTATTTTAAACATGAGGAAGTTATGAAATGATGAATAGTCCATGCATTATTGTTGAATACTTAATCCATAAATCATTCAACAATCCAAAATAAGAAAATCATGAAACAATCTTGAAAATTGTAAAGCAAGAAACTACAAGATGCATAAGTATAATATAAAGTTTCCCTTTCCAGCCCAAGAGTTTAGATGTGATTAACATTCTCACTCCAGCATGGCATGTATAGGAGGATATATATTTTATCCACGACATGATGGCATTCATCATGGGCATAACCTTGGTTCTTTAGATATGGGTACTAGTACAAATACATTTCATGACCATGAAGACCATAATCAATGAAGAATGCTAGGAGGGGGTGGGGGCTTCTGATGAGTGCATATTCATCTTTATTTTACTCACTATGTTTGGCCAAATTTTGTAGTAAAAGCTCTCAAATACCCCCTGAATCTGCTCATATATAATTTTTCTCAGTTTCCTATGATTATTTAAGGTTTTAATCAAATGCATTCGCCTTCATTGTAGTATTAAGCATCGCACTAAGTGCACCAACTTAGGAGACGGTGGTCCATCCCTTCATCAGAAAGCATCCTCATCAGTTAGAGGATTTATCAGCGTAGGCCCATCGACCCATAGAAATAGCCCCCCACCCCCTGCAGGGGTGGGTTTGTTCCATGAGGGTCACGACAATAACAAAAAGGATGTCGTGACTGTGACCAAGAAGATAATGTCGCAACCGATAGACCAGTGTGACCATGACACACCAGCGTGACCGCGACATCCCAGTGCGACCGTGACACCCCAACACGGTCATGCACACCTCGCATGGTTGTGCCGAGGAATACCATAGCGACCACTATTGAAGGTCGTGACAGCGGCAGCTAAGTCAGTGCTTTCCAAATCTGCACCTATAAATAGACGATCCTGTCCTTCATTTGAGGCATCGCTCTTCTCCATCCACACCGATAGGATGCCGCTCTTTGCCCAGCCAAGGAAGACAATCTCTGCCACCAAAGACTGCCTCTGTGGTGTCCTTGCTACCCCGTCATCTCCGCTCCATCAAGATCTATCTCCTAGCCATGAAAGTGGTGGGATCCATCAGCCATCTACCGCTCCATCTTTGATGAGTGAGAATATGAGAAGAGAAGGAAGAAGGAAAGAGAAGATCATCCTTGTCCATCTTGATGTTCTTCCCCTCATCCAGATCTGCCTTGTCATCATGTAGAAGGCCATTTCTCCACCGAACCGTGACCATCTTCTTCACCATGATCATGGTGGAATCTTCCCTCTCTCTTGTTCTTTTTATTTCTATCATGAGGAGCGAGTAGTCCATTTCGCTGGGATGCGGGGACTAGCCCCACTACCCATTCTTACATATCTATTTTATAACATCCCATGGCTTGTATATAACTTTCTATTTCATTAATAATCATTTAATGCATGCTTTGTGGATTGATGACCCACCTTGCATGATCTATTATACTCCTTTGTTACGAGAACTTCAATACTTAGGATTTGGATATTGATTAACATGGGTGGTGCCTGGACGAGAACTTCTGAAGGGATATCTCTGTAGTAGTAAGTGTGTGATCTGTGGGTAACAAGACATCGAGCCTTTAGAGATGCTTACGCAAATTCTATTTCCTAACGGATGGTTTTCTTACTCCATTTGGATAGCGGTATCTTTCCTGGATGTGTTTGCATGTGTAGTGGTGGTGAAACCCAATTCCACCCCAGTGATTCCCATCATTAATCTAAACTCAATTTTAATGTCTCTCTTTTACTTTCCTTGTAATTAGTTTATCTAAACCCAAATCAACTCTTATTCTAAATATTAGTCTTAGTTGATCCAGATTCAACTAGCAAGATTCTTATAAATGTTGTCCCTTGGTATTCGATCCTTAATTATATAGTGATAAGAATCATCCTCTTGCGGGTGGTACTATTGCACAAGGTTTGGTAAAAACTTACGGATTTCAGCCCTAGGTGGATTTGTTAGTGCAGTAAAAACCATGTCAAATTCTAGCACCGTTGTCAGGGACAATGAAATCATCTAGTTAAATCTAGTTCTATTAATACTAATATAGGATTTTACTTTCACTTTTGATACTATTGATCATATACTTGAATTTGGCTCTATTCCGTCCATCTAACTCCCAAAAGATCTTTCCGTCTTAGGTTCCCCCATAAACTAGTGCATGCCACGCTCAAAAGCATCGACCTTGCAGCTAGCTTTTACCCTGAGATAGAACGAACCTTTCATTGTCATAGTAGAGAAAGCCAAGATAGGATGGAACAAGTGGAGGAAATTTGTCGAAGGGTAGTTCAAGCCCTTAATGTACAAAGATAAAGGCTTATGCAAGAAGCCCGAGATGTGGTTTAAGAGGAAATCCAGGCAGCTCATGTAGTAGCTCAACAAGCTGAGTTACAAAAGGACCTTTGAGAGTTCTCAATCCCTAAGGCTGCTGATGTTCAACTCCTAGTACAACCTCCTCCCCTCACTGCTCCAAACTTTGAGTTCAAGTCACATTGGATTACACTGCTTCAAAATAATCCTTTCTATGGCAAGCAATGCGAGGATGGTCAATAACATCTTCTGAGGTTCATAGATTTATGTGCTATGACAAAGCAGAATGGAGTTACATATGACGCCATAAGACTCCGTATTTTCAAATATTCCCTTGTAGATAGAGCCATGAGTTGGTATAACTCCTTGCAATGTGACCCCATCACAACTTGGGAACAACTTCAAAATGTTTTCTTGGAAAAATTCTACCTTCTTTCCCTTACCTATGATATTAGACGCCAGATAACACAATTTGTTTAGGTCCCTAGCAGAAGCATGGGAAAGATACAATGAGTTACTACAATAGTGTCCACACCATGGCATACCTAAGAATGCCTACAACTTTGTCCAACCATCTCCAAGGATGCCTACAACTTTGTCTTGTCTTGTAATAAATGTCAGAGGGTGGGTAACATAACAAAAAGAGATGAGATGCCCCTTAAGCTCTGGTAGGCAGTCGAGATTTTTGACATTTGTGCAGTGGACTACATGGGCCTATTTCCATCCTTGTATGGATTTAGCTACATTCTAGTTGCGGTGGATTATGTCTCTAAATGAGTGGAGGACATACCAACCATCACTAGCGATTTGAAACATACCATCACAATGTTTAGAGATATTATTTTTCCCCATTTTGGAGTTCCACACACTGTGATATCCAACAGGGGTTCTCATTTTCTGGAAAGAAGTTTCGAGGCTCTATTGAGAAAATATGGTTTAACAAACAAGGTAGCTTCCGCCTACCATCTGCAAATGAGTGGACATGTAGAGGTGTAAAACTGTCAACTCAAAGCTATACTGGAAAAGACAGTAGGCCGAAACCTAAATGATTGGTCAGTAAAAATCAATGACACCTTGTGGGCCTACATAACTACTTTCAATACTCCTCTTAGAACAACACCCTTTAGATTAACCTATGGAAAATCATGTCACCTGCCCATAGAATTTGAACACAAATCTTGGTGGGCAATCAAACAACTAAATTCCGACATGAAGAAAGTTGGCCAAGCTAGGATTATGTAACTTCAAGAGCTGGAAGAAGTTTGGAAGACAACTTACGAATGTAGGAATCTACAAAGAATGCACAAAATTATGGCATGATGGTCATCTGAAGAGGAAAGGCATACAAGAGGGAGACCAATTTCTACTATTTAACTCAATATTGAGATTGTTCCCAGGGAAACTTTGTTCCCGATGGTCTAGACCATACACTGTCAAGAGCATCTACCCACATGGTGCCTTCATTTTATAGAGTGAAAAGTCAAACAAGTTTGTCGCAAATGGACAACACTTGAAGAGATATTTCACCACAAATGACATGAGCTTTGAAGCATCACTGAATCTTTCCAAACTTGTATATCTACCAGAAAATTGAAAGAAGCATGTCGAGCCAACAACATAAAACAAAGGCGCTTGTCGTGAGGCAACCCAATCCTTGCCTTAGCTTTTACTTTTAGTTTTGAATTAGAAAATTTTGCACCCAATAGATATCACATCGCAAGATGCAATCTTAAATTTTGATAATTTTCTTTTTTTTTGAGATTTCAGATGGAGTACACGTTGCTGATAGGAACACAACCACATCTGGTGGTCTAACCGACACATTTTTTCCCCTCCATCTCAGATTTAGAGTTTGCTCGGGACAAGCAAATTTCTAAGTTCGGCGTGAAGGGTGGGTGGTATGTAATTTATTTTCCACCCACACCTAATATTTCAGACTTAAGATTCCATCATTGCAATTTTGAAGCAAAATTTATCAAAATATTCAAAAGTTTTATGTTTTCAAAGTAGTTTTGTATAGAAACTTGATGAAGTTTTGATGCTTTTGTTTCAATCAAAGCCTTTAACTAACTGGGTAGTTTCTTTTTTGATGAAATTTTGCATCATTACACCCTCCTCATTCAAACCAAAGCCTCAAGAGGGACGATTTCTAAAACTAGCAAATGGTTAGAAATCACCATGTGAAGCTTATGAATCCTAACATCATGATCCTTCAATAAAGATGGCAAGTATCTATTGAACTGAGAGGGATCAAACACATTGTGCTTTCTAACTGACTAGTGGAACAATAGAATGGAATCTCTAATGGATACCCATCAAGTCATTATTTGAGCATAGTATGATAAAGAGAACAACTCAATGCACTCTTTATCATAGTAAATAAAGTCATTATTTGATTTACTTTCAACTCAGTGCTTTTGGGAAACGAACTCAGGAATGAAGATATTGTAGGATGTGTTCAATGATATCAAGAAGTTGAGATGCTCAACTGTACATAGCAGCAAAGAAACAAACATGATGTGAAGATGAGGCAATCACATGAGTTGAAAGTATTCAGTTGGTGACAGTTTCAAATTTTGTGTTACTCAAGGACAAGCAATGTTTAAGTTCAGGGTGTTTTGATGAATGCATATTCATCTTCATTTTAGTCGCCGTTTTTGGCCCAATTTTGCAGTGAAAGTTCTCATATACCCCCTAAATCTGCTCATACATAATTTTCCTCAGTTTCATATGATTGTTTAAGGTTTTGATCTAATCCATTTGTCTCCATTGCAATATTAAATATCACACTATGTGTAGTAGTAGGATTAAGCATCACCCATGAAACTTTTGATAATTTTGACCCTATTTTCGATGGCCATTCCCTTCATCAGAAAGCATCCTCATCAGCTTGAGGATTCATTAATGCATACCCATCGACCCATAGAAATACCCCCCCCCCCCCCCCCCCCCCCCGTGGTGGTGGGTTTGTTCCATGAGGGTCGTGGTCATGACAAAAAGGATTCTATGACCGTGACCAAGAATACAATACCGTGACTAATAGACCAACGTGACCGCGGCACACCAGCACGACCGCGGCATCCCAGGGTGACCGCGACACCCCGACACAATCAGGCGCATCTCAACACGGTCGTGTCGAGGAGTACCATATAGACCGCTACTAAAGGTCGCAACCGTGGTAGCTAAGTCAGTGCTCTCCAAATCTGCACCTAAAAATAGATGACCCCCTCCTTCATTTGAGGTATTGCTTTTACTCTATCCACACTGACAGGTTGCAGCTTTGTGCCCAGCCAAGGAAGATGATCTCCGCCACTAAAGATTGCCTCTGTAGTGTCCTTTCTACCCCGCCATCTCCACTCCATCAAGATCTATCTCCTAGACACAAAAGTGGTGGGGGCCATCAGCCATCCACCGCTCTATCTCTAGGAGTGAGAACATAAGAAGAGATGGAAGAAGGAAATAGAAGATCTTCCTCATCCGTCTTGGTGCTCTTCCCCTCGTCTAGATCTGCCCCATCATTGTACAGAAGACTATTTCTCCACGGATACATGACCATCTTCTTCACCATGACCATGGAGGAATCTTCCCTCTCTCTTATTCTTTTTGTTTCTATCATGAGGAGTGAGTAGTCCATTTTGGTGGGGTGCAGGGACTAGCCACACTACCTGTGCTTACATGTACATTTTATAACATTCCATGGCTTGTATATAACTTTCCATTTCATTGTTAATGGTGTAATGCATTCTTTGTGGATTGATCACCTACCTTTCATGATCTATTATATTCCTTTGTTGTGAGAACTTCAATACCTTAGGATTTGAATATCAACTAACATGGGTGGTGCCCAGATGAGAACTTCTGAAGGGATATCTCCGAAGTAGTAAGTGTGTGATCTGTGGGTAACAAGATATCGAGCCTATGGAGATGCTTACACAAATTCTATTTCCTAACGGATAGTTTTCTTACTCCATTTGGATATTCGTATCTTGCTCGAATGTGTATTGGATGTGTTTGTGTATGTAGTGTTGGTGAAACTCGATTCCACCCCAGTGATTCCCATCATTAATCTAAACTCAAATTTCATCCCGCTCTTTTACTTTCCTTGTAATTAGTTTAACTAAACCCAAATCATCTCTTGTTCTATATATTACTCTTAGCTGGTTTAGATTCAACTAGAAAGCTTCTTGAAAATGTTGTCCCTTGGGATTTGATGCTTAACTGTACTATGATAAGACCCATCTGCTTGTGGGTGCTACTATTGCACAAGGTTTTGGTAAAAGCTTAGGGATTTCAGCCCTAGGTGGATTTGTTAGTGCAGTAAAAACCACATCATCTTCCTCAAGGCCTTTAAATTTAAGCTTAACCCTACATCAACAACTTTAGTATCACCTCCACGTCAAATGCAATGGTCCAACATGAGTGTTGGCATCCATTCCATAGACACATGAGTTTGTAGGTATCTATAGTGTAACTACAATCTTTTTATATATTCTGAAACAACCCCACAAAATAAAATATGAAAGATAAATTATAAATATATGAGCAAACAATCATGTAATCATTAACAAAGAAAATATGTTGCTCATCCTAAAGTCCATTCCTATCCTTTTCTCTCTTTTCCATTATTTAATTTTTATTTTTCAAAAAAGAAACCGGAAGAGGAAAAAAACTAGGACAGAAGCATAGATGAACCATGGTAGGGAAGAAAAGGTTAACTCCAAAAGTGACAACTATTAAAAAATGAGACAGTTGTCATATTTCCAGAAAAAAAACAATAGATAAATTGGATCTAAGTCTAGTGCTCTTCTAAGTGTCAAGAAAATCAAAGCAACATGAACCTTTTTTGCTAGAAGAATAGGGGATTCCACTGGCCAAGTATAATGAAATAATTGTAGCAAAAAAAAACTTTATGGTTTTCTAAATTTTCTTGTACAAGAGTCAACAAATTCTTTATCATATGAAAGAAAAAAATTAATAATTTATTGGAATTTAGTGAAATTGAAAAGAATGAAAGAAAAAAAATCAAGAAATAAAGAAAATTTGATCTGTCAATAAAACATGGGATGTCTACAAAAACATGACTCGAATCGTCTTTGTTCCCAATGGAGTTACCAAATTATTGAACATGATTTGAAAAATATCAACCTCTTGTGAGGGATCTAATTCGGCATTCACAAAAAAAGTAATATATGATTAGGTTATAGTTGCCAACATATTTTATTAGAAAAATGAGGAAAAACAAGATACAATTTAAATCAACAACAAAATATATTAACCCTATATTTTAACTCCACCTAGGAGAAATAAGGAAAAAGATGGAAAGAACAACAAAAAACATTTAAAGGTGTTATCATGAATGGAGTATGTTTAGCGTCCTCATATCGCTCTAGTAAACCAGTATTAAACATGATTCTTACTGTGCTCAAGCGAGGTGGTTTCATGTTAGGTTAAAAGAAACAAAAATAGTGAAAAAGGTATTAAAGAGTGTTTTTTATGTTTTTGGATCTTTAGGTCATGGGATGGCCTTGGGTTTCCCATCATTTCCCTAAAGATCCTACTTTTCTAGATTGGGGTCCTAACCACCTAAATATGTCCTACGACGGAGATCCCTCCCTGGCAGTTATGAATGATGTATAGGAAAAGACAACATAATGATATGGAAATGATTAAGAGAAAGATTTGATTCCATTTGAATAGTCAAATCAATAAATATATACAGATTACATGATAGTAGGGATTTCAGATAAATACATATATAACATGTTATGAGTGGACTTTAGCAATTATGAATAACTTATAGCAATTATGAACAATTTGATATGAACAAATTTGATATGTAAGATTATTGTTATTCAACCTAACAATGGTCACAATGCCATTGTGTTTAAATAAGGATCCTACAAACATGAGAGACACATATAGTAAAGAGAGGGATAGATGTTCCTTTGGCTTCAGGAGAATCAAAAAGTGACCTCAAATATGGTGGATATTGGGATCTATTTATAGGATATTATTAGGATTTGGGGTTCCTAATCGATCATTATAGAGTTGCACCACATCATAATGATATGCCACTAGGGAATGCCTATGATCTATATGATCTACCGTGTTTCACACAACAGGGATGGTTGTGATATGCCAAGTGGCCCAGGTAGGATGAAACCTAAATTTCTCTTTTTCTTGGTACTTCATGAACATTTTGGACAAAGTTCAAATCATATCAGGGCAAAGTGAAAATCTATGCAAAATTCAATACAATAATAAAGGAAGGTGAAGAGGCACAAATTTAGGATTATTATTCATTTGTGCAAAACCATATAGACATATTCTGATGATATAGGCAATTGGGTTTATGTTGGAGGAAAAAGGAATATTTTATTCAAGATAATCCAATTGGGATTTTTTTATGAAATCAATCACAATGATTAAGAGAAGAAATTAGTATGATAATTTGATATGAAAACTCCCAATATATAGAAAAAAGTGTACCATTCAACAATTTGCAAAGTACCATCCAAAGGAGATCGTAATAGGTTGTCCCTTTTAGAAAGTCAAAATAATTTCCTCCTACAAGGACCAAGATAATAGTGCCTTAATATCACAATTGGAGTCAAAGTCCAAAAGGGGAGATCTGAAGAAAATGATTGTACAATGACAATGGAAGACAAGTTAGTTCAATTTGACAAGATTACGGTATGAGCACTTCTTCCAATACCTCATGATAGAAAAATTATGAGCACAAAGTGGTTATTCCAAAACAAGCTAGATGAACAAACGATAATGTAAGAAAGAAAGGAAGGTTGTTTTCCTAAGGCTATCAACAACAACAAGGTATATATTTTTGTGAAACGTGTGCACTAATTGAAAGGTATGAAACAATTCATATGTTACTTGCCTCTACTAGTAATAAGGCTTTATTTTTGTATCAAATGGATGTAAAAAGTCCAATTTTTGAATAGGAATATAGATAGAAAGTATATATGGCTCAACATTTTAGTTTTGATCATGAAAAGCTAGCTAAACACATCCATTACTTGCATTAGGTATTATATGGTATCAAACAAGATCTTAGAGCTTAATATGATAAAGAAAGAAGCTTTTATCTAGATGATGGCTATGTGATGTAGAAATTTGATTGTATTCTTTTTCACAAACACACTTCTATAAAATTTCTTTTAATTCAAATATATATTGATGATATTACATTTGGTGCTAATAATATAATCTTTGTAAGGGTTTAGCTTCTCAATTTAAAAGTGAATTTGAAATGAGCATGATAGGGGAGATAATACATTCTCACAATTACAAGTCAAATAGAGACAATATGAGAACTTCATAAACCAAGGAAAATACACAAATGAGATCAAGAACTTATTAGGGAGTGAGAATTGGAATCTTTTTGATACTCCCACATGCAACACAGAAAAGTTTTATAAGGATGAAAAAGTGCAATTTGTTGAGAAGATATTTTAATGTTATAATTTGTAAATTACTATATGACATTTCCTTTGGAGGTAATAGCGTAATTTGTGTAAGTTTATGTTCTTTCATTCCATCTTGCCCTAGGAAATCAGATATTGTTATGATGAGTGGGATTTTTAGATATGTAGACAAAATGAAAAATTTTGGGATATTTTACCCCCATTTATGATTCTAAGTTGACCACTTATAGTGGTGTTGGTTAAATAGGGTATTTAATCAATAGAAAATGCACAAGCAGAACTTGTTTTCACCCAGTATTGTTTTTCAGTTTCTTGGTTTCCTAGAAAAAAATGTACTAAAGAGTTCAATGATCATGGCTAAATGCAAATCTGATGGTAGTTATCTTGTTGAAGTCCTATTGATGAAGAAAATGCTCAATGATTGACATATGCTTTAATTCTATAATTTCTTGTTTTGATGCTATAGAAAATTAAACTCCTTTATAATCATATATGGCATTGTAGAGACAAGCATATAGAGTTTGTCGATCATTTCCTTCTTCACCACATTTATAGGAATGATATTTGTATCACACATGTGAATGGGAAAAATCAACATGCATGCATTTTCTATAATATTAACTTGAGAACTATTTTGCAACTCGATTTGCATAAATATGCTCATGATATATATGTGAAAATTATGTTTTCTTCCTTTTTAAAATGTTTTAATTAATAATGTTTTTATTTTATTTTTAACTTTACCAAAACCTTTATCAATGTGAACTTCATCATTTCCACCATGTATGAGGATGCTATATGCATTGAACTTTATTGTTTTCTTATTGACATGAAATAAATCTTAATAACTACAAAGCTCCTTAAGAGATTAATAAATATCTTAGGAATATATAGATGAAGATAGTCATTCATGTTTTAGTTCAATTTTTTCTAGATTTGTAGTTGGGTAGATTATATGTTTTTTATTTCTATACACCATCTAACAGAAACATTCTATTGCTCAATTTAATTATGCACATCTATGGTTTATAAGAGATCACCTTATGTTGGTTTTCTTCATATATTCTTATCTATGTTATTTTATGCCTTGTTTGCTAATTTTAAACTACACTATCACTGTAGCACCCCTTCAAGTCTATAGGCACTAGAGGAAGCAATGAGCTCATGTTATATATAGCATGGATTCTCAAGCTTGGGAAGGTGTAACATACATTGATAATTATCATGGAAGAAATAGACAAACACCATGAATTCATGTAAACTTCATCTATACAACTTGTTAATTGAAGAAAAATCTAATACAATTCTCTTTCTCAAAGAAAACATAATCTCTAATCCATATTATATGATCTATCATCTATAAAAAAACTTTATTCTTGATAACATGAGTGTTAATAAGGTATGCCAAACCACTAAGCTAAGATCTTGAACCTACTTATTCCTTAAAGAACTAACTTTTAAACTAGCTCCTTTATGTAGGGACATGTTGTCTCACAATCATGCAAAAACAAATGTATAAAGTAAGTACAAAGAATTGATCATATCATAAAGCATATAATATACATAAAAAGAAAGAACTTGAATAAATTTTGTTGAATAATTCTAGAAGATTTTGGAATAACTATAATAATAAATTAAAAACATGGCATATGAACTTCTTGATATGAAATCCCTTATTTAATAAGTGATTGGGAAGCATAAAATAATAATTTCAATACTTTTCATTAACTTAAACTTGACATAAAACAATTCATGATCATGAAGATATTTATTCCTCCTAAATGTGAAGCATAGGTTTTTCCATTAATTAACTTATTAGTCAGTAAAGAAAGGGGAGAGATAAATGACCATCATCCATTTGGATTTTATTTTCATCATTAGATGGGTTCCACTTGAAAAATGATAACAAAACATCATCCTATTTGTTCCTACTATTATGTAAAAGTATTTCAATAAATCCAAGTGAAAAACTACTTACTATAACAACAGTTATAGTCGTTCCATACACCACGTTCATATGCTTTTTTACTTTAAGTAAAATTGTATTATCTTGTCATATTATCAAAATTGAATATTGTTTTGAGCTTGATTTAGTTACTAATTTATTGCATTGTACACGTACATGTTTGACTGACACATTTTTATAACCTAATCATTCCTACAAAGCTATATTAGGGTAAAGGATCCTCCATTGAAGTATTATAAAAATTAGTATCAACAAGATTGCCAAGCCTAACATAAAAAATGTGTTGCAATATGAAAATGAAATTTCAAGTATATTGGAGATTGAAGTGAAGTAGTTATATTTACAGATATAAAATGTACCATAAAATAGTAGTATGTTAAATAAATGGTGGGTGATTGTTCTCTCATAGTATGTGATGTGATGCTTTAGATATTCTCCCTCTACTCGATGAATCAAGCAATGTAAATTGTTGCTAATGATCTCATTATATGAGCATGAGGGAAATGACCCTTTCATGAGATCTTTTTCAATTATTAAGGTGTGAATGATGATCACATGAGGTCCTTGGTGTGATTATAATGGGTTTGTTTATGTCATATATGGATATAAACTCCTCCAGGTATCCTATCATAGTCCTATATATTATAGTTATTCAAAAAGTTTCATATTAAATTCATTTCGTCAAAGCTTCCTAATAGATTAGGGAGCCTCTCAACATATGAACTTAACTTGAATCAGTCAAAGTTTGATTGATTCTTTTTGAGGTCCTCCCTAGTGTAACTTTCACAAATCATCAGATGAATCATGATAACATGTCATCTATGAATTGTTTTTATAATATGACATATATGCTAGTTTACTGCATGAAATAGTCAATTTGGACACTCAATCCAATAAAATCATGTGTACACTGAACCAAGATTCTCTATCTTTGCTGGACAACACAGATCCAATCTCATAAGCACATAAACATTTTAAACCAAGTCTATCTCTTTTTCTAGTCCATTTGATTTCATCTACAAATTGTAGGGGTCAAATCCTTCCATAAAAATCACCAAATTTGGGGATATATTGACAATGTCATTCTCTAGTATGAACTATAATCCACATCACAATATATTAGGTAATATTTATAACAAAATTCAAACTATCCTTTCTCTCAAAAAATAATAAATAAATCTCATTTCGTTCCATATTTTCTCTAGATCATACCCCATCATAAAAAACCTAAGAATCAAGCCAACTTATGTAATTTTCATGTTCATATGAATATGATAAAGACCATTGTTTCTTAAGAATATAAATAGTAAAGATCATCCAATTTTACTATGATTTAATATAAAATAAGAGATCTAAACCTCATAAAGTTAACATAATGTTCAAGGTTATATAGTTTTAACAAACACAAATATTGATATTTGACTAAGAAAAAAATAAATACATTTTATCAACTATAGAGATTGGGATCCTCAAAATATCCACAAACCCAAATTGCTTAGTTATTCTCCAAAAATATTAATAATCCAATTCAAGTTACTCTTGTTTGATATTTCTCATACTCATTTGATTTTTTTTCTAGTATAGGGTTGTGATATAAGATTTTGATATTTCACATAATCTCCAACCTAATCACCTAATTGTGACACTTGTGTCTTTGGTTAGAACTAATATCAAACCAAATGTCATGGCAACTAGATAATACTATCCCAAACTATGGTTTTACAATAACTTCAAAAGAAAAGAACCCATATAGAATAAAATCATAACTTTCATTTGTTTCTAAAAAAATCCAAAAGGTGCTATTGAAAAAGAAAAACATTAGAACAAATAATGTAAATATCAAGACAAGAGATGGTACCCCAATTTGTTTTTACAAATTAATTTAAAAAATTGCAAAATATCCCCCTATCTATGTTGTTACCAAACCTTTGAAATCTACCCACATAGACATTTGTACTTCAAAAATGTAGTGTAGAAGGATGGAAACTATTGACACATAATTATATACAACTATAACTTCTCACCTAAAATAGGAATTAGGGCTACAACTACCATTCAGAATACCCTTTTTATCTACATACCACCTCTAAGATATGAAAACATTAAACATATATCATGAGTTGGAGAAAGCCTACTAAGTGGAAAGAGTCCCACATAATAGAAGAGGCATGAAAAAACAATGTAGTTTATCATAAACAAATTAACTTAGAAAATTGTATGTGTCTTCAACATATGGATCACAATAATCAACTTATTAAGAAGTTGTCATAGACGAAAGACTAGTTTGTAATAATAATCTTGTTTAATTAATGTACAAATTATAATTATCATCTTAATTTAATGAACAAACTCGTCATGTTTTCCATAAGTTATCATGACATGTACCTCTAAAGATACAACTACCTTGGTAAACAACCAAAAATCCATGGTACAAGTTTGAGGTTAATCACACATGCAAATGACATGTATATACCTTGGTCCTTGTAAAGACCCCTCCCATGTCATACCTAATTAAGGTGGTCCTTGTAACAACCCCTTCCTCTTGTTATCCCCAATTAAGGGTCCATGACCTATCCAATCGACTCAGGTTGCGTTGGTGCCCACGTTCGCATGGCCTGGAAATGTCTAGTATGCCACTAGGTGGCGCCTATGATTTGTCAAAATTAATTAATTTTGCTAATATTGTTATAATTTATAGGAATGTCAAATGATAATAAATTAAATATGAAAGTTGATCAAAATAATTCAAGGATTCTAGTAAAAATAGTTTCAAGACCTAGTTCTGCTCCCAATTCTAAAAGTACCTAATGTTGCTAACTTTAATATATTAAAAGTTTGGAAACCCTAATTTCTTGGGCATAATGATTATAATATGCTTAAATGACTTTAATGGATAAAGTTGATTATTTTTGGATAAAAAGGACATCTTTCACTCAATTTGAGATTATTAATGTATATAACATCAAATTTAGGGTTCGTGATTTAAAAAGGCATTAAAAGTGGTAATTATGGTTAGAAAGCCAAAACCCTTAATGAAGCCCTATTTGTCCCCAAAACCCTAACTTGGAACCCAAGTCGGTTTAATATGAGTTTATGAACAAAGTAGTAATACTTGGGAGTTATGCATTAATTGCAGGGTGATTGCTTATTTAATCTCAACTGCACTTATTTGCTTCACCTTTGATCACTTCTAAGAAAGGTATGTAATTACACCTATGACTAATCCCCTTAACCGAATTCCATGGTTTCATGAAGTTTTCCCGATTTGATTGCAATTAAATTCTTCCATGTTTATTTACTTCCCACAATCTTAAAAGTCACTATGGATATCAACTTATATAAATGTAACATGTTCAAACCCTATAGAATCTCTGGTGAGTTAAAGAGCATGGGATAAATAAAGTCATCATGGGGATGACTAGTTATCATGCCCAAAAAGAAAGATCATCTCAGGCCAAGCCTAGAAAGGAAGGCCTATGGATGAAACCAAGCTCGGGTGAGGGAAGGCCATGAAATGTCCATTGTAGGGACCAAACCTAAAATTAGGGTTCCCCATAAAGAGGCTCTCCTATAGAGAGGGCTCAGTATTGAAATAAGACGATAAGGGTGGAAAGGTTAAAATAATAAAATGCTTGTTCAATTTTACAGTGATAATAGTTGCTATGGTTGATTATATTGTTACACCTACTTGCGAATATTTTATTTCTCCCACATACTGATATAACTTGTTATACTGATCAGGGTTTTTGTTTCATGATGTTATACATTAAACTGCTACTAGTCTACAAAATGGGCATACAATGAAGAAGGCACCAAAAGGAAAGATGCTGAAAGTACCATGGAGGATTTAGTTAGATAGTTTTTATTTCAAGTTGCAAAACAATATATTCCCATATTATGTAACTCCTTTGTGGAGAGTTTACCTTTCATATTGTATCAACCTCTTTTCCTTTCAATGAAATTTAAAATTATTTTTGGTTCATTGTTAAACCTCGATCCTATAAATATGATAATGTCCTTGCCCTCTTGGTCCTCCTTATTTGGGATAACATGGGGAGTGGGTCATCACATTTGATATGAGATCATGGTTTACCATTTAACCTTTAATAATTATTAACTTTAAAGAGTTATGTAGATCCTAAGTGAATTATTAGAGTATTTTCTAAAAATGATGGTGTCTATAAGGGACCAAGACCTAGGGGCTGGAAAAACTTTTCCCCACACCGCTAGTCTACTTACAAGGACTCTTGGGCCCATGCATCCTTCCTTGCCAAAGTTGGAGGATTTTAATCGAAATAAAAGACCGCTAGGATTTATTCTCATCTAATAACATCCCTTCTCTACCCCCTTGCTTGATAACTGCTTCCTCTATCCTTTTGAGTGGTAGAATTAAGGATATAAGGGATTAAGGCATCCTCCACCAAATAATGAAATGCATGTAAATAAGATGTCATGAACATAATTTTGTGATGCTTTAAATTCCCTAAATATGAAATTGTAATTAATAATGTAATTATATGAAACAACATGGCCCACATCGAGACTATCTACATCACCGACGACACACCCAAGGAATATCCAGAGGGGAGGCCCTCCTACCAGAAGAGACTATCCTCAGAGAATAAGAGGAGGTCCATGGAGGGTGAGTCCTCCAAGAAGCAAAAGAGGGAAGGTGAGGTCTTTGCTGGGAGAGGCCCTAAGAACGAGGTTGTCCCCTTGGTAAGCTAAAACCTAAATATGGTCCTGAACCCAAGAGAGAACCTATGATGAAAGATGATCCCAAGGATGGCTCCGACCATGCTACTATATTCACACTGAAAGTTGGTCAAGTAGTTGTGTATACTCCAAATTCACTCTAGCTAAAGAAACAAAAGAAGATCACTGAAGCCATTAGTGCCCTATCACTCAAAGATGTTTCCAGAGATGAAATGGGGAACCTCTACCTATCTACCCTCATCTTGGAGCCACCATCCTCGAATCATCATGCTAAATATTGAGAAGTTCTGGGGTGAAGACAAAACCAAAGTAATTGATAAGGAAAATGCCTGGATCCTAGAAGAGGAGAATTGTTTCTACATTCTAGAGGTGCAACTAAACAAATAGGTTCTCTTCACCGCTCACCTTCTTAAAGAAGAAGCTAAGATATGGTAGGAATATTATATCATGGGATAAGACCTAAATGAGGAATAGATGGCATGGATGGAATTTTGTACCATCTCTATACAAGATTCATTCCCAGTGTTGCTAAGAAAGAGAAGGAAAAATAGTTCATGCTCCTTTACCAGGGTAACATGAAAGTGGAAGACTATGCTCAAAAGTACCATCTTGTGGAACGGTTTGGATATATGTTGACTGAAGAATGGCGAGTGGTACATTTTATAGAGCATCTAAACCCTCTGATAAAGCCACATGTCATGGCGAGAAAACCTCCAAACTTCACCAAGGCCCTCAACATCACCCTAGACATGAAGAAGATAATCATACCTATAGATAACCCGCCTATGGGATACCTAGGGTTCACTGAAGGTACTTCTACTCCAAGGAATGATAACAAACATAAGAAAGGACAAAACAATGGCAACCATAAGAATGGAGGAAAGGGAAAGACTCATCAAGAGAACCATCACCGTGAGTGCCACACCTATGTGAAAAAGTAGCATGGAAGGTGTTATCATGAAAATAAGGTGTTTAACCAATGCTAGCAAGAGGGACATATCAAGTCCAACTGTCCCTTCCCTGACCCCCGAGGTCTGGGTCTTGTAGTGGACTAACCAGTGGTGGCTCAACCAGCATCTACAACACCCCAGGGAGAAACCCCTCTTGTAGGAGGGCGTAGATAGGCCCAATTCTTCACCATTGACAATGAAGAGGCTCAGGCGAATGTGAACTGGGTTATAAATGGTAACCATCCCTAGAATTTCATTTTCTATCCTTTACCGTGACATATAAAGTTTGACTATTCTAAATATGATGTAAGCAAGCTTGATATAATGGGCCATAATGTTAAAGCTTTGTTTGACTCATGTTCTACCAATACTTTCCTCTTGAAAAATCTTGTGACTATGCTTTGTCTAGACTTCAAGGACTTAGCATATGTCTTCAAAGTCACTATCCCTAGTGGTAAGATCTTCTCATCCCTCCTTAAGATATCAGTTATACATGTTAAATATATGAGCAATGAACTCCCCATTGGCTTTATCCTACTTGATATGAATGATTTTAATGTCATTATGGGAATGGATTGGTTGTATAACTATAATATAAAAGTAGACTATAGGAAAAATAAAATAAGAATATAGAGACCCAATCATTAACCTTTTACCATTATAGGTAGGAAATATGCTACCACCAGCCTGTATGTCTCAGCTATGAAAGCGGAACGGATGGTAGCTAAAGGTTGTCATGCATTCCTAGACATAGGAACTTAGTCGGAACAAAAGGTGCAACCCTTGGAGGAAATAGAGGTAGTCAGGGACTTTATTGATGTGTTTCCATATGATTTGTCAGGCATACCCCCATAATGAGAAGTGAACTTCTTCATAGAGATAGATCCTGGGACAAACCCGATTTCAAGGGCACCTAACGGGATGTTTCTCATTGAGTTTCTTGAGTCAAAGAAGCAATTATAGGAATTACTAGACAAGGGTTTCATTTGACCCAGCACATCCCCATGGGGAGCACTAGTCCTCTTTATAAAAAAGAAGGATGGATCACTTAGTATGTGCATAGACTATTGAATGATAAATCATACTACCACTAAGAACAAGTATCCTCTGCCCCACATAAGTGACCCATTCGACCAACTCAAAACTGCTCATGTCTTTTCCAAGATTGACCTGAGATCTGATACCACTGTTTGTGAGTTAAGAGTGAAAATATCCCAAAAACCTCTTTTCAAACCTATTATAGCCACTATGAGCTTTTGGTTATGTCGTTTGGGTTATACAAGGCCCCAAGTGTGTTCATGAACCTTATGAATGATGTGTTCCATCTTTTCTTTGATACCTTTGTCATGGTGCTCATAGATGATATCATGGTTTACTCCAACAACCTAAAACAACACCATGAGGACCTATCTAAGGTCGTTGATATCCTGAGAAAGTAGAAGTTCTATGGGAAATTATTGAAGTGTGAGTTTAGGATAGGCCGAGTTATGTTCCATGGGCACATTATCTCTAGAGGATTTAGTTAAATAGTTTTTATTTCAATTTTCTTAACAATATATTACCATATCATGTAACTCCTTTGTGGAGAGTTTACCTATCATATTGTAATAAACTTTTTTCCATTCAATGAAATTTATAATTATTTTTGGTTAATTGCAAAACATGAATACTATAAGTATGATAATGGCCCTTGCCCTCTCACTCCACCTTAATTGGGGATAACATGGGAAGGGTGTCATTACAGTCCTCCATGAGGTTACCATGCTTGACTTCTCAAGGAAAAAAAACATACAGTCTATAATTGGATCCCATTACTTAGTAGGGGAAAACAGAATTCCACTAAAATTGTGTGCTCTAGTGTAATGTTTTTTCATGTCAAATTTGTGACTATGGAATGTATCATAGTTGGGCAAGACATCTCTACAATGACTCTGGGTAAGCTAGAAACCTCAAAATTGGCGGTTAGTGATTATAAATTAAGCCCCCACTTTAGTGAGGTTTCACAAGATCCATGTGATTCTTAGGTAACTATACACACATTGCATTCTTTCAATATCATGTCTTACCAAAGATACTAAAAATAAATCTATTTCACTTCCTAGTTATGGAAATTGGGGAAAGTTATATGGTTCTGATAGCTTTGGACTAAGTATATTTTTTAGTTTTGTTTGATTAACATTTCACATATAATAGATTTTCACTTCGGCAATCCTTACATAAATGGCTAAACAATATAATATTAAGTAATGATGACAACTGAAGTAAAAATCCATTTCCCTTACCAAAGCCAGAAGAACATTATAGTCAAAGTCAATGATGTAAATGGATCCTCAGTTGAAAATAGATCTTGCATCTAAATCATGATTAGAGTTCATTTTCATAATATGTTTAATGATTATTGGGGGGTATCATGAAGAGGAAGCAATACATTTCACAGGGACTTTATATTTTCTCACATACTAGGAGAAGGCACATTCTGGAAGCATTTCAACTGAGGATAAAGTTTCCATTGGTTTTCAAGGAGCCAGGACCAAATGGATTAGATGTAGCATTCTTTAAAAACACTGGAACCAAATTGTAAATCTTGTTTGTTTACTGATAATCGAGTGCTTTGAAGGTGTTAAAATTAAGCATTAAATGGGAAATTCGACCTTAATACTCATCCCAAGGACAAACATACCAGAGAATTGCAACCATTTTAGACCAATTACCCTCAACAATGTGAGCTTCAATTGGATTCTAAAGATAATGGTTGTATACATCAAACCATATCTAGAGGACTAGATGTTTCCCTTACAAAGTAGTTTCCTACTTGGACAAAGCACCATCAACAACATCAACATCTTCCATGAGATCTATCATTTTACATAAAAATGGGTGGGAGGTAAGGTAACAGTGGTCGATAAACTTGACCTATCCAAATCCAATTTTAGGATAACATGAGAATTCAACCATGATACCCAAAGAAAAAATTATAATCTAATAGGACCTCATCAACTTGATCATGAATGAAAATATCTTAGTTGTAAGGGAAGGTGACTTTCTACAATCATCCAAAGATTTCTAGGGAGTTAGGCAAGGTGGCACTCTTTAAACATGTATTCGTTCTCTCTGCTTAGATCACTTGAGTTAGACCATTTTTGTTGAGAGGAAAGAAGGATGCTAGAACTCATTCAAAAATATCAGAAAACTACAAAACATATAGCCTACATTCTTCAACAATGATTTGGTTTTTATCAGAGAAGCCACCATGCAATAGTCGAGAAATATGATGACATCTCACTTTGAACATACAAAGGGAAAACACTTGATAAGGAGAAGTCCACAATCTTTTCCTCTAAGACTTTGAGTATAAGGATGCAAAGCTCAATAGGTGAAGAACAACTATCCACCAAATAGAGAATTTGTTGAACAATGTATGTGTTCCAACATTACACTCAAAACCCAATAGAGAGATGTACATAAAGACTATTACAAAATTGAGATGAAGGATTATCATGGGTTAATATGTCATTATATTTAATGAAATCAGATTCTGCCTTCCCAAAATATCATGGGTCCATGAGGACAAATATGCATCGTATTATTGTATATCATAGTGCAACATGGATGTGTTAGATCTTATCATACATGAATAGAATACTAGATGCATAATCAATAACACTCTCAACATTCAACATATATATTATTACAACATCTATTATTACAAATTTACTATTTAACACTAAAAAGAGAAATATACAAGTCTAAACATGTATAATAAATAGGATATTTATGTAAAAGGTACAACCTATACACTTTTACTCATGTTATATTCAAGCCATCAACTCATAAGGTGTTGGGACATGGGAAGAAAGATACATATATTTAAAGTTCTCATAATGTGAAATGTTTTGTAGAGTGAAAGAAAAAAGAGAACCTATAAATAGTTATTTAGAAAAACATTCCCATTTTAGTCAAGTTATCCATTATACCAAGCAATCATCATAATTAGGACATTGACCAACATTCCAAAAGAAGGGTTTGTGAGGGACTTCAAGACTCTAATCAAATAGTTGGCCTTGTTTCAACTTGATGACCTCTAGGATTAAACCAAAGAGTTAATCTTGTTTCAAGTGTTGTATAATGTAGATCCATATTATGTTTTCAAGTGACAAAAATATCAATTACTACACATTAATAATACTTGTCAATATTTGCAAATGAGAAAGCGTACATACAAATCGTAAATTCAACCAAGAAAACCATACTCATATTATTTATAAAAGTGCATGTACCTGACATAGAGACTACCTAATTATCCTAGACCATATAGATCATAGAAACCTCATTGATAACAATTATTGATATATTAATAAAAGTTCATAATTATTCTTGGTCATTAAGTCCGAATTTAGGGTTTTGGTAAAACCTAGGTTCAAATTGATTTTAAACATATTCAGATACTTTTATGTTGATAAGGAGTCCATAATAAATGTGTCATTCATTTTCATACTTATATAAGTCTTATATATTTTGTATGATTATTGCATACATCAAAAGCACATGTTTTAACGCCAAAAGGCCAAATATTGCTCATTTTTTTCATTTCAAGCTTTTAATGAGTTCTAAGCACTTTTGGGGTTTTAGGTAAATTTTCTATGAATTTATTTTGAGCACATGCTATTTTGATCGTTTGATATAGCCCAAAACATAGATTATCTTACACATCAAATACCATCAGCAATAGAGCATTAAAAATCCTATCTATTGGTACATCATGGAGGTCACATGTCATATACTTAATCTAGGGTTATGGGACGTTTCCCTAACTCAAATAAAGTCTCACACATATATTTAATTTCAGCTCTCCCTAGGGTCAGGTCCTTTTATACGAATTCCAAGAATCAACATTATCAATAGAATCACACCCAAGAAAACCTAATTCATATACTCAGAAGTTGTCCACCTAGGAACTTACTATTACATGTTCTAGTATTTACATATTTTCAAATTTGCATATTTTGGAGGGTAGGTACTCTAAACTTCTCCTATATCAGGGTCACCCTCTCAGGATTTCAACGCATTGAATGTCCCATTCTAGATATCATCCATTGTAATGTGAGTTAGGGCCATGTTGATCCCCAAACCATATCTCACATGACGTGCAAGCCGTCAAACATACACTCTGGTTTTGTGCGCACTGTACACAAAATCATCGCTGGCGCACTCTTCCCCAGGACAGAAGGGGGGAACGTTATAACCTCCGATCTTTTTGTTCTCTGGTCTATTCTTAACGAACGGCCAGTTAATATCAGCCGTCATCTGATCCAGAAATTCTCAATCTCCATCCTGGGGAAAGAGATTTGCATGGGGGGTCATGTCACATCTATCATCAAATATCTTAAGATGGACAAACATTTACCCCGCTGCACGCAACTAAAGGGCGACATCCTCACCAACGAGGAAGATCTGAAGAACTCGTTCATAATCAAGGAAAAGGATGGAAAACTACACTATGTATTCTGCCCTATGGTCAAGTCATCAAGGACTCTCCTCCCGCTCCCGGAGTTAGCACACTATGATATGACACAGCTCCTTTTCTCTGACGAGGAGCTTACTCATCTTCTAGCTTCGGTTAAAAAACTTGAAAAGAAAGCAACAGCGGGTCAAACAGAGATGAGTATCACAGCCCCGACAGCTCGACTTACAAAAATGTCTGTCAAACGGCCATCAAGAAGGCAGTTGCAGGCCCAACAGCTGTTGGGGACACCAACATCTCGGCCAAATCTGGAGGCCGAGCAGTTCCACGAAGAAGTCTTAACAACATCCTCCATCGACTCTTTTATCCAGAGTCTCCACGAGCAGCTAACCACTGCCGCCACCACTCCGCCTTCCACCATTCCAACATCTACCACTCCCTTCCTCCCCACATCCACGCAACCATTCACATCCACTTCTTCACCCATTTTTACGTCGGACTTCCCTTTCTCCATCTCTATGCCCGACTTCACCACCCTTCCATTTACTCCCGCAGTTTCCACCACATCATTGTCCTGGTCGTCGATAAAGATGGAGTTCAGCATATTCTCTGTTATGACGACCTTGCTGCCAAAAATTTGGGTGACAAGCCTTCTGTCACCCCCATCCCGAGACTTATCCGTGCTGTCAATGGGCTCTTTGGTCAGAAAGGAGAAGAATTCTGCGGTGGGTTCGTAGTAAGATACTTCAGGTATTAGACACAACCTGGTGAGGTTGACTTTGTCTAGCACGTTGAAGATACGATCATATATCCCCATCTTGATTAGTATGCTGGAGCAGACATACATGGTAGGTTTTAGGGTTTTATCGGTGGAGATGGTGGTTTGGATGAAGAGGTTCTCTGGTGGTGGTATCGTGGTGGTGATGGAAATGAAAGTGGTGGTAGTGATGGGGATAGTGGTGGTAGGAGTGGTGGTGATAGTGGTAGTAGCAGCGATGGTAGCTGCAGGGATGGAAGGTTTGGCGAGGGGTTGGTCCATGGCGAAAACGGGTCGAACTTGTTTTGTTGCCCGCTTCTTGGAGGGCTGCCCAGCTGCAGTCTCCAAGACCTTACGTTTCCCCTTGTGATCTTCGGCGGCGGATTCCTCCTCAGGATTCGGTGTGTAATCCGAACATTCGTCGTCATCAGAGGAGATTTCTTCTACTTCTTCTTCAGATGCCTCAGCTAGACATTTGGTGAGGCGGGCAATCTCACACAAGACATCCATCATTTTAGTCTTTGGTGGGACTGCTCTGGTGGTGTTGAAGACATCTATGATCTTCTTGAGCCTGTCCAGCTCTTCGATCATTTGATCCCTTGTTTGAGAGGGAGCAGCTCCCGAGCCGGTGGTCTTGTTTGCTAGTGATGCCATTTCTGAAAAATAAGAGTTTATGAGTTAGAGCAAAAGATTTAAAACAAATTAGATTTTATTTGTAGTTATGTCTTTTGTAATTTTGTGAAAGATTAATGGATGTGGAGACCAAACGGTTTGGAGACCGTTTGGTCCCAAATGGTTTCAAGACCGTTTGGTCCCAAACGGTCACCGTTTGGTCCCAAACGGTTTGGAGACCGTTTGGTCCCAAACGGTTTGGAGACCGTTTGATACCAAATGGTTTCAGACCGTTTGGTCCCAAATGGTTTCAAGACCGTTTGGTCCCAAACGGTTTGAAGACCGTTTGGTAAACGAAGAGCCGCAAGGTCGCCGGCGTGGGTGAAGACGAAGATGAACCGGCGCAAGGTCCCAAACGGTTTGAGGACCGTTTGGCTCCAAACGGTTTGGAGACCGTTTGGAGTCCAAACGGTTTCAGGACCGTTTGGCTCCAAACGGTTTGGAGACCGTTTGGAGTCCAAACGGTTTCAGGACCGTTTGGCTCCAAACGGTTTGGAGACCATTTGGAGTCCAAACGGTTTCAAGACCGCTTGGGAGGGCAAAGGCAGAAAGGTTTTTATATTTTTGATGTTTGTTTTTGATTTATGCATTTTTATGCTGTTTGTTTTTGATTATTTTTTTTTGATAGTTTTAGTTATGTAGATTTTTTTTTGTATTTTCTTAAGATAAGGCTTAAGGAAAAAATTAAAGAACTGAACATAGAGTAGAAGTCTTGGGTTGCCTCCCAAGTAGCGCCTTGGTTTTATGTCGCTGGCTCGACGAAGTTAAAACATAGTTATGCTGCTGGCATAGTATTTGATTGTTCATGTCTATTCGGCCCATGTTTAGGGTTCGACTCGGGCTGCCCAGCAAAAGTGCCCGCCGGAGGTTTTAGTTGTGCAACAATCTGGGCAAGCTGGGCTTCAACTGCCTTCTGTTGGGCTTGTTGGTTGGCCAGCATGGGTTGCTGAGATTGTAGCATTTGTCTTATCGAAGATATCTCATCCTCCGGATGCATAGTAGCATCTTTATGAGGGCTTTGTTGTTGAGGCTGCTGAGTATGCAACTGCGGGTGAAGCGGAGGATGAGTGTACTGATAGTAGGCTGATTGATTTCTAGGGTAGTTAGCCCTAGGGAAATTATTCCTTGGGTTCCCTTGACTTTGGTTAAAATTGTTTGGAAACACTGGAGGCAGCCTACTATCAAATCCCCCTTGTGTCTGATGTTGCGGATTCGCAGTTCCGGAAGGATTCCCATACTGGAACCCAGGATGGTTCCTTGGTTGACTGGGATTATAGTAAACTTGTCCGGGAATAGTATGGATGGAGTTGACTTGCTCCGGAATCTGAACTTCAACCTGATTAGTGATGGACTCATATGGTTGTGGTGGTGGATGCAGATCCATCATCACATTATAGAGCATTCCGCAAGAGAGAGTCGGATGGTCCAAAGCATGACAAGCCTCATAGGATCCTGTGACGGCTTTGGCTTGATGAACCAGCGGGGTTTTCTTCTTATCAATTTCCCCTAGAGTTGTCTCAAGGGCTTGCTATTTATGAGCGATTGTTTGCAATGCCTCGGCTATTGACTTCAGTTCCATAGATTCCTCATCTTTAAAAACTTTAAGGACGCCTTTTCCAGCTGACCATCCCCAGTTGGACTGGTTTTCAACTCCTAAAGTAACAATCTTCCAAGCGTCCTCATAGTTCTTCCTCATGAAATTTCCTCCAGACGAGGAATCTAGGAACTGCTTAATATCATCGCTTACCCCTCGATAAAAAGTTTCTATCAATTGATTCTGTGAAATTCCATGATGGGGGCATTTGCACAGAAGTTCCTTAAATCTTTCCCATGCCTCAGCGAGGGTTTCTCCCGGTAGCTGGGAGAAATGATTAATCTACCCTCTGATTTCATAGGTCAGCGAGGGTGGAAAGAACTTCTCCAAGAATTTCCCCTCTAGAGGGGCCCAAGTGGTTATAATGGGTTCTCTGTCCAATGAGTTGTACCAACTCAAAGCCCTTCCAGATAAGGTGAAATGGAACAGGTGGAGCATTATCACATCGAAAGCGATACCGGCTTGTGGAACCAGGCGGCATAATGCCTTAAACCTTCTCAAATGGTCCATGCAATCATCTCCTAAACCTCCAGAGAAGGAGATTCCTTGCATAATCTGGATCCACTGGGTCCGGATCTCAAAGTTTGGGATGTTGATGATCGGAGGTCGGACCGAGTGGTTGTCCTCATAGTTTTTTGGGACTGCATAGTCCCTCAGTTGCTTGTTTCGTAACTCGAGCTGAGCAGCCTCGGTCTCCGCTCTTATGTGGGCTTTCTCTTCTGCTCATATCTCTGCTTGTATTTGGGCACGGGTGTGGCAGCATTAACTCTATCCATTATCAAAGCAGCTTGGTGCTGTTCGTCAACCATTTGTCTAGCGCGTTGGCGATTGAGACGGATTCAGCGGTGGAAACTTCTCTCTACCTCGGAGTCGAACTCCGGATCAGGGGAGAATCCGCGACTATGCGGTGATTGCATGCACGTGTTCTACCTGAGTAGAGAAAAGAGAACACCTTTTAGATAATAGTGAAAATATTAAAGTTTCAAGAAGATATAGAGTTATGATTCAAAAAGAAAGTGTAAAATCCTAACCAACTAGAAAGGTACTAAGTGAAATAACAACGTTCCGTTGTCCCCGGCAACGACGTCATTTTTTGATGTTTGTTTTTGATTTTTTTTTTGATAGTTTTAGTTTGATGGAGTCGTGCCATTTTTTGATCCAGCAACGACAGGACGAAGTGGCTAAGCAAGTTGAGCACATCAACAGCCACACCAACAACCTGCCGGACCTGGTCCTTGGAGCAACGCGTCAGCAAGAAGCTACAACACAAAAAGTCGATGAGATCTCCAAACAGACTCAACCTCTGCCAGAGAATCTTCGCAAGCTTGAGCAACATCAAGAGGCCCTGAGCACACGCTTGGCTACCATTGATGGAACACTTACGTAGCTACATCATCACTAAGAGGAGGCAAATAACGATGAAACCCAACAGCTACGTGCCCAAGTCACAGAATTGACAGCACGTCTCCTCTCCGCCGAGGGCAGATTCACCGAACTCAAAGAAGCCCACAATGCACTGCTCGAAAAACACGAGCATCTGCAAGTGGCTTTCGACGAGCTACAAGCCACTCATCGGCGGTGTAAAAAGTCTGCCAACAAAAAGCAAACAGACGAAGCTGCAGATGACAAAGATGACGATGATGAAGAAGATGACGACTCAGACTCATCTGCTGACTCCAACAAAGATACATCTTCAGACGACAAGCATGATGACGGAGAAGACCCCGGGCATGCAGCAGGACCCTCCCAAAAAGGGTCCGACAAAGGTCACCAGGACAGTGACCATCACCCCAAGTCCCCACACAACGACAATGTCAACATATCATATGGGGATCAATTCTTTAACTATTCAACTATGGGGTCCATCGGGGAAGCTGCCAAGGACGCGGCCTACGCTGAGTTACAACAATGCATACTAGGAACCAGCGCCAGCCCGCCAAAAACATCTGCTCTCTTCTCAGCACCTTCTCCCCCTTACCAAGACGAGGCAGACCGAGTAAGTCTAGACACGGACGAGGATCTTGACTCTGCCTCTGACTTGGACGATAATCTAGAGGGCCATGTAGAGGCCTTCGAACAACCTGCTTCTCCTCCACCACAAGAGCTTCCCCCGCCACCTCCTCTGCCGCACAAAATGCACGACCTAGATATGGCAGCCATCTCTACTTTAGATGCTCAGGACATTTTTATACTGAACACTATAGTGGACGATGCAAAAGCGGGGGAAGACATAATCTATCATAATACCAAAACCAGGCGTAAGTTGACACGCGAAGACTTTCGTAGCATCCTCCGACCTCGGTCCACGGTGCCAATGGCGATCTTCCGTGTCTTCCTCGCCAATTGTATAGAAACATATAGAAGTCACAAGCGGAAACAACCGGTTTTTAATGCTTCGCCCGCTCTGTCTTTTGGCCTTTTATACAAAGACATACGTGAAAAATCGGTTGAGCGGCTGCGGGTCGGTTTGGCACGAAGGGCACGTTATCTTACAATGCCCTTACAAGTCTCAGACCACTGGCTTTTTATGATCGTGGATACCAAGGCTCGGGATGCCAAAGTATACAACTTCTGTAGCACCGAGCTACCAGCCGGCACAATAAATTTCGTAGGAGAAGCAACAGGAGAAGCCAGGTGTATACCCTTCCGGCTGCTTAAATTAATCTGGGCTGCACGCCCATCTCTTCGACAGGACTGGAGCCAACCATGGTTCAAAATCATAAACCCTCCAGTCCAAGCCACCGAGGGATCTGGGGATAGCGCTTTCTGCACCATCCGTCACATTCAAGCGTTGAACCAGGAAATCCCATTCAACGACCTGGTAGCTGAAGACTTTCATTCCTTACGTGGACGTTACGTCATGGAACTCATCTGTGATAGACGATTCTTCAACGACCCAACTATGTCACCAGATGATGTTCCTCTCTACCTTTTCTCAGCTGTCCAGTGACGACAACGACGACCTTTCCGACAAGTTTTGAAGGAGTCAGAGCAGACCAAGTCGCCAGAGTAAGATAAAAGCAAGAGCGATCCTGTATACACCATTGACCCAACCTTTCCTAATTTTGATCGCGATGCTTGTAAGGGTCTTAACGATCTTGAATTGCGTATCCTTATGGCGCGACTCTCCGCAGACAAAGATGACCTGGTATTCATGTCTCGAGACATACTTGTGATGGCAGATTAACTGCGAGAAACTCTACAGGATAAGGGATCCCTTTCTGTCAGCCTCATGGCTGCCTACCAGTTTCTACTTGGCCAAACCAACCCAAACACATACATGGCGTCTCCATATATGAAAGATGATCTCCTAAAGCTCAAGAACTTCGGCACAACCGACGCACTGATCTCATTTCTCAAACACACAACGCCGAAGTTCATCATGTTACCCATCCTGTATCATGAGCATTGGATTCTCCAGGCAACAAACCTCCCAGACGGAACAACCACAATATACAACAGTTCCGACAGCCAGTTCAACGCTCGACAGCGACACTACGTCGTGACGCCAAAGACGCCAACAGAAGTAGTGGAAAAGGAGTGCGCCGAGAAATTAATCGATTTTCTTAGTCAGCATACAAAGGCGTACGACAAAGAACATTTCCATCGCCCCGCCTTCTGCCACAAATGCCCCCAGCAAATACGACAATCGAACGATTGCGGCTTCCACGTCCTCTACTGGATGTACACCATCATTGTTCCTCAAAGACTAGTAGAGGAATTGACCGACGTGGACTACCACGCTTTACGAGGACAATTCGCATCCAATCTACTTCGTTCTCCGGGGGCAAATGAAGATTTACCTTAACCCGCGGCCCTTGTCCTAATGACTTCTCAACCTATCACTTTGCCACTTTGCAGACAGAGTGCGTGATAAGTTAGGGGGGGTACATTAGACAAGGGTGAGGTATCAATTTCCACACTCCTCTTTCTATCTAACACTTTCCATACAATTCTTTATTCTTAAATTTTTTCTTAAACAATTCTTTTTACAATTCTTTTTACTTAATTTCTTTTTTAGTCACCTCAACTAACTCTAGAATCATGTTAGTCCCTATAAGTAAATAGCACTTAGACATCGAATGGCGATTTATCAATTTCCACCCACTAGTGATTTCATTTTTTTTGCTTCAATTCTTCATCTGACTCTCCACAGGTCAAAATCAAGGCAGAAATAAGCCAAGATCTCGAGGATGAGAGGGAAATCAGGCAACTTCCAAATCAAAAAGTTCTGCAAGTGGACCACAAATCAAATAAGTGCACGTTGAAAAACTTTAAGAATAGCTTTCCTCTCTTCAAAATAAAAGAGGCTTGGCCGCTCAAAATAAATTCTCGAAAATCCCAAAACCCAAGCCTGTGAGTTATTGAATAAAAGCCAGAGAGACGAATAAAATTATGAGAGTTGTGCCACGCATAAGGATCTATACGAAGAACTGACAAAGGTCTCACCCGGCCGGCACATTCCGCTGCCCTCACAAAGGCAGATTTTTCGTACCCGGTAGTGAAACCCTAAAGTTTCCAAGTATATGAAAGGCTCATAAAGGACTCGCCCGGCCGGTACATTCAGCTGCCCTCATAAAGGCAGATGTGTCATGCCCGGTAGTGAGATTCTAAAAAAAAAAAAGAGCATACACAGCCCCTCCCCCACTTGAAGGGGGAGCTACACTTCAAAGCCTTTAGCCAACCCTCATACCCTCTCTAGCTTCCAGTAGGTTTTTCAGAGAGGTATAAAGCTGATTAGAGTCAACAACATGCACAAAATAAGGTGGTCCCAATGCAAACTTTGAGATACGGAAAGAACCTGAGATCCAAGCAACTCTCGAAATCCGAAAGAATCAAGGCATGCAATAAGACTTGATACAACCCTAGGGGAACTCAGGTCAATAATTGAAGCAAGAGTATGGAAATCCAAAAGAAAATCGCCTCGCCATTACATGTCTCAACTCTATCTAACTTGTGGACAAGCTAGACTCTAAGTTAGGGGGGTGATAACCTCCTATTTTAGTCGTTTATCTTAGTCTTTTTCCTTAGTTTTCCATACTCTTTTTAAGTTCAAACTATACATAATCCTAATTTTACCCCTTTTTGTAAATACACCATCAGACTAACTTTTTCCTTTTATATATGCAGAAAAAGCACAAAAAAATCATAAAAGAATAACCCAGCCTCAAGACCGCATGGAGTCAAACGGTCTCAAGACCGCATGAAGCCAACCGGTCCCGAGACCGCATGGAGTCAAACGGTCTCAAGAACGCATGAAGCCAACCGGTCCCGAGACCGCATGGAGTCAAACGGCCTCAAGACCGCATGAAGCCAACCGGTCCCGAGACCGCATGGAGTTCAAACGGTCTCAAGACCGCATGAAGCCAACCGGTCCCGAGACCGCATGGAGTTCAAACGGTCTCAAGACCGCATGAAGCCAACCGGTCCCGAGACCGCATGGAGTTCAAATGGTCTCAAGACCGCATGAAGCCAACCGGTCCCGAAACCGCATGGAGTTCAAACGGTCTCAAGACCGCATGAAGCCAACCGGTCCCGAGACCGCATGGAGTCAAACGGTCCCAAGACCGCATGAAGCCAACCGGTCCCGAGACCGCATGGAGTTCAAACGGTCCCGAGACCACATGAAGCCAACCGGTCCCGAGACCGCATGAAGTTCAAACGGTCTCAAGACCGCATGAAGCCAAACGGTCCCGAGACCGCATGGAGTTCATACGGTCTCAAGATCGTTTGAAGCCAAACGGTCTCACAGTCCAAACGGTCTTGAGGCACCAAACGGTCTTGAGGTCCAAACGGTCTCCAAACCGTTTGGACTTCACTCAAAGCCTATAAATAAGACCCGAAGGGTCCTCCAAAGGGGAGACATCTCAGACGTCCAAAGGCTGCCCCAATCGTTCCAGAGCTCTTGCCACTTCCATCCTCCGCCCTGGGGATATCGGTCTGAGGTCCATACTCCATCCTGAAGTTGCTTTCCCCTTCTTCGTCAAGAAGGTGGGAAGGGGAGACCTCCTCATTGTGCAACCTACGAAGACTGGTGGATCGTTTCTCTCTCTCTCCAAGGGGTCGACCTTCTTCCATCCTTGTGGGGATGATGCTCTCTCTCTCTCTTCTCGCCTCCTTCTTGGTCTTAGTCATGAGGGAGTAGTCTTCTTCACTAGGGTGCGGGGAGTAGCCCCGCTACCCATACTTTCATATCAAGTAAAATGTAATCCTTAGGTTGTAATGTAGAGTTCTTATCTTTGTCGGTTCAACATCAAACGATTAATGAATACTTGTTGCTTGATCTCCAACTTGTGTTATCTTTTATCTTTTAGTATGAATTGTCTACGTTTGTACTATTAGATTCGAAACTCATTTGCATGTTGGTTCTTGATGCATGTATCCACCATGTATCTGGTTCACTATCTAGAAGTGTATCTCAAGAAGTGGAGTAAACTCACTATCATCCGTTGCACTTTCATACTATGAAATGGAATCAGTTGATGTATGGAAGTGCAACCTTGGTAAGTCGAGGAACACACTTTGCGATGGGAATGATGTAAAGTAATGTGACCATTTGATCGGGAATGGCTGGCGTTGCAACATTCCCGCACTTCTCGTAGCTAGGTTATCCGAAAGGAGACTAGGTCTACAAGGATACTAACTGACCGAACTCTTTTTGCAGGTTAAGTTTTGCTTTACATGTGTTGATCGATGTGTAGTGGCGGTGAAAAACCGATCACACCCTAGTGATCTTTATCATAGTTTAACTCTTAGATTTGCTTGCTTTCTTTACTTTTCATGTTTTAGTTTAAAACCATCAAAATCCAACTTTTCGATATAAGTGCCAACTAGTGAGTAGCTAAGTGAAGTTCTATACGTTTTTCATCTTGTTGCTTGCAACAAGACCGTTGTCTTTTGGGTTTGATCCTAAATCTGTACTATGATAAGGCTTCCATACTCTTATGGGGTTGGAGTTGTTATCTAAGCACCAGTTCTAGGTAAACCTAGAGAGAACATCAACTCCCTAGGGTTTTTGGTGCATCTTTGGGACTCCCATTGGAAGAGTGATCTTTTAGTGTAAGTCCCAGCTCCATCAAAAAATGGCGTCGTTGCCGGGGACAACTGAACGTTGTTATTTCACTTAGTCCCTTTCTAGTTGGTTAGGATTTTACACTTTCGTTTTTGAATCATAACTCTATATCTTCTTGAAACTTTCATATTTTCACTATTATCTAAAAGGTGTTCTCTTTTCTCTACTCAGGTAGAACACGTGCATGCAATCACCGCATAGTCACGGATTCTCCCCTGATCTGGAGTTTGACTCCGAGGTAGAGAGAAGTTTCCACCGCCGAATCCGTCTCAATCGCCAACGCACTAGAAAAATGGCTGACGAACAACACCAAGCTGCTTTGTTAATGGATAGAGTTAATGCCGCCATCGCCGCACAACGGGCACAACTTATCACAGACACCCGTGCCCAAATACAAGCGGAGATACGAGCAGAAGAGCAAGCCCGCATAAGAGTGGAGACCGAGGCTGCTCAGCTCGAGTTACGAAACAAGCAACTGAGGGACTATGCAGTCCCGAAAAACTATGAGGACAACCACCCGGTCCGGGCTCCGATCATCAACATCCCGAACTTTGAGATCCGGACCCAGTGGATCCAGATTATGCAAGGAATCTCCTTCTCTGGAGGTTCAGGAGACGATTGCATGGACCATTTGAAAAGGTTTAAGGCATTATGCCGCCTGGTTCCGCAAGCCGGTATCGCTTTCGATGCGATAATGCTCCACCTGTTCCATTTCACCTTATCTGGAAGGGCCTTGAGTTGGTACAACTCATTGGACAGAGAACCTATTATAACCACTTGGGCCCCTCTAGAGGAAAAATTCCTAGAGAAGTTCTTCCCACCCTCGCTGACCTATGAAATCAGAGGGCAAATCAATCAATTCTCCCAGCTACCTGGGGAAACCCTCGCTGAGGCATGGGAAAGATTTAAGGAACTTCTACGCAAATGCCCTCATCATGGAATTTCACAGAATCAACTGATAGAAACTTTTTATCGGGGGGTAAGCGATGATATTAAACAATTCCTAGATTCCTCATCTGGAGGAAATTTCATGAGGAAGAACTATGAGGACGCTTGGAAGATTGTTACTTTAGGAGCTGAAAACCAGTCCAACTGGGGACGGTCAGCTCGAAAAAGTGTCCTTAAAGTTTTCAAAGCTGAAGAATCCGTAGAGATGAAGGCTATAGCTGAAGCCTTGCAAACTATTGTTCATAAACAACAAGCCCTCGAAGCTTCTCTTGGAAAGGTCGAAAAAAAGAAAGCCCCTTTTGTACAACAAGTTAAGGCCGTCACAGGATCATGTGAGGCCTGTCATGCTTCGGACCATCTGACCCTCTCCTGCGGAATGTTGTATAACGTAATGATGGATCTGCATCCACCACCACAACCATACGAGCCCATCACTAATCAAGTCGAAGATCAGATTCCAGAACAAGTCAACTCCATCCACGCTATTGGCGGAGAAGTTTACTACAACCCTAGTCAACCAAGGAATCATCCTGGGTTCCAGTACGGGAATCCTTCTGGAGCTGCGAATCCGCAACATCAGACACAAAGGGGATTTGATAGTAGGCTGCCTCCAGGGTTTCAAAAAAAATATAACCAAAATCAAGGGAACCCAAGGAACAATTTCCCTAGGGATAACTACCCTAGAAACCAATCAGACTATTATCCGTACACTCATCCCCCGCTTCATCCGCAGCTGCATACTCAGCAGCCTCAACAACAAAGTCTTCAGAAAAACATTACCGCACGGCCGGAAGACGAGCTATCTCTGATAAGACAAATGCTACAATCTCAGCAAACCATGTTAGCTAACCAACAAGCCCAACAAAAGGCAGTTGAAACCCAGCTTGCTCAGATTGCTGCACAGTTGAAGCCTTCGGCAGGCACTCTTGCTGGGGAGCCTGAACCAAATTCCAAGTATGGGAAAAACAAACATGAACAGCTGAATGCCGTCACCACAAGGTCGGGGCGCATTCTTCCTGAACCCACCAAGATCACCCTGGATGATGATGATGTGCCTATTTTTATGAAAAAAGAGATTTTGCAACAAGGGATTGAGAAATCCCTCGAAGGCACAAAGGAAAAAAACAAAGAGCAGGTGCCTGCAGAACCCGAGGTCCCGCAATTCAAACCAAGGATCCCGTATCCGGGCAGACTACAAGAAACAAAAATGGACGCCAGGTTTCATAAGTTCAAGGAAGCAATGAAGAAACTGTATATTGACATCCCACTCCTTGACGCTCTGACTGAAGTACCGGCATGGGCGAAATATCTCAAAAATTTACTATCACGAAAGTATATCACCAAAGAGCAAGAGACTGTCAAGCTTGCTCAAACCACTTCTGACATAATCTTGAACAAACTACCCAAAAAGAAGGACCCAGGTTCCTTCGGAATCCAATGTTGCATTGGAAACACATCTACAAAGAAAGGATTGGCTGACCTCGGGGCCAGCATATCCATTATGCCCTACTCAATGTGCCAACACCTTGGTTTCACTGACTTGCTGCCGACAGCAATGACTATTCAACTAGCCGACTCCACCATTACCGCACCGTTGGGAATCATTGAAGATATCCCAGTAAGGATAGGAAGGGATGCCTACGTTCCATGTGATTTTGTTATCATGGATATTAAAGAAGACTTGAGGTATCCGATCATTTTCGGTAGGCCTTTCCTAGCTACTACCAGAGCACTAATCGACGTCGAAGCTGGAACCATCATTCTTAGGCTCGGAAAAGAAGCAATTCAATTCCGCGTCCTTGATGGTATGAAAGGTCCCAGCATCCAAGAAGAAGTTTTCCTTTTGGATGCAATTCAACAAATGTCACAATTAGAAATCTCCGAGCCAATAGACGAACTTGAGAATGCCCTTATCAATCCGGAAGTTGAATTTTTTGCAAATGAACTAGTCCAGCAATGCCTCCAATACGTAGAAAAGATAGAAGAAGCACCAAAGGCTACTTTTGAAGAGCTTAAAGCCATCACTACCATTGAAGCAGCAGAATCACCAAAAACCCCTGAATTGAAGACTTTACCCACAGGGCTCAAATATGTTTTCCTAGATGAGGAAGAACTATGCCCGGTTATTATCAGCTCCACCCTTACCAAAGACCAAGAAGTCAGACTTTTGGATAAACTAAGGAAGCCTAAAAAGATCATTGGATATAAAATAACCGACCTCACAGGCATAAACCCGGCTCTGTGTATGCACAAGCTTCCTATGGTTGAAGAATTTAAACCCTCTCGTGAACATCAAAGAAAATTAAACCCAAACTTGAAAGAGGTAGTTCATCTGGAAGTCCTCAAATTACTCAAAGATGGCATGATCTATCCTATCTCTGACTCTCAGTGGGTCAGTCCAGTTCAGGTTGTTCCAAAGAAAGGGGGCACTACTGTAGTAATCAACGATAAAAATGAGCTAGTACCTACTAGGACTGTAACAGGGTGGCGAATGTGCATTGATTATAGGAAGTTGAATAAAGCTACAAGGAAAGACTACTACCCTCTGCCTTTCCTTGATGAAGTCCTAGAATGCCTGGCCCACCAAAAGTATTTCTGTTATCTCGATGGTTACTCAGGGTTTTACCAAATACCCATACACCCGGAGGACCAAGAAAAAACCACCTTCACTTGTCCCTTTGGGACATATGCTTTCAGAAGAATGCCATTCGGGCTATGTAACGCTCCTGCCACTTTCCAACGCTGCATGTATGCTATCTTCGCCGGGTTAACTGAATCTGTTATGGAAGTCTTTATGGATGATTTCTTTGTCTACAGAGACTCCTTCGACAACTGTCTAAACAATCTTGAACGAGTTCTGCAACGCTGCGAGGAAACAAACCTTATCTTGAACTGGGAAAAATGCCATTTCATGGTAACAGAAGGTGTCGTCCCCGGACATAGGGTAAGTGATAGGGGAATCGAGGTTGACAAAGCAAAGATCGATGTTATCTCAAAGCTGTCACCTCCGAAGGACATAAGGGGAGTCCGAGCTTTCCTAGGTCATGCAGGGTTTTACAGAAGATTCATCAAAGACTTCTCAAAAATAGCTAAACCCATGACCCAACTCCTAACCAAAGATGCCGATTTCATTTTCGACCAAGAATGTATGCGAAGTTTCTCCACCCTCAAAGAGGCATTAATCTCCGCACCTATTCTAAGGGCTCCAGACTGGTCGCAACCCTTTGAAATCATGTGCGACGCAAGTGATTATGCCATAGGGGCTGTTTTAGGACAACGAATCGATAAGAAACCCTATGTCATCTACTACGCATCCAAAACGCTAGACGAAGCACAGAAAAACTACACCACCACGGAAAAAGAGTTTCTAGCTATCATCTACGCGTTCGAAAAATTCCGTTCCTACCTGATTGCCTCTAAAGTCATCGTCTACACTGACCATTCTGCTATCCGATACCTGATCCAGAAACAGGACGCCAAACCCAGGCTTATTCGCTGGGTATTGATGCTCCAAGAATTCGACCTGGAAATCAAAGATAAAAGTGGCGTGGAGAATGTTGTGGCCGATCATCTCAGCAGGATCGAAGTTGAAGAAAAAGATAAAATCCCTATCAGGGATTCTCTCCCTGATGATCAACTTATGAAGGCCACTCATAGTTTTCCTTGGTATGCTGATATCGTTAATTACCTGGCCACAGGGATTATCCACCCGTCTGCTTCATATTAGGATAAAAGGAAGTTCCTTCACGACATAAAACGTTATCATTGGGATGAACCCTACTTATTCCACCTCTGTGCCGATGAACTTTTTTGTCGGTGCCTGCTAGAAGAAGAAATAACCCCGGTGTTAGAACATTGCCATTCCGGACCCACGGGGGGGCATATGAGCGCCAAGAAAACCGTCATAAAAATTTTACAATCTGGTTTCTTCTGGCCCACCATATCAAAAGACTCGTATGATTTCGTGAAAGCCTGCGACAAATGTCAATTTTCGGGCAACATATCAAAAAGGGATGAAATGCCCCTCACTATGTGGTAGGAAATTGAGCTGTTTGATGTATGGGGGGTAGACTACATGGGACCTTTCCCTTCATCATATGGCTTCTCTTACATTCTGGTTGCAGTAGATTACGTCTCAAAGTGGGTCGAAGTTGTACCCACCGTATCCAGCGACTCCAAACCTGTTATCAAATTGTTCAAAGATACTATTTTTCCGAGATTTGGAGTTCCAAGAACGGTCATATCGGATGGCGGGACCCATTTCCTGGAACGAAGTTTCGAAGCGTTACTGAGAAAATACGGAGTCCATCACAAAGTCGCCACGCCTTACCACCCACAAACTAGTGGCCAGGTAGAAGTATCCAATAGACAGTTAAAGGCGATTCTTGAAAAAACAGTGAATAAAAACCGCACTGATTGGTCAACCAAACTTCCTGATGCCCTCTGGGCATACCGAACTGCTTACAAAACACCAATTGGGACAACTCCGTTCCGTTTGGTGTATGGGAAGTCATGTCATCTTCCAGTCGAGCTGGAACATAAAGCCTGGTGGGCCATCAAGCAACTAAACTTCGACCTTAAAAGTGCAGGGGAGAACAAACAACTCCAGCTACAGGAGTTAGAAGAACTCCGAATGACAGCATATCACAGTGCCAGAATGTATAAAGAGCAAACAAAAATGTGGCACGATGGACATCTTAAGAGAAAAGATATCGCCGTTGGCGACAAAGTGCTCCTATTCAATTCCAAGCTCAAATTATTCCCCGGAAAACTTAGAACAAAATGGTCCGGACCCTTCACTATAAAACATATCTACCCAACTGGAGCTGCCATTATTATCGACAACAACGGAGGAGAACGAACGGTCAACGAGCACCGTTTAAAAGATATTACACTCAAGAAGAAAAAATGTATCGACAAACCATCGACATCAGAGATGCTACGCCAACAGCATAACAACCCTACAACTTCGTCGAGCCAGTGACATTAAACCAAGGTGCTACTTGGGAGGCAACCCATGACTCCATGACTTAGTTTAGCCGCAGCCCTTGTCCTAATTTCTTCTCACTCTATCACTTTGACACTCTGAGGACAGAGTGAGTGATAAGTTGGGGGGGGGTACATTAGACAAGGGCAAGGTATCCCCTTTTTCTTCCCTTTTTGAATAAAGTCACCTCAATTAACTCTAAAATCATGTTAGTCCCTACAAGTAAATAGCACTTAGACATTTAATGGCGATTTAACAATTTCCACCCACCACTGATTCCACGTTTTATCTTCAATTCTTTATCTGACCCTCCACAGGTCAAAATCAAGGCTAAAATAAGCCAAGCTCTCGAGGATGAGAGGGAAATCAGGCAACTTCCAAATAAAAAAAAAGTTCTGCAAGTGGACCACAAACCAAATAAGTGCACGTTGAAAAACTTTAAGAACAGCTTTCCTCTCTTCAAAATAAAAGAGGCTTAGCCGCCCAAAATAAATTCTCAAAAATCCCAAAACCCAAGCCTGTGAGTTATTGAATAAAAGCCAGAGAGACGAATAAAATTATGAGAGTTGTGCCATGCATAAGGATCTATACAAAGAACTGACGAAGGTCTCACCCAACCGGCACATTCCGCTGCCCTCACAAAGGCAGATGTGTCGTGCCCGGTAGTGAAACCCGAAAGTTTCCAAGTATATGAAAGGCTCATAAAGGACTCGCCCGGCCGGTACATTCAGCTGCCCTCATAAAGGCAGATGTGTCGTGCCCGGTAGTGAGATTCTAAAAAGCATAGACAGCCCCTCCCCCACTTGAAGGGGGAGCTACACTTCAAAACTTTAGCCAACCCTCATACCCTCTCTAGCTCCCAGTAGGTTTTTCAGAGAGGTATAAAGCTGATTAGAGTCAACAACATGCACAAAATAAGGTGGTCCCAATGCAAACTTTGAGATACGAAAAGAACCTGAGATCCAAGCAACTCTCGAAATCCGAAAGAATCAAGGCATGCAATAAGACTTGATATGACCCCAGGGGAACTCAGGTCAAGAATTGAAGCAAGAGTATGGAAATCCTAAATAATATCGCCTCACCATTACATATCTCAGCTCCATCTAACTTGAGGACAAGCTAGACTCTAAGTTAGGGGGGGTGATAACCTCCTATTTTAGTCGTTTATCTTAGTCTTTTTCCTTAGTTTTCCATACTCTTTTTAAGTTTAAACTATACATAATCCTAATTTTACCCCTTTTTGTAAATACACCATCAGACTAACTTTTTCCTTTTATATATGCAGAAAAAGCACAAAAAAATCATAAAAGAATAACCCAGCCTCAAGACTGCATGGAGTTCATACGGTCTCAAGACCGCATGGAGTCAAACGGTCTCAAGACCGCATGAAGCCAACCGGTCCCGAGACCGCATGGAGTCAAACGGTCTCAAGACTGCATGAAGCCAATCGGTCCCGAGACCGCATGGAGTTCAAACGGTCTCAAGACCGCATGAAGCCAACCGGTCCCGAGACCGCATGGAGTTCAAACGGTCTCAAGACCGCATGAAGCCAACCGGTCCCGAGACCGCATGGACTTCAAACGGTCTCAAGACCGCATGAAGCCAACCGGTCCCGAGACCGCATGGAGTTCAAACAGTCTCAAGACCGCATGAAGCCAACCGGTTCCGAGACCGCATGGAGTTCAAACGGTCTCAAGACCGCATGAAGCCAACCGGTCTCGAAACTGCATGGAGTTCAAACGGTCTCAAGACCGCATGAAGCCAACCGGTCCCGAGACCGCATGGAGTCAAACGGTCCCAAGACCGCATGAAGCCAACCGGTCCCGAGACCGCATGGAGTTCAAACGGTCCTGAGACCGCATGAAGCCAACCGGTCCCGAGACCACATGGATTTCAAACGGTCTCAAGACCGCATGAAGCCAAACGGTCCCGAGACCGCATGGAGTTCATACGGTCTCAAGACCGTTTGAAGCCAAACGGTCTCACAGTCCAAACGGTCTTGAGGCCCCAAACGGTCTTGAGGTCCAAACGGTCTCCAAACCGTTTGGACTTCACTCAAAGCCTATAAATAAGACCCCAAGGGTCCTCCGGGGAAAGAGACATCTCAGACGTCCAAAGGTTGCCCCAATCGTTCCAGAGCTCTTGCCGCTTCCATCCTCTGCCCTGGGGCTGTCGGTCTGAGGTCCATACTCCATCCTGAAGCTGCTTTCCCCTTCTTCGTCAAGAAGGTGGGAAGGGGAGACCTCCTCATCGTGCAACCTACAAAGACTAGTGGATCATTGCTCTCTCTCTCCAAGGGGTCGACCTTCTTCCATCCTTGTGGGGATGATGCTCTCTCTCTCTTCTCGCCTCCTTCTTGGTCTTAGTCATGAGGGAGTAGTCTTCTTCACTAGGGTGCGGGGAGTAGCCCCGCTACCCATACTTTCATATCATGTAAAATGTAATCCTTAGGTTGTAATGTAGAGTTCTTATCTTTGTCGGTTCAACATCAAACGATTAATGAATACTTGTTGCTTGATCTCCAACTTGTGTTATCTTTTATCTTTTAGTATGAATTGTCTACGTTTGTACTATTAGATTTGAAACTCGTTTGCATGTTGGTTCTTGATGCATGTATCCACCATGTATCTATTTCGGTATCTAGAAGTGTATCTCAAGAAGTGGAGTAAACTCACTATCATCCGTTGCACTTTCATACTATGAAATGGAATCAGTTGACGTATGGAAGTGCAACCTTGGTATGTCGAGGAACACACTTTGCGAGGGGAATGATGTAAAGTAATGTGACCATTTGATCGGGAATGGCTGGCGTTGCAACATTCCCGCAATTCTCGTAGCTAGGTTATCCGAAAGGAGACTAGGTCTACAAGGATACTAACTGACCGAACTCTTTTTGCAGGTTAAGTTTTGCTTTACATGTGTTGATCGATGTGTAGTGGCGGTGAAAAACCGATCACACCCTAGTGATCTTTATCATAGTTTAACTCTTAGATTTGCTTGCTTTCTTTACTTTTCATGTTTTAGTTTAAAACTATCAAAATCCAACTTTTCGATATAAGTGCCAACTAGTGAGTAGCTAAGTGAAGTTCTATACGTTTTTCATCTTGTTGCTTGCAACAAGACCGTTGTCTTTTGGGTTTGATCCTAAATCTGTACTATGATAAGGCTTCCATACTCTTATGGGGTTGGAGTTGTTATCTAAGCACCAGTTCTAGGTAAACCTAAAGAGACACATCATGTTTCCTACACACCAAATCAAACTTTTTGATAAGCAACTGCGTCAAATGTTATTTTGTGTCATTGACATTCTTTGTTACTGGTACACATTGCTCTATTCACATGTTGCACTACATGTCTGGGATTGATATGCTATGCTTACGGTGGTGCTACTTTTAATAAACTTGTTGATGATGTCTTGGGTCAAGATACGTCACATCACATGGGTGAGACATCATGTCACCTATTTTTGAGGGTTGGTGATGTTTCTATGTGTTGACAGAGAGTGTAATCTTTAAAAATGTTATTTTTTATTTTGGAAATAATTCTTTATCTCTTAGATTGGCATGTTATAGATGCACATGATGTATACTTGGTCCTTTAATTATATGTGATGTATTAACTTTAGTTCATGCACAAAATAGAAAACATGATAAATGCATGAAATGTTTTGTAAAAACATAGCATGAAATGCAGTTATCAAAATTCCAGTCTTTAATTCCATGTTTCTATTGTGACCTTGCTAATTCGAATGGGATCAATGGACTATGATAACCCTATCATGTAATGTAGACAAATAAATACGATGAGGGTATTGTAATATCCCAGGATTTGAGGTCTCGAATAACATGATCTTAAAAGGAATGATTGGACTATCCATATCACCAAGGTGCACCTCCTTTTCTAGGAGCCCATCACTTAAGAACTCCATAGTTAAGCGTGCTCAACTTGGAGTAGTACTAGGATGGGTGACCAGTCGGGAAGTTGATCCTGGCTTGCGCGTCAGTGAGGACAAAGTGCACAGTTAAGGCTAGTGGTGCTCTGTGGGGCCAGTCGTCATTCTTGAAACTCTACTAGAGCCTAGGGCAGTGGGCATAGGCGTTACAAATGGTATCAGAGCCAATTCCCCACCAGTAGGTGGGACCCACATGGGCATGGCATGCCAGTCTTGAGCCGTGCGGTCCAGGCATGTAGGAAAGGGTTGTCCATGGTTGACGTAGCCACCCTTTCTAGTGGTGGTCTGTGGGGACAATCGTCATTCCTGAAACTCTACTAGAGCCTTGGGCAGTGGGCCCGGGCGTTACAAATGGTATTAGAGCCATAACCCCTCCAGTAGGTGGGGCCCACATGGGCATGTGACATGCCAGTCTTGAGTCGTGTGGTCCAGGCATGTAGGAAAGGGTTGTCCATGGTTGATGTAGCCACCCTTGCGCTGGTATTCCGTGATCGGGAGCTGGGTGTCCATGGGCCATTGTGGGTCTGCACTGAAATGGGGTCAGATTATGAGGCCATATAGTTGAGCCTTGATGAGGACGTCAAGAGTCTAAGTGGAGGAGATTGTAACATCCCAGGATTTGAGGTCTCGGATAACATGATCTTAAAAGGGATGATTGGACTACCCATATCACCAAGGTGCACCTCCTTTTCCGGGAGCCCATCACTTAAGAACTCCATAGTTAAGCATTCTCAACTTGGAGTAGTACTAGGATGGGTGACCAGTCGGGAAGTTGATCCTGGCTTGCGTCTCAGTGAGGACAAAGTGCGCAGTTAAGGCTAGTGGTGGTCTGTGGGGCCAGTCGTCATTCTTGAAACTCTACTAGATCCTAGGGTAGTGGGCTCAGGCGTTACATTAATGATCTATTAATTAATTTCTATTTAATAATATCAACATACATATTAATGTTGTAAAACCAAACACGACTTATGTCCAAACAAAACAAAAATCACATTTTGGGATCATAAATTTGTAATTTATCTATCTAGATACGTTTCAAGTCCTAAATATATTTGAATAAAAAGTTCTTTTAAGTGTTTGAATATTCATGAGAATTAACAATAATATTATGTGGAACTGTTATGAGATGTTTTTTCACACATTGGTATGTATCTTGGGTTTTACTATAGACATGTTTATATGGGAACTCATGTATTTTGCTATTACCCATTTAGTTTGAGGAATTCATGTTACATTAATAATTTATTTTCACATTATGATACAAAATACTAATCGTATATACCTTCAAATTATCTTTGTGAATCCTTCACTATAAAACAATATATCATTATTTGTTATTAAAATTTATATTTCTTATGTTGATGAGCCTTTATATTGTAAACTATTGTGTTAAATTCTCTCATTCTTTTATATTTTAGATTGACCAAAATTATGATTAATCATATTTCCATGACTAGTAAATGCATATTTCAACATTGTGGACTCAACACATCAATTTGCAATGGTATATTATAGGTGTTTGAATTTTTGTTCTCTCACATGTATTATATGCATATATAGGGGATTCAGGTGTCAGTGTTACCATGGCTCATAGAGTCAATGTACCGTGGACATAATTTTATATAGTTCAATCTTTGTTTTATAATTTGCATGTAGGGTATTATGACTTTTTGTTGTTGTTACTTACCTCTTTGGCTTACATTTCTTTATTATTCCTACTTGGTCCCTTTTTATACATTCTCTTAAATTTGTAATAATTATTTTACTTCTTCTTATAATTTTATTACCCTGTTTTAACTAAATACATAAAATTAATTATTATAATTCCTAATAACTTTTTATTCCAAGTGTGGGCATTATTCCCAATACCACCCAAGTGTCCTTCATAAAAGAATGAGCTATAGGAGGAATGTATTCCAAAATAGTTGACCTCATGGATAGTTTGATATGCCTACATAGCCCTTTGCAACTAGTCACTTTTTCATAGTATACATTATATTATTCCTTGATGTTATGTAACCTATTAGGGTGATGGACAAGGTTGAAATTTAGAACAATGTAATCATATACCACTTCTTTATATTTGGCATTCATTGATATCTCGTCATTGACCAATGAAATCACTACATTTCCTAAAACATGTTTGGCATGTTTGGATTTGAATATGTTTTATTGTTTTCAAAAGTGGTGAGTGCAACCACTCTTGGATCTTATATAAGCACAATATAAGATAATAGCAAGTGATTACTTTGTCTATTTTATTTTCTCCTATGTACTTTGTATACACTTCCCTTGTACGTGCATTTATATAGTTTTGCCAAGAGTGTTGAGGGTTCTACCCCTAAGTTTTTGATAGCTGTTAGCATTTCAACTCCTTCATGACATGGTCTATCTTTCTTCCTCAATGACTTCCCTGGTTGGACTCAACCTATGGTAGCCCCAACTACCCCTTATACTATCCCTGGTGGTGAAAATTTCCCTCGAGTAGTAGCTCACTCATCTTATGGAACCTTCACCTATATTTCATAATTGGTAAATTGGTGAATGCATATTGATCCTATTTTTAACTATATTTGCAGCCTCATTTTTGCGTTTATATTTCACATGTTGCCTAAGAATTAGCTTCTATTTAGTTTTCCTTTGTTTTATGATATTTGTTAAGGTTTTGAAATAGTTCATTGATTTTCATGGCTTATTTGAGTTTTAACACCACACATTGTGAGGATATTATTGATATTATCTACTCTTTTCATAAGTTTGTTTCCTTTATAATAAGCCTGCAAGTGATAGTCTATGCATACCATGCCACTATCAAGTACTTGATGTCAAAAAAGGATGCAGAGCCTAAGTTGATCAGATGGATCTTATTACTACAAAAGTTTATCTAGATTTAAGTGACAAAAAGGAACTAAAAATATTTTAATAGCCAATTACACCCCCAATATTGTGACTTAGTCCCTATTAATGAGTCTTTGCCTAATGACAAGTCACTGAAGCTAACTGCATTGACTTCATGATACATTGGCTTTGTATATTACCTAGATGCGAGAGTTCTTTATCCAAATTACACTAGAAACAAAAGGTAGAAGTTTATGTTTGGTGTCCTCCATTAGTACAAAGATGAATCTTATGTATTCCAATTGTATTAAGATGATCTTTACCATAGGTGCATTTTTGAGGAGAAAAATCCTCTCATTCTTGAACAATGTTGTGCCATCCCAACTGGAAGTCACATGAGTCCCAACAAGATCGATGTCAAGGTCCTTCAATGTGGGTTCTTTTGGCCTTCTATCTTTAAGGATGCCCACAACTATGTCAAGTATTGCGGCAAATGTTGGAGGATTGTAAACATATCTAAGATAGACTATATGCCTCTTCAAGTTTGGCAAGAAGTATAGATCACTTATTTTTGAGGTGTGGACTAATGGGCCAATTCCTCTCCTCTTATGACTTCTTCTACATATTTTTTGTTGTTGATTATGTTTCAAAATAAGTCAAAGCCATCCCCACAACTTCTAGTGACTCTAAGATAGTCATAAAACTATTCAGAGACACCATGTTTCTACACTTGAAGTCCATACACTATTATTTCTGATGGAGGATCTCACTTCCTTGAATGTAGCTTCGAAGTGATTATTTACAAGTATAATGTCTCTCAATGTGTGGCCAATACATACCGCCCATAGATAAGTGGTCAAGAGGAGGTTTCCAATCTCTAGGTCAAATCCATTATGTAGAAGACAATTTGCCTAATGAGATAGGAGTAGCACCACAGAATGAATGACACATGTTGGGCTTACATAATTTCTTACAAGGCTCCTATGTGCACTACACCATTTATCATAGTATATAGTAAATATTTACATATACCAGTGCATATGAACACATAAAAAAGTAGGCCATCAAACTACACTCAACTTTGAGATTTGATAAGAAAAAGAAAATTGATAACTTGAGTTGCAAGAGATAGAAGAGATATGGCTGACAACATACAAGAATGCACACATTTACAAGGTACGAACCACGATGTGGCATAATGGCCACATGAAGAGGAAATAGTACAAGTTAGTTTTCAAATTCTACTACACAAATTTCATCTTTGAACTTCTGAGGAATGCTTAGGACCAAATGTTTGAGACCTTTCATCATCAAGAACATATTTCCCAAGGATCAAATCACTATCTTGAGTGATATATTAGAAGAATTCATTGTCAATTTCCATCAAATGATATTTTACAATGAATAACATGCATGATGAAAATCCTCTCATTCTCACCTCCAATGAAAAATTGAGCTTTCAGCGTCAAAGATATTGATGTTAAACAAAGGCACATCTCAAGAGGAAACTATTTTTTGTTGGCCTTGAGGTCCATCATTTGATGAGTGTAATAAGGATACTTTGTACTTGATTTTTTTAAGGTTAACAAATATCTAATATTAATGCTTCAAATCATCCTTAACTATTACAATAACTTCCTCATTGAAGTTTACTGTACATAAACAAGGGTTGTTCCTTCTAGTTTCACTAGTAGAAAGATAATGGCTAGCTTTGTTTGCTTCTCTATAGACATGAGAGATGTTAAAGGATTCAAGGTCATTGCATAGCTCCACAACGTCCCTGATCAATAAGTCTCCGTATCCTCTTTTGAGCTATCCATCCTTTACTACTTTCGACAACACCAGGTTGTCCATGTCTACCTACAACTGGTAGAATCCTTCATGTATGAGCACTCTTAGACTTTCCTTTAGTGCCATTGCTCCATCCATGAGAGTAGAAGTGGGGTATTGAAGATCCTTCTCATATGTGGAGTGGATCCTACCTTCATAGTCACGGATGATCACCCCAATCGTGGCTCTTCTACCAGGTCTCCACCATGAGTCGCCATTATGTTTCATGCCCCTCTCCACTAGTGGATTCCATTTGTTGTTTGCTCACTTCTCATCACCAGTGACTGTGGTGCCACTCCTTGTTGGTATTGTTTATACTTCCTTACCATATTCAAGTATCTTGCAACCATGATAGGGTCATGAATTTCTCTCTCCTCAAATATACTTTTGTTTCTTATAGTCTATTGATGTGTGTAATTTTGCACACCAAACACTAGGAAAAGTCCTACAATTTAACCTTATGGTTGTAAGGTATCGAATCTCAAAGGATGACAAAATAATTTGAAATCTGAATCGATCGTGAGAGCACAAGAAAGTAAAATCCAGTTTGTGAGGGTTGATTTATATTAAGACAAAAAACAAAGTGCAGAATTAACAAATCAAGATCGAATAATATAAAGGATTGGTGATTTGAGGGATCACCAGCAATAAATGTGCTTCTTTTAAAAAAGATGACTCTTGAAAAATCAATAACAAAATTAGGGCTATGTGGGCTTGTACAAGTCTCAAAAAGATTGGACTTCCTACAAACCCTTTGGTCCCGCCATTTGCAGATCATCATCCAATATCTTTGTCCAAGGTCTCATCAAGAAATACGTGAATCCCAAACCATCATTCAAGTTAATGGGTCAAATGGTCACCTCTCCATAGACTATAACAAACAAGCTAAAAAACTAAAAGGATCAACAAATCTATGAACTGGTCTCGTCAAGAAATTGTGAGCTCTTTCTTGTGGGAACCTAGAGTCTCAATGCTGCACACAAGAGTAGATTCCTTTTAATTAAAGAACAAGTACAACATTAGATGGATGAAAAGCTGAAAATCACAATCAAGGGACTATAGTTTCTTTCTTGTAGATATCCACGGTCACATCACACCATAAGAGTATATCAACTCATCTAAGAATCACATGGAACAGATGGGAAACATCTTTTTATTGAAATAACTAGAATCAATTACATTGAAATAAAGTCGGCTATGGGGCTAGGCCCCATGCCCCAGAGTGGAACTACTCAAATATAGTTTAAAGAATAGAAGTAAAATAATATAACAAGTAATGCCCTTTTCTTTGGAGTCCCCCCTCCTTTTATAGGGGCAAAAGTGGGTGAAAACCCTATAGGAATGGATATTGGTGGCGGCTAGATTGCCTTCAATTTGTTGTCGGCCGATCAACTACATCTAATCACTAGCTTCAGCCTGAAGTCACATTCTCTAACATTCATTGGATTGATAATTTTATTGTTTCAGAATTTTACCAGTCTTTATTTTAATTCTTTTCCACCAAATAAAAACATATGGAATTGGCCAACTTTCTCACTCCAAGGAGTAAACTTTTGCAATATGAATTGCTTGCCTACAAATGCAGGGATTTTTTGAGTTATCTTCTTCAATAATTGACCATGTGACTTTCATTGTTGTTGATTCTCAAAACAACAAAATAATTGGATTGTAAGGCCAGCCACCTGCTGGAAAGCTATCAAACATATCCTTTCCAATGCATACTAGTGCGTTAAATTCTGCAATGAGATGTAAAAGTTATGATCTTTTTACTGTGGAGTATATATATTAGGACTACTGGAAAATTATAAAAATATATTTCAAGAGTATTTAATCATTGGATGATTATGCATTTTTCCACATAATCCAAATACATATAACTAAAACTCCAACCAAAAAGAGAAAATCTAAACTAAGACAAGTAATTCTAAAACTATGAAAATAATCAACAAAACAATCTTAAAAAGATATCTAAAAGATGTAAATAAAATGAATAAATATGCATTTATCATCCATGCTTTCCACATAAGTGTGGCCACTCTTTCCACCTCCTCTTCACTATCATGGCTCACCAGGAGATATAGTAGTTTAGCTGTGTTAGTTTCCATCTGAGGTAAGAGTGGATAATTGTGTTTTATACATGACCATACTCTCCTTGCGAGCTGTAGTAGAAAATTGTGTGGTCTGCATCCTCTTCCTCTGTCTGGCATCTCCTACAAATCATGTCATTTGTAACTCGTCGGATACATAGCTTGTTCTTTGTTATAAGTGAATCGGTGAAGAATCTCTAAACGAAATGTGTGAGCTTTGGGGGCCATCTTCTATTCCAAAGCTTGCTCCAGTCTTCCTCATTCATTAGTGTTGCACTCCCATCACCCCTTTTAATGAAATCATATGAAGTGCACATTCTAAACTCCCTCCTCAGGTCTGGTCCCCAGGACAGAGTATCATAGCCCTGCCATTCGCTAAGGGGTAGGGCCACGATCCTTTCAGTCATTGCCACAAATGTTAGTTCTTTAACAGCTTCACCATTCCATTCATTTCTAGTTTTATTGATCAGGTCACATACCTTAAGGTTGCTCTCTGTCAGGTAATTCATCTTTGTAAGTGTGTGATGCACACTGTGTATCCATCACTTCTCAAAGGTATTAATGCTTTGACCATAGCCCACCCTCCAAATGAACCCCCTCTTGACCGTTTGTAGTGTCCCTCGAGTACTCTGCCATGCATAACTAGGACCATGACCAACTCCCCCCTCCAACACTAATTGTCTATGATAGTATCTTTCCTATAGCACTTTTTACATCAGAGAATCCCTCTTTGTGTCTAGTCTCCATCCTTTCTTTACTAGTAAAGCTTGGTTGAAAGCTTTTAGGTCTCTAAATCCCAAACCCCCATTGTGTTTCGGTTCACATAGTGATTCCCATTTTATCGAATGTATTTTTCTCTCCCCTTCTTTTGATCCCCACTAAAATCTACCAATCATGATACAAATCTCCTCAACAGTACCATCTGGTATTTTAAAAATACTCATATAATAGGCAGGGTTAGCCTAAATCACCGCTTCAATGAGCACCTCCTTTCCTGACCGATATAGAAGCTTCTCCTTCCATCCTTGAAGTTTTTTCCATACAATGTTTAGGATGATTGAGTGTGATACACTGGATACACATTCATTGACCCTTCTCCTCTAAAGTGTTGGAAGACCCATTTTTTCCATATCTTTATTAAGAAATTCCCACTCTACTCTATCATAAGCTTTGCTCATGTCCAACTTGACTGCCATAATGCCTTCCTTCCTTGTCTTCTTCTTCCTCATCATACAAAACATTTCATATACAATCATAGAGTTATCCGTGATGAGACTTCCTTGAAAAAATATAGTTTGATTTTCTGATATCATATTGTTATGGAGTGGTTTGATTGTGTATGCTAGAACTTTGGTAATGATTTTATATGACACATTGCACATGCTTATGGGATAAAATTCAGCAATCTGTAGTGGCTTCTTTGTCTTTGGGATCACGACTATATTTATCTTGTTAATCATCCCCAAGTATTTATTATCCCTCCACCATTCTTGTATAAAGTTCACCACTGATCATTTCACAATATCCCAAAATTGTTGGTAAAAAAACAACATTCATACCATTCAGACCAGGTGCCTTTTTGGGGTGAATTTCATTGACTACCCTCCAAATTTCTTCCTCTTTAGGAAGCATATCAAGAGAATTTTCCTCCTCCTCCTTGATTGTACGGGGTACCCCTTCCAGAATCTCCTCCGTGTCGGGTATCTTGGACAACATAAAAAGATCACTAAAAAATTGATGATGATATCATACTTGATGTCCGGTTCCATCACCCACTGGTCATTATTATTTAGACCTTCTATTTGATTCCTATTCTTTCTCTGACATGCTTTATATGGAAATACTTTATATTCTTTTCCCCATCTTTCAACTCATTTGCTATATCATGGGCATACCAATAGATTTCTTGTTGTTTAAGTAATTCATTGACTTCTTCTGACAACCTTTTGCAATCATGTATCATCACAACATTTGGTGACCTATCTGCACTTCCTACAAATTCTCCTCAGAGTTTTTTAATATTTTCTTTATATTTCCAAACTTATCATCTGCCCATTTCTCTAGTTTCTCCCCACAAAAACTGGTGCGTTCATGAATGTCGGTACCCCAAGCTTTGCTCCATGCTTTCTCTACAACTTATTTACACTCTGATGAGGATACCCAAATGGTTTCAAATCTGAAATTTTTCTCTTCTTTGGGTCTCCTCTTGGTCTTAGCCACCACTATAAAAATATTGAACCAACTTTATTCTACTAGAAATCTATCCAGACATGCCTTAATATGATTTTCTTTCTACCTTCCCCTTTGCCATGTAAATATATTTCCTATGAATCCCATATATTTTAGTGACAATCCTCAATTGTGTCCCCAAAGTTCCGCATATGCCATTACACTCTCTGTTGTTCACCTATCTTCTCTCTGTCAACAACAATTTCATTTAAGTCCCTTCCCTAATATTTTTGGAATTTGTGAGGACTTAAACACAATTTTCATAAGATCCCACATGGATACTCTTTCCCTACTTCTGCCCACACATATATCCCCATGAAGCCAAAAGTATCTTCCAGGCCAACCTGCCCCACCTCCTCATGAATGTGGTGATCTGAGATTAAAACCACCCTCACTGCATCTTATTCCATCGTAATTCAATTCCTCCCACTCTCCCCATACTATCCACCCCAAAGTGATTCTCAAAGCAACAACTTCTCCTTAGCATTTCACGACCTTTTCCTTTGGTCATGGTCTTAGATAAGAAGAGCATATCAGGCATTTCTCTCCAGTACCTCGACTTGAGAGATGTATCAAGTCCAGGGGTACCCAACCCCTAAACATTCCAACATATTATTTTCATTGTCATTCATAGGTGAAGTCATTGCCTTGACCCTCTAACTAAATGCTTATAGCAATTAATTTCTTTGTTTTCCTTCGTCTTTTTCTGTGCTTCATGTAATCAGTGTCCCACTCCATTGGTTCAACTTCCTCCTCTCTTCCTCATTTACTCTCTCCCTTTAATCCTATAATTTTTAAATTAATCGTATCTCCCAGTGATACACCTAGGCATCCTTGTTTACTACTACAGAGTATGTTTTTCCTTCTTTCCATACGGAGCTTTTTGCTGCTATGTTCACTAATGCAAAGATCAACCCCCTCCTGCTTGATGCCATCCATCATCCTTTTAAGATGAATTTCCGTTTCCTTGGTTTTGGTTGGAGAAACTCCTTAAGTCTTTCAATAAACATGGATTCACTTCATCATCAACTGAATTGAATAAGGTTGTTTGATCAGTTGTATTGAAGTTTTACTCTATAATTTCATCTCCTGACTTGAGCATGAATGGTCTCTTTTCCATATACACCATGTTTGGTGGTGTTTCTAGAAATTTGATCTTAACCGTCACCTTCACTCTAGCTTTCTCCTGTCTCCTTTTTTTTGTTTCTTCTTAGAACCTTGTTGCCTTGAGCCTTCTGTCCCCATGAAATCTCTCCATTCATGTTCTTCACATTGCTCTGGTGTAAGTGCATCATCTCCAGGCCCCTTCCCTTCTATATCGTTTCCCTACACTATAGTCGGTTCCCTACTACTGTCTCAGTTACCTTCTTGTACTACCCTTTTTTCATCATTAGCAATGATACTCTTCGCCATAGTCGTTCTTTCTTCTGCCTTTTCCTTCTCATCCCCTTTTTCTATCCGTGCCTCAGCTTACTTCATTAGTTTCTTGATGAAAGCCAATATTTTTTTAGTTTCTTACTTCCGCAACAATTCTTCTATAATAGGTACCTTTTCATTGGTAATTCCTTCACCCACGTTCCCACTTCCTTGGATGATTTGGTTCATCCTGCTCATTGCCACAAACCATGCCAGCATGCCCGATGATTCCACAAATGTAATAATATGTTGGTAGCCTCTCATGTTTGATATCTACATGTACCAGCTTCCCATACTTATCCTGGATCTTTTGGAACTCCTTTAGTGGGTTATTTATGTCTATTCAAATTCGTATGTGACAGTACGAATCCCAACCAAGGTTTCTTTGATCAATCTCCATCAATTCTCCCATCCTTCCAGCAACAAGATTTAACGCCTCATCTAATCCATAACGCAAAGGTAAATTATAGAGTCAAGCCCAGAAGAGGCAGTGAGTCAACATGATATCTAAGGGAGTGTCTTCCACATTAAATTCCTTGTGATGAGAAGATTATTGTCGAAATTCCATGGGTGTTCAAGGAGTACCTTCTCTTGGTCATGGCAGTGTACAAACTAGATGATGAAAAGTTTGTTTGATATCTTCCTGAAGATTGCCTCCCTATTTAGAGTGTAGGCTCTAATTAGAGTCATGATCATCTCCTAAAAGTTGTAGGGCCTGGACATCATGAGTTTCTCGATTAGAGCAAGTTCAAGATGATCACTTCTCATGTCAATCTAAATCTTTCTAAATTCGATCACTTAGTCACCATCTTCATTTTCAACTGTCAGGATTGCGCATTGTGCACTCAGTATGTCCTCCATTTGAGGCAGAGGGAACCTACAAAATAGAAAGAGATTGGTCATGGTGATCGTGGAGTAGGGACTCACGCAATGAAAGGATGCCCTAAACCGTAGGAGAGTTACATGAAGAGAGACATTTTGTACTTGCTTTTATTATTAAAAAGGAAATTCCACTTATTATCTTTGTTTTGGTGTTGAGATATTGAATAAACTAATAAAATCCTAAGAATGTTATGACTCTGTGACATATGGCTTAGTTTGAGGACCTAAACATGAGATAATATGTATACTTAGAGTACTCATTCATATTATGTCACTAGTTGGTTCTTATTGTAGATAGAAAATTGCGACAATAATACACAAGACTAGCATGTATATGAGTAATGGTTATGCCTATTTAGTCATGATATTGGATATCATCTCAAATACACAAGTTCGATTAGAGTACAAGTTGTACATGACAAACCCACTTTGAGGTTTACACATGGAAGTCATGTAATGATATGTCAGAGTCATAAGTGACAGTGGTGACTATGCTCCTTTGGCATGAAGTCACTAAAGTTACACGTGTTATTTCATATACTTTGACCAGTAGTCTGACATGCATTTAATAAGAGGTGCCAAACAAGGTAGTGATTGGGTGCACCATGACACATGGAGAATATTTGGAGTGATGTAGAAAAAATTTGTCCCTCCTTTGGAGTGATATCTGGGCCACTTGATAAGAAATATTATCAAACGCATGGACATGCTCATGTGAGTCAATATTATGATAGTAAGATCACAATATCTCAAATATTCTGCTCTAGTTAAAGGAACATCAATTGAACATTAAGAGAATGACATTCCATGCTTCAGTTTCAATTTTTATATCTGTGAAAAAGTGATTATACAGTCATGGTAGCATTGATCACTTTAAAGGTTAAATTTGTTTCATAACTTATTAATGTTACTTGGGTGGCAATGATGTGTGGCTAGATACCAATCTTTGCTCATGCTGTTTGGAACATCACTACCAACATAATTAGGAACTTAGCGGGTAACATGCACAAGGATACATAAGGGAATTGAAGTTCACAATGAAACAAATGATTAGAATGGTTTTCAATCATTTTCAAACTGATTTATTATCAAATCGGGTGATTGGAGTGTCCAATTAACCTATCAATTGGTTGGTCAATGAATTAATTTATCATCAACTAGTCAACTAAAATTTGCACTGGACTAGCCCACTCAGCCGACCCAATATCTTAGTCAACCAAACATAATTCAATAAGGAAGGCATCAAATTGGAAAGCAATTTAGACTTTGATTGAACTGACCCAGTTGCATGTCCTGGTCATGCATTCTATCAACTAGAATGCATTTCAAGTCCTAGTAGGAACTTGGTCAACTGACTAGGTAACTTGATCGACTGATCAGATTTCCAGTCTGAGTTGTCAGCATTAAGGATATTTCATGATTATGATTAGGAAAGGGATTAGAATTAGGGTTTTCCAAGCCCATGTCTCTCCTATATAAAGGGGGCACGTCCTATACGGTTGGGATACATCTTTTGAGATGACTTGTGAGACAAGTTGGGTATCATATCTCTTTTGTAGTGAGAGGAAGAACCTCAAAAGACAGCTGCCCGAGATAGGAGAAGGATGGGACTTTCATGATGACTAGCATGTCAAAAACTCTAGTTCTTCTTTGACTTGATGGCCAAGGTTGTGTACCATATACTTCCTCATCTGCATGGACAAACTAGAGTCCAAGGAAAATGTATGGGAGCTTGGAGAAAAAATTCCACCAAACAACAACAAGTTGCTGCAAAGAAGACAACCAAGCAGCAATTTGGTGGATGATCCAAATTTCTTGTTATTCTATTCAGATTTCTTGGTGGCCAATTTGGATTTAGATCCAGAAGATTGAGTTCCTCACCAACAAAGATGCGGCTAGTTGTTGGACAACCAGCGTGCACAAAGGTATAAACTTTATCCTACCCCATGTCAATTGTTCACTGATGATTTATAGACATGAAAGATTTAATGACTAGGGTATAAGGGGGAGTTTCTTTTTGTTATTATACTCCGTCCCCTTCCTAAAAAATCTATAGTGGTATCAAAGTCTATGTATTATGCTTCTAATGTGGGCTTGGGTTTTGAACCATAAGCTACTCATTGGAAAAATTATGTACACAACTGTATCCACAATAATCACCTAATGTCATTTATGATATATATATATATATATACATATATATATATATTACATATACCAATGTGACGCCTTGAAAATCATTTTCTTTGGTGGATGTGGATATGATAATTAGATTGTCGTGGTGTGATATGAAACATGTAATATTGATATTTTGATTTGATCTGACATCAAGTATCATGTACATAGCTTGCATGTCATGCCTATCTCTATGCATTCTTCATGAAAATTTTAATTATGCAAATAGGATATGAAAATTTGAAGAGATCACATGTGGACCATCACAGACTAGAGGAGTAGATCAAAATCTCACGCTAAAGAGGATGGTTCTTGAAGGGGTTGTGATCAAGAAAAGACAAAGAATCAATAACTCCAGATAATATATCCAAATTAGAGACCACCAGTTGGCCAACTGGCTTGCTTGATCAGGCGACTGGAAACCCTTAAAGGGTTTATTTAGGACTATATTTAGATTTGAATCTCTTGGCTAGTTTTCTACAACACTTGTTGGGTCAAGTTGTTATACTAGATTCCATATCATGTTTTATCACATGGTGATTGTTATACTATATGATATGTATAATAGTGTATTTGTAATGGTGATTGGATATGTGTGGATATATATATATATATATATATATATATATATATATATATATATATAAAGAGAGATGTGTGTGTGTTAATCCCTAAATATAATATCATTGTTGAAGATTCTTTCCCAGCGTAATACACATGAAAACCTTGTTTGACTAAGTTTGGGCACACCAACAATGGTTCATTGTTTACCTTGGCAAAGTGTGATAATAAGTATGTGGTTCTACTTAGAAGGGTGCATTTCTTATTGTATTGGCCTTGGGAACTAGGTGATACTATCAGAATTTAGCACCTAGAGGTCAGGTCAATAGATGTCAAATATTTCATATAATGATTTATTGACACAAGGTTGGGAAACTATCAATCAAAGAATTGCATAGGATCCAATATAATAAATAAGTTGTTAGAGTTAATCTATAGTTGACTCATAACTTTAAGTATTTTAGATCTTGGCTCACTAGAAGAATGCTTGTAATATTCTTCCAAATTAATAGTGAAGACTATTAATTTGAATTAAATAGTGGGATTGTAACTAATTGAAGACCAAATTAATTCCTTGAAATCAGTTGTTTTGGACCAAACTTAATTTTCAAGTCATTTTAATGATTCATGTGAAATATCTTCTATGTAGATCAATAGAAAACACTATAATTCCTTTCTCACTGCTATCCATCCTTAAGAAAGGAGAAGTACATGGGAATAACTTTAATGAGTAGTTTAGGATGTTGAGAAGTGCTCTCACACATGACCGAAAGATTTATGTCCTGGACACACCACTACCTAATGAACCAATCTTGGACATGTCAAGGGTGGAAAGGGAAGCTCATAAGAAGTATTTTGATAACGCAATGGACATCAAAATCTTTATTATATATCCATGAATTATGAGCTTTAGGAGCAATATGTAATGTGGATTTTATAGAGATGATAACACGTCTCAGGAACATATATCAAGAACAAGCAACAAAATAGAGTTATGATGTCACCAAAGCTCTATTTATGTGCATGATGGTAGAAGGTGATCCAGTTGGATCCCATGTACTCAAGTTAATTGGGTATGTAGAAAGTCATGTAAGACTAGGATTTCCTTTGTCCAAGAGTTGGCCATATATGTGATCCTATAATTGTTGTTGGATTCATATAAACAATTTTTCATGAATTAAAACATGAAATTTTGTTAAGACATTGACTGAGCTACTTGGCATTATATGAACAACTTAGGAAAAATTGAAAGACAAGCTTAATCTAGACTGTGGTTAGAAAAGGAAAAAGAATGTACAAGGGAAAATGAAAAGCTAAGAAAGGTTCTAAATCTAGACAGAAATATTCTACACTGAAGGCAAGAGGAGGAGTGGCTAAGGGAGGTAATTGTCACCATTGTCACAAGGCTAGACATTAGAACAGAAAATGTCATCTCTACATTTAGGAATTGAAGAAAAAGAATAATGGCATAGAGATCTCCACTTCATGTATATATGTTATAGAAATAAACTTATCTAATTCTTCATCATGGAGATTAGCTACCGGATTTATACCTCGCATACACTCAGATATGTAGGATCTAAAAATAAGTAGACCCTTTAGAAAAGGGGAGTTGGAACTATGTGTTGCAAATGGAGTAAGAGTTGGTTACACTATTGTAGGAATCAACTGTTGATCTTTGCCCAATGGGATTCTAATGTTAGAGAAATAATATTATGTACCTTCTATAAACAAAAAGATTATATGTGTATCCTGTTTGGACAAGAACAATTTTAAATTTATGAAAAAGAATGGTTAAATTTTCATTTATATATATGGGATCTTTATGTCAGTGCTCCTATGTCTTATGGCCTTTGATTATTATATCTGGATACATATGTATCCAACATATATTCCAAGAAGTTAAAACTCAATTACTCAAACATAAAATATTTTTATCATTTTCGTCGAGGGCATATAAATGAGAAGCACATTTTAGACTCATTAAGATGGTTATCTTGACTGTTTTTATTTTGAATCAATAGAGACATGTGAATCTTTTTATTGGGTAATCATTATCATCATCATCATCATCATCTAAGCCTCAGTCACAACTATGTTGGGGTCGGCTACATGGATCCTTCATTTCCAATCAACTCTATCATGGGCCATATTCTGGTTGAGATGTAGACATTCAAAATCTCTCTTTATAAGCTTATCCCATGTAAATTTAGGTCTTACTCTTCTTCTATTTATTGTGCTTGACTCAATAGCATTGCTTCATATAGGCACATTAGTTGGTATGCTTTGCACATGTCCATACCATATGAGTCATTCCTCATGCAACTTGTCCTCAATGCTTGCTACCCCCACTTAATTCCTGATATAATCATGTCTCATGCGATCTTTTCTTGTCTTCCCACACATCCATATCAACATATGCATTTCAGTCACGTTCATATTATTGACACCTTGTTTCTTCACCGCCCAACACTCACTCCCATAGATCATGATTGGTCATATAGCTATTTTATAAAACTTACTTTTTATCTTGAGAGGGATCTTTTGATCACAGAAAACTCTAGTTGCACTCCTCCATTTCAACCATCCTATAGTGATCCTGTGATAAACTTCATTTTTGACATCCCCATCTATTTGAATAATAGAACCCAAGTAACAAAGTTTATCACATTTTTCTATATCTACTCCGTCCAACTTAGCTCCATCATTCACATTATGGGATTGGCTGAAATTACAATGCATATACTCAGTTTTTCTCCTGCTAATCATCAATCCATTTGATTCCAATGCCTCTCTCAACCATTCAACTTTATCATTTAATCCATCTTTAGTTTCTTCAATCAAAACAATATCATCAACAAAAATCATACACCAAGGAATATCATCTTGAACATTCTTTGTTAGCACATCCATAACAAGAATGAAAAAAAATCTTTTCTTTTTCTTTTTTTTGTTATTGGGTAAGATGATAAAAACACCTTTCACTAGAAATATTGAGAGAGCGAGTGACTAATTAGGACTCATGCATATTTATCTATGTGAACCTTTTAGCTCAAGTGGTAAAGGTGGTTATCAATACTTCATCACGTTAATTGATAATTTCAATAGACTTAATTGTGTATATAATAGAACACAAGTCTGAATTGTTTGAGAAGTTTAAGGAATTCATGAATGAAGTACAAATCAACCTAGAAAACCAATTAAAGCACTACGATCAGATTTGAGGTGGAGATTATCTTTGCTAAGAATTTGAGGTCCTTTTGAGAGACTGTGATTTTGTATCACAATGAACTTCATCTGTACCACCACATCATATTGGTGTGCCAAAAGAAGGAATCACACCTTGTTGGATATGGTACAATCAATAATGAGTTTAGGTGATATTCCAATTTTGTTTTGGAGATGTGTTCTTGAATCTACTACATTTACATTAAATGAGTAACTTCCAAATGCATTGAAAAGACACCATTAGATATGGAATGGAAGGCATCCGAATATGTTTTTTTATAAAATTTTGGGAATGTGAAGCTTATGTAAAGAAATAGGTCTATGAAAAGCTTGTACACAAATCAAATAAACGTATCTTTGTTAGATACACTAAGGAAACAAATGGTTACTACTTCTATATACCATATGACAACAATGTGTTTGTTGCCAGAATTGTTGTATTCCCTAAAAAGGAACTTATTACGGAGGAACTAGTGGGATAAAAATAGAACTTGAAGAAGATCAAGAACAACAATATAATATTGAACCTATGGAGGTAGATAAGGAACAAGAGGAGCCACAAATTGTTGTGGTATCTCAAATTCCTATTGTATCACAAGTACACAAAAGTTTTAGTAGGGAACATCTTGAACCAAAGAAATATGGATTTCTCGTGACTCAACATGATGATGTGTTAGTCATTGAGGATGATGAGACAACAATGTACAATGGGGCTATAGAGGGACTACATTCTGATAAATGGCTTGAATCCATGAGATCTGAGATGGAGTCCATGTATACCAACAAGGTATGGACCTTGGTGGATCCACCTTAAGGGCTAAAACCCATAGGGTGCAAATGGGTCATCAAGAAGAAGATTGACATGGATGGTTGCATACTAAAATACAAAGGTAGATTGGTTGCAAAAGGTTCAAACAAGCTCAACGTGTTGACTGGGATGAAACTATTTCACCAGTTGCCATGGTTAAATCCATCATGATGATTTTTCCTATTGTAGTTTATCATGACTATGAGATTTGATAAATGGATGTGAATTTGCTTTCCTTAATAGGAATCTTCTAGAGGATATGTACCAGATACAACTTATTTGTTTTATTGCTCCAAGTGAATCTAATAAATTTTGTAAGCTAAAAAGGTCAATCTATGAATTGAAACAAGCATCTCGAATTTGGAACACTTGTTTTTATGAGATAGTAAAATAGTTTGGCTTTATCAAAAATGAAGATGAATCTTGTCTCTATGAAAAGGTTAATGGAAGAATGATTGTTTTTATCATATTGTATATAGATGACATACTATTGGTTGGAAAATGACATACCATACTACAATTGGTTAAAATATGGTTGTGCAATACCTTCCCGATGAAGGGCTTTGGTGAAGCATCCTATATATTATGAATCAAGATCTATAGATATAGATCTAGAAGTCTTCTTGGACTAAGACAAAGAAAACACATTGGCAAAGTAATAAAGAGGTTTAGCATGTAAGAGTGTAAGAAAGGAAACTTACCAATGTCTCATGGAATAATTCTCTCTAGAACTCAATGCCCCAATTCTTTGGAAGAGCGGTCACGTGTGACTAACATTCCATATCCCTCAAAAATTGGATCCATTGTGCATGCAATCATATATACATGACATGATTTCTTGTATGCTTTGAGCATTATGAGCATGTACCCAACAAATCCCAATGATCGTCACTAGACAACAATAAAGAACATCCTTAATTACATGAGAAGAACTAAGGATCAATTCCTAATTTATGGTTGTGAGGAAGTGGTTGTAAAAAATTTCACTAACCTAAGATTTTAAACCAACAAGGATGATTACTTATCGCAATTAGGTTATGTGTTTAGCCTAATTGAAGGAGCTATAAGCTAGAAGAGTTCCAAGAAAAAGACAGTGGATTATTCTATGATAGAGGTTGACTACATTCCTACCTCCAGTGTATTAAAGGAAGCAATATAGATAATGAAGTTAATTAGTGAACTTGGGCCGGTTTCAACCATTGAAGAGGCAATAGAATTGTATTGCAATAATGATGGAGCTATTGCACAAGCTAAGGAATCCAAATTGCATTAGTGTTCCAAGCACATACTGAGGCTTTACCATATCATATATATGTGAGATTCTACAAAGAGGAGATATCAAGATTTGTAGAGTACCAACTAAAAGCAACATTGTTGATCCCCAACTTAAAGCAATTTCATAGAAGAAGCATGATGGTCATGTTAGACCACATGTAATTAGATTCATGAGTGATTGGATCTTATACAAGTCACAAACTATTGTTTGTATAACCTGATAGCCATCACATTATGATTGTAATGCGAATACTTTTTGCTGGATTTGATTATTAATAAAAGGGAATTCCATTTGTTATGTTTGTTTTAGTATTGAGATAATGAAAAAACTAATAAATTCCTAAGAATAATGTGATTTAAGGATGTATGATTTGAGTTGAGGACCTCAACATGAGATCATATGTATACTTAGACTACGAATTCTTATTATGTCCCAATTTGGTTAGTATTTTGAATGGTATAGAACAACAATAAAACACAAGACAATCATGCATTGTTAGTGATGGCTATCTCTCACTAGTCATTGTATTGTATATCAACTCAGATACATTAGGTAATCATTAGAAAAAATATTGTACTGGACAAACCCAACTTGATATTGACACATGAAAGTAATGTAATGACATGTCAAATTCATATCTCAATGTGACAGTGGTGGTCATGTTCCTTAGACCTAAAGTCACTATAGTAAAACATGTTGTTCTGTGTACTTTGACCACTATCCCAATGTTCTTTGAATAAGAGTTTCCAAAAAGGTAGTGATTGGGTGCATTGTGACACATGTGGAATAATGTGAGTAATGTAGATGGAATTTGTCCCTCCTTTTGAGTGATATCTTGGCCACATGATAAATAAGACTATGAAATACATGGCTATCCTCATGTGAGTCAATATATGATATTGATCTCACAATATCTCCAAAAGTCTGCTCTAGTTCCAGGAACATAAATTGATTAAGAGTACTACATTCCTTGCTTCAATTTTAGTCTGGATATTTTTGACAAGGGGGTTATACGGTCATAGTAACATAAAGGCTAAAGTTGTTTTCCAACTTATTTCTATTACTTGGATGGCAATTATGTGTGGCTAGACTGTTGGCTAAATGGACATCTATAAAATCCCTTTGTTTTGATTATGACAAACATTTCATTCTTATTTATCTAACGAGCTACTTGAGTGTGCAGGATTATGGTGGATGACGAAGCAACTAGGGAGATCATAAGTTTATAGTTTTATTTTCATCCAATGTAATCACTATTGTAAAAACTTGTACAATTATATAATGTACAAGTACCTAGATTGCATGTAAATCAAGCATTGGATCTTCCCTAGCTACACACCATAGTTAGACAAGTCATCCCTTCCAATAGGATCACATTATGCACACTCATGCACACACTTAGTATCTTAATTGATAGATTGAAACAGAGTCAATCTCGGTCGACACACTCCTCGACCGAGACACTCTCGGTCGACAACCTTATCGACCGAGATTGACCTAAAGTAGCCGTTAGACTTAGCAAATGAGTTAGTTGGCAGTTGGAAGTGAACGTTGCACTCAGAGAGCCTGTCGGTCGAGAAAAGCTCGACCGAGTAGGTGTCTCGGTCGACCATCTGTCGACCGAGATGGTCTCTGACAGAATCTGCAGAGTTAAAGCAATTAGCCGTTGTAAAAATGACCAATCTATTCCTAACGGCTAATTGAGCACTTGGAACCCCCTAGAAACTATCTAGAAGGTCCTTAAGCATACTTAGGCTATCCCTATAAATAGGACAAGCTATAGGACACTAGAATTGACCTTGCTACACTTGAGAATTCTTTCTAAGCACTCTTGAGCAATCTTTTACAAGCAATTGAGCACTGTGATCACTTGGCCATATTCCATCTAGCTCAAGCTCGTCCTATAGGCTAGATTTTCCTAACCCTAGCATCCACAAGTCTATTACCTTGGCTAGGAAAATCCATACGCTTGATATAGGCAATTCAAGCCTTGAGCTTAAAAGGATAAGTTGTACTTTCTTATTTTCTTTCTTGTTCCTTGTAATATTTGTACTCTTCGTTGCTACTCCAGGGAGGAGGCTGCATATAGGAAGAGGGTGAAGCTCTTCGTGTGAAGAGGAGGACTTTGGACTACTTCAGAAGGCTATCTTGACGGGAAGCTACTTCGGGAGGGAGGCTACTTCAAGGGGGAGCTTGAAGTTACTCCAAGGAAGGCTGCTTCAAGGTTGGCAAGATTACTTCTAGGTGAAGGCTGTCCAAAGGGTGTTTAGAGAGTGTTGTAATTTTATGTAACATCCTTAAAAGGTAATAAAATTCAATACTTTCAAAATCCCGGTTGGGTAAGCAACCGGGTAGTGGACTGACTCCTTAGCATTTGCTAAGGTGGAACCACTCTAAACACCTGTGTCTCTCTTCTTATCTTTTACTTTGGTTGTTTGAGTTTAAATTGTTTTAAATTATCATAAAACTCTATTCACCCCCCCTCTAGAGGTTTTCAATTGGTATCAGAGCAGGCTTCAAGGAGCCCTAACAAAGTCTTGAAGAAAAGATGGGGGATGGAGTGCTCAACAACCTCAACATTGAAGGAACGTTCGTTGCTCGACCTCCAGCATTTGACGGGACAAACTATCAATACTGGAAGAGAAGAATGCAATTTTACTTCCAAGGAATCAATTGGGATCTTTGGAGAATGGTATCTACACCATACACACTTCCACAAGACGAGTTCGAAGTATGGGACGCTATTACGGTAAAAATGGCACAAATGAATGCAAAGGCAGTAAGTATTTTATATTGTTCCATTTCAGTAGGTGAATTTAATAGAGTATCAAACTGTGATACCGCATATGACATTTGGCATAGATTATCTATAACATATGAGGGTACGGTTCAAGTTAAAAACTCTAAAGTTAGCTTGCTTAAAACCAAATTTGAACATTTTCGTATGGATCCAAACGAAACTATTAGTGAAATGTATTCAAAATTTTCTACTATTGTCAATGGTTTGAGTGCTTTAGGGAAACCCGTTCTTGAGGAAGATCAGGTATCAAAAATACTTCGATCTCTTCCTCCAAAGTACAAACCAAAGGTGACAGCTATTGCAGAAGCAAACGACCTCACTCGCCTCAAAATGGAACAACTCATCGGAAACTTAGAAGCTCATGAGGCAGACCTAGAAGAGGAAGAGAGAAGAGAACATGAACATCAACGTGGACCAAAGAAAGACGTGGCTCTCAAAGCATCAAAAGCTCTCTCACAAGAGAGTGAGGAATCTAGTGAAGAAGAAGGAGAAGAAGCATTGATCGTCAATGGTAAGAAATATAGAAGGTTTAAATCTAATAAAATTTCTAGTTCTTCCTCCACTCCCAGGTGCTTCGAGTGTGGAAAGAAAGGACATTTCAAAAATGAATGTCCCAAAGCTAAGAAGGGAAAGAAAAGCTCACATAAGAAGAAAGAAAAAGCTTATAAAGCAGCATGGGATGAAACGAGTGAAAGTGAAAGCGGAGAAGACAAGATAGAATGTCTAATGGCAAGAGAAGATGAAGAATCTCAAGAGGTAAGCCTAGTTGATCTTCCTAAAGAAGAGTTAGTAGCTAGCTTACAAGAAACTCATGATAAATATGTTGATGCCAAGAAGAAACTAAAAAGGACTATAAAATCAAACAATGAGCTCATTGCCAAAATAGATGAACTTTCTTCCGAAAAGAATAACATTGAACTTGAAAATGTATCTTTAAAAACATCTTTAGATGATTGCACTAGAAAGCTACTTACTTTGGAAACTAATGTTGATCTTCTATCAAAAGAAAAGACTGATTTGTTAGCTAAACTACAAGCTTTTCAAACTCAACCTATCTTGTGCAATCATTCGGACTATGACATTATTGTAAAAGAAAAGGATTCATTGCTTTCTGATTTAGACCAGGCAAGAAAAGATATACATAAGAAAATGAATAACATTGCTCAGTTGCAACAAGAACTTCATGAGTTAAGAAGAAAAGATATTGTTGATAACATATTAAGAAGTGGTACTACCTTCAATGGAAGAAAAGGTTTGGGATATGTTCCAAAGAGAAACCAAACCAAAAAGACCCAAACTATGTTTGTACCCAAAAACACAATGACTAGAAAAAGAAACGAAGTTGATTCTATTACTTGTCATTTCTGTTTACGTCTTGGTCATTACTGTTTTTCATGCCCCTACAAGACTAAGAAGTCCAACTTAGTTTGGACCCCAAGAACTCAAACTTAGAAAAATGGAATGTAGTTGAGATATGACAAAATACTTAATTTGTGCAATTTATATTGTCCTATCTCAACAAACGATGCTATGCTTATTGGTATTATTTTTCTGCATTGCTGTACAAAAACAGAAACTTCGTCGGTCGAAGTACTGTCGACCGAGCTCTGGGTCGGTCGAAGTAGTGTCGACCGACTGGATATCTTTAACAAATCGAAAATCTTCCAGTACTCATTTCGGTCGAACACTGGTCAACCGAAAAATTTTTCTGCTCCTTTTTTGATTGTGATACAGTAACCTCCTCGATCGATAAATTGTCGACCGAGAATTATATCGGTCGAGCAATCGTCGACCGACTGGCTTCCTGTATCAGAACTTTTTACACATCAGCAAATTAAAAAGTTTCTAACCTTATCGGACCATCACATGGGTACCAAAATCTATATTCTAATGCAGGAATGGGTCGTTGACAGTGGTTGCTCCAAACATATGACCGGAAACAAGGATGCATTTTCAACTTTTGAAGAAAAGAAAAGTGGGACGGTCACTTTTGGAGACAATGGTAAGGGCAAAATCGTTGGAATAGGTAATGTTGGCACAAATCTTGAAATCAAAAATGTTCTACTAGTTGATGGATTGCATCATAACTTAATAAGTGTAAGTCAACTATGTGATAGCGGTTATGATGTGTTATTTAACAAAACCTGCTGCAAGTTATTGATAGAAAATACTACAACTGTTGTTTATGAAGGAAATAGAGTTGGAAATCTTTATATCCTTAAACCAAACTCTATGAAATCAGTAGTAGGTAAATGCTTACTTGCAAATGAAAACACCTTACAACTATGCCATAAAAAGCTTGGTCATGCTAGTTCACATGCTATTAAAAAGTTAGTAAAATATGATCTTGTTCGTGGATTACCTGTTTTGTCTTTTGATCAAGTTGCAAATTGTGAACCTTGTACAATGGGAAAGCAAACCAAAACATCTTTTAAATCAAAACATGTACTTAGTACCAGTAGATCCTTAGAATTAATTCATATGGATTTATTTGGACCAATGAGAACACAATCTATTGGTGGTAAACGATACTGTTTTGTTATTGTTGATGATTATAGTAGATTTACATGGGTACATTTTATTGCAACAAAAGATGACACTATTCATGTCTTTATGCAATTTTGTTCTAAAATTGAAAATCTTTTACAACATAAAATATGTACCATTAGAAGTGATCACGGTGGCGAATTTGAAAATCATACTTTTGAAGCTTTTTGTACATCTCAGGGATATACTCACAATTTCTCTGCTCCACGTACCCCACAACAAAATGGTATTGTGGAACGGAAAAATCGATCTCTACAAGAAATGGCTAGGACCATGATGCTTGAACACAACACACCTAAAACCTTTTGGGCTGAAGCTGTAAACACAGCTTGTTATGTGCTAAATAGAGTCACGGTTCACTCTCACTTGAAGAAAACTCCATATGAAATAATACACTCTAAGAAACCTAGAGTTGACTACTTTCATACTTTTGGCTCTACATGTTATATTTTAAACACCAAGGATGATAAAGACAAGTTTGATTCTAAATCACAAAAAGCATTCTTCTTGGGATATTCTACTTCTAGCAAAGCGTTTAGGGTATATAACACTATCTCTAGAAAAGTTGAGGAATCCATTCATGTTTCTTTTCATGAGGAATCAAAATCTACAAATTTAGATATCATTGATCTCACAAATCAATTTGAAACTATAACCATTCCAAATGATAATGAGAAAACTCCCACATCCGATCCTCCGGTCGAACCACAACCTACACCTAGGCTGATCAAGGATCATCCCCAAGAGCTAATTATTGGAGATCCAAATGATAAAGTCAAAACTAGGTCCTCTTTCCAAGATGTTGCAAACATGGCTTTTGTCTCTATCATTGAACCTAAGAAAATATCTGAAGCTCTTAAGGATGATTACTGGATAATAGCCATGCAAGAGGAATTAAATCAATTCACTAAAAATGATGTATGGGATTTAGTTCCTAAACCACAAGATAAAACTATCATAGGCACTAAATGGGTTTTTAGGAACAAACTTAATGAGGCAGGAGAAGTCATACGGAATAAAGCACGGTTAGTTGCACAAGGATATAGTCAACAAGAAGGAATTGACTTTGATGAAACATATGCACCCGTAGCTCGACTTGAAGCTATTAGGATGTTATTAGCTATTGATGCCCATAAAAACATTCAGTTATATCAAATGGATGTCAAAAGTGCATTTCTAAATGGCTTCATACAAGAAGAAGTTTATGTTGCTCAACCACCTGGCTTCGAAATCCCAGAAAAGGACGATCATGTTTATAAACTTAAAAAGGCACTTTATGGTCTAAAACAAGCCCCTAGGACTTGGTATGAACGGCTCAAGACATATCTTTTTGATAATGGTTTCTCTATTGGAAATTCAGATTCTACTCTATTTTTCAAAACATATGCATCTGATTTCTTAGTTGTACAAATATATGTTGATGACATTATTTTTGGTGCCTCAAATGAATCATTATGCACACAATTTAGTGACATTATGCAAAAAGAATTTGAAATGAGCCTTATGGGTGAACTAACATTCTTTCTTGGTTTTCAAATTAAGCAAACACCTGCCGGAATTTTTATAAGCCAAGAAAAATACACTAAAGAACTGTTAAAACGCTTTGGGATGGATCAATGCAAACATGCTACTACTCCTATGGCTACTTCTATTAAAATTGATAAGGATGAAAATGGGGAACCTATTGATGATTCCTTATATAGAGCCATGATTGGTAGTTTGCTATATTTAACCGCTTCCCGACCGGACATTATGTTTTCCGTTGGTCTTTGTGCTCGATTTCAATCCCAGCCTATGCATTCTCATTTTCTTGCGGTTAAACGAATCCTTCGATATCTAGCCGGCACTACTTGTTTTGGTTTATGGTATCCAAAAGGACAATCATTGGATTTTAAAGCATATACTGATGCAGATTACGCCGGTTGTCGACTTGATCGCAAAAGTACTAGTGGTGGATGTTTCTTATTAGGTAGAGCCTTAGTATCTTGGTTTAGCAAGAAACAAAACACGGTTGCCCTATCTACCACCGAAGCTGAATATATGGCAGCTGGGTCTTGCTGTGCTCAGGTGCTTTATATGCAACAGGTTTTAAGCGATTATGGTTTTCATCTTTCATCTACACCTATTTTTTGTGACAACACAAGCGCCATAAACTTAGCACACAATCCTATTCTACACAGCCGGGCCAAACATATTGAAATCCGTCATCACTTCTTAAGGGATCACATCTCAAAGAATCATGTTTCCCTTCATCATGTTGATACAGAAAATCAATTAGCTGATATCTTTACAAAACCACTTCCATTAGATCAATTCAACAACATTAGGAAGCAATTACTTATCACTCCGTTGGAGGATGTTTTCTTTGATATCTGCGGCTCTTAAAAACAACTACTTATGCTTTTATGGTTTGTATCAATATTGATATGAGCGTTTCAATTGGTAATTTGCAAATTGTTGCCTCTTAGCTAGACACCTCATTGCTTTACATTTTGGCTATTCAATGGACATCTTTTTCGTTCATTTTTGATGGGATATCTAATGAAGGGGGAGTTTTTAAATAAAACGGTTATCTTTTTGAGATGACAAAGGGGGAGAGATATATAAAACTATAATACTTATGACAAACTCAATCAATGAGTTTCATAAATATACTCTTGGCTTACATTGAAAGTTGCTATATTCCCAAAAGAACTGGATTTCATGTTCCATAATTCACTGGGGATACTAAGCACACATTTTATAAATAAGAGGAAAAGTTCCAAACGGCAATCTAAAGGTATGGCATTTATATGTTTTATATTTCCTTTATTCATATTTTGGAAATGTTTGTCATCTTCAAAAAGGGGGAGATTGTTGGCTAAATGGACATCAATAAAATCCCTTTGTTTTGATTATGACAAACATTTCATTCTTATTTATCTAACGAGCTACTTGAGTGTGCAGGATTATGGTGGATGACGAAGCAACTAGGGAGATCATAAGTTTATAGTTTTATTTTCATCCAATGTAATCACTATTGTAAAAACTTGTACAATTATATAATGTACAAGTACCTAGATTGCATGTAAATCAAGCATTGGATCTTCCCTAGCTACACACCATAGTTAGACAAGTCATCCCTTCCAATAGGATCACATTATGCACACTCATGCACACACTTAGTATCTTAATTGATAGATTGAAACAGAGTCAATCTCGGTCGACACACTCCTCGACCGAGACACTCTCGGTCGACAACCTTATCGACCGAGATTGACCTAAAGTAGCCGTTAGACTTAGCAAATGAGTTAGTTGGCAGTTGGAAGTGAACGTTGCACTCAGAGAGCCTGTCGGTCGAGAAAAGCTCGACCGAGTAGGTGTCTCGGTCGACCATCTGTCGACCGAGACGGTCTCTGACAGAATCTGCAGAGTTAAAGCAATTAGCCGTTGTAAAAACGACCAATCTATTCCTAACGGCTAATTGAGCACTTGGAACCCCCTAGAAACTATCTAGAAGGTCCTTAAGCATACTTAGGCTATCCCTATAAATAGGACAAGCTATAGGACACTAGAATTGACCTTGCTACACTTGAGAATTCTTTCTAAGCACTCTTGAGCAATCTTTTACAAGCAATTGAGCACTGTGATCACTTGGCCATATTCCATCTAGCTCAAGCTCGTCCTATAGGCTAGATTTTCCTAACCCTAGCATCCACAAGTCTATTACCTTGGCTAGGAAAATCCATACGCTTGATATAGGCAATTCAAGCCTTGAGCTTAAAAGGATAAGTTGTACTTTCTTATTTTCTTTCTTGTTCCTTGTAATATTTGTACTCTTCGTTGCTACTCCAGGGAGGAGGCTGCATATAGGAAGAGGGTGAAGCTCTTCGTGTGAAGAGGAGGACTTTGGACTACTTCAGAAGGCTATCTTGACGGGAAGCTACTTCGGGAGGGAGGCTACTTCAAGGGGGAGCTTGAAGTTACTCCAAGGAAGGCTGCTTCAAGGTTGGCAAGATTACTTCTAGGTGAAGGCTGTCCAAAGGGTGTTTAGAGAGTGTTGTAATTTTATGTAACATCCTTAAAAGGTAATAAAATTCAATACTTTCAAAATCCCGGTTGGGTAAGCAACCGGGTAGTGGACTGACTCCTTAGCATTTGCTAAGGTGGAACCACTCTAAACACCTGTGTCTCTCTTCTTATCTTTTACTTTGGTTGTTTGAGTTTAAATTGTTTTAAATTATCATAAAACTCTATTCACCCCCCCTCTAGAGGTTTTCATAGACACCAGTCTTTGCTTGTGTTTTTTTTAACATTACTACCAATGTAATTAGGAATCAATTAGTTCACACACATATATATGCATAAGTAAATTGAATTTTTCAATAAAGAAAATGATTGGAATGGTTCTAAATCATAAATAGAATTAATTAGTATCCAATCAGGTGATAGGAATGTGTGGTTAGCAAATCATATATGTTGGATGAATGGATTAATTCATTGTCAATTGGTCGACTGGATTTTGTAGTGGACTGGGTCGCTCAACCAATCAGGTACCCCGGTCAGATGATTCAAATTCAACAAGAAGGTCTCAAATTGGAAAGTAATTGAGATCTGGATATGAACCCAATCAGATAATTGGGTAACTTGATCAGTCGATCAGAATGATTTTTGAGTCCCATCAAGAACCTAGTCAGCTGGTCCGTTAACCCAGTCGAATGATCAGATTACTAGTTAGAGTTTTCAACATTATGGATATTTTAATATTTGGAGTAGGAATGGGATTGTAATTACGATTTTCCAAGCCCATGATTCTCCTATATAAAGGGGGCACATCCCAAAGGGTTTGATACATCTTTCGAGGAAACTAGTGAGACAAGTTGGTTGTAATATCTTTCTTACAGAGAGAGGAAGAAACCCAAAGGATGACTACTCGACATATAAGAAGAAAGGGGATTTTGTGACAACTATCATGTCGATAACTCTTGGTCCACTTTGACTTGTTGTGCAAGGTGGGGCACCGCATTTTCCCTCATCCACGTGGATGGAGTAGAAGACAAGGCATACATGTTGATGCTAGGAGAAGCACTTCCTCAAGAGTACAACAACCTTTTCCAAAGAAGACAACTGTGCAACAAACTTGGTGGATGATTTGTGTCTCTTATTAGTCTATTTAGATTTTTTGGTGGTAGGTTTAGATCTGGATCTAACATATCGATTTATTCACTAAATAATCTGAATCTATGTATTGGACAACTAGTGTGTCCAAAGCTATAACTTTTATCCTTTTCCATGTCTTTTGTTTAATGATATGTTATAACTACGATAGATCCCATGACCAGGGTATAAAGGAAATCTATTTTTTGGTTATTATGTTGCACCTCCTTCTCAAAATCCTATAACAACCCCAACTTTATTTTTATCAATGGTATTTAAATTTTAGATTATAGAATCTAATGTTTCTCATGGTAAGATCATAAGTTTTAAAAAATTTCTAGTAGGTGGATGTATTTCACTAAATGGATAGAAACCATGGCTCATGGTCTATCCAGTTGAGGTCTTCCTATTTAACTTGAACTTATTGTTTGCTCATGGATGAGAAAGTATTTAAATTCTGTGTGGAGGGTGAGTGGTATGTATTCTACCTTCCATTGACACCTAACTATTTTTGACTTAAGATCTCAACTTAGTGTAAACAAAGCCATTATCTACCCATATTAGATTCAAATTTAATTCTAGGCTTGCACACATGCATGTATTCGTCATTTAACTTCCCTTATTTGAATCAACACCTCACATAGCCAGTTTTTGAAACAAACCAATGGATAGAAATTAGACTACGTGACCTAGGAACCCAAACATCATTTTTCCTTGGTTAAGATGGTAAGCATTGGAGGAACTGGGAGGGATTAAACACATTTTTATCCATGCGTACTAGTTAAATAAATTCATAGAATCACCACTTATTCCCCTATTTTGCAAATGTTTGAGTGTAGTGGGGACTACAAAGTAGAATCAGTGCACTGAACTAAACCTTTTTCTATGTTTCTTCATCCATATTCCTGCATTCCATCCACAAAAAAGAAATTAAAGGCCACAAAAAATACCTAACCTAAGTTTGACGTGGCACACCCTCATTCCCACTCTATCAATTTCTTAGATATCCCTCTCTATGTAATGATCCTGTACCATCAGAAACAAAGAATAGATGCCAATTTGCACAACAAGCAAATCTCGTAGATAATTAATGAAAAAATTAAAATAAAAGTACATTCTAATGTTCACTAAAATAGAGATCTACATCCTCATCACACCCCCCTGTTTCCATTTTCCACCTTGGGAAATAATGAATGTCTCATTTGACATCCCTTTTGTGAATGCTAGTGTCTGAGTTATATGCATACTTGTTTTTTCTGTGAGATTCTCTAAACGCTCGTGAAACTCTTAGCCATGCTTGGTATTGTGGAGAGTGGTGAGGAATCATTGTGGGGAATAAAAATTGAGTACAAAGACATGACTAGAGTGTTTTGGGATCTAAAGAAGTTTGGAAGGTTGGCCATATTAGATTGTAGGGAATTCAACATGATGTAATGGTGAGGCTATCACATGGGTTGAAATTATTCATTTGGTGTCTGTTTTAGATTTTTTGTTATTCAAGGACTAGCAATGTTTATGAATGGGTCATTTGATAATCCATATTCATCCTAGTTTTGGCTGCAATTTTATTTCAGTTTTTCATTTGGATTTAACATTTTTTCATAGAATTATATTTCATTTTTATTTCCTAGGTTGTATGCTAAATACTTAAGGTTTTGAAAAAATTAATTGATTTATATGGAGGGTTTGAGTTTCAATCTCCATGCACCATTTTAGGATGGTGGTCTGAAAGTGATTTTTGTTCCATGTTAGAGTTTTGGTCGATATAGTGTCATATCATCATCCTTAACTTCTACATCCTCATATTTCTTCTCAGTCTAAAAGGTAGACTTAAATCCACTTACTAGTTTCCCCCCACCACCTAGATTTGCATTGACCAACATTATCATCAATATGCATCCTTATTAACTGATGAAATTCTATCAACTAATACAAAATTTTATTAGTCTAAACTTTTATCAATGAAGACTTTCACCGGTCTCCTTTCTCATCAATTCATGAGATAATAGACTGATTTTTCCAATCAACAAAATTACAAATTAATGGTTTGATGAGACCATAGAATTACAAACACCAACCAATGATAATCTTTGCATCTCCAACCAATGAGAATTATGAACTCATTAATCGATGAATTTCGTCCATGTGCTAGCTAATATGAACTACATGCACTCTTGAACTCACCAAAACTCTACTCTTTTTCCAACTGATGGAGCTACTACCCAATGAAAAAAACAAACTAATAGGGTTTCCCTTAGGTATTATCATCTCTTCATCTTCATCATGTCACTACCCTTTCATTCATGGAGGCCGAAAACCATCATTGCATGTTGTTAGTATTTGGAAACCCTAATCGGATGCCTATAAGTACTAGCCCTGGCCTCCATGGCAAGAATCATATTTATGATGCCTCTAGAATGAAAATTTCATCTAAAGCTTGCATCTATGGTTTTCATCAGTCATCATCATCAGTTGCTCAATCTGATTGATCGATGATGACTCCACCTCCACTAAGAATCTAAAGTCCTAACCTAAAAAGTGGCTCGGTCGATGTCATTTGATCTCCTTTGATGACAACTTCCATCCATAGACCCACTTACTTTTCACTCATAGGGACAAGTCTAGACCACAAATAACGAGATCTATGACAATCTAGTCAACCTCTGACAAATGTTAAAGGGTGTGTCTTTCTTCTAAATCAACCACCCTGATATCCAAGCTTGAAGATAGTGAAGCTACACACAATGATATTGGATTTACCCCTCTATATTCCCATCAGACTTATTACTTACATGAAGAGACAATAGTCCTCTTGTTTGGGTGCAAGGAGCAGCCCCACTACTCATTTTGTTAATTTTTGTTGCATTTTTGTGTTTGTATGAAGTTTTTTTATGTTTTGAATCAAATGTTTATTGCTTTTCCTATGTGTCTGGCTGAGATATATGCATGTTTATCATATCTTGGATGTATAGAACTTCAAACTTAAGATCTAGTATGTTGGTTCTTTCAAAACCATGAATAAAACTTCAATTGGGTATTTTTTTTGAATAGATGAATGTATGACCTTTAGCTACCTTGACTACGAGTTCATAGTAACATCTCTTTAGGCTGAATCTTAATTCTTAAAGGGTGTATTTATCCATTCTCAACATTAGTATGTTCAATATTATTTATGATATAGTGCTAGAAAAAGATAGCTAGCGGTGGCATAACCCATATACCATAGTATTTCCATCACTTCATAATTCTAGAGTTTTATTCAACCTTTTTATAGAAATCTTAGTGTAATCAACCAACAATCAGTTATCATGATAAGTACCAATTATTATTTGGTTACATTTATCAGACAATTCTTAAATACATTGTGTTACATACTGAAACCTAGCATCTTGGCTCTAGAAACCCTTATCACATGGATAAGATACCAGTATGCTTAGTTCTTTAGATTTGACCAAACAAGTATGAAGTTATACCTCAATTTATATAGCTAATGCTTATAACATGAATAACCTACCCTAACATGATTAGGCTTGTAAACATATACATTAGATTCTATAATCAACATCACATATCATATTACACTCATATTAACATAATAATTTATATGTGTGCTAAAATATAAGTGAGTTCATGAAATATGTCATATACTGGCTAAGATGTCTAGTAAGATGTATATTATTCTTAATGGATGAATTGGAATGATAATTGGAGTTTTCATATTCATAAATATCAATAATGTGCCATCATCCAAATAAATATTGAATTGATGGACTTAATAGGTTAAGAAGGTAAAATATGAAATTTCGTGCATAATAATACTAGAAAACTCTTTTGGCAACAATATGAAGATAATATGACATAATTTAATGAAATTTGATCATTATGATGTAATATTATAATACATGTAATGGTGATGATCCTAAAATCTAGTTATATTACAACTCATTGAAAGAAATCTTAAATCCCAAATATCATGACAAAATTGTGTTCTTTGGGTCCCAAATAACTTTGTGCCAATTTTCTCATTATTTTAACAATCATAAAAGTCCTAATTTCATTAAGAAAAGGAAATATAAGATAACACCAAAGATATTGAATAAATAAATTAGTTACTTCAGAAGTGAAAACTAATTCCAAAGTTGGATTCATCATGACCTAATTAGCCTAGGTGCCAAATTTGACATCAATTGATCAATGTTTGAGTCCTCTAGTAAATAAGGAAAGAAAAATACATTCCAAGTACTAAATATTTAATGTATTTAATTGTTTTCCAATGTTTCTTAGTTTATCCATCTCACACTAGTTTTTAATTTACTTTTCAAAACCCAAATTGTTTTTTGGTTGTTAAATCTAAATCACACGATGACTCCATCATCTCCTACCTCTGCCTATTTCCTTCTCTCGCGATTGGATACACTTCATTCTGGGATTTTCTTTCCCTAATAATGGTCTCACCTCATAGTGTTTTTCCACAATTTCATCCCCTATACTAAGCTCTTTCCTTTCCATAAAGACTGATCCCCCTTTCCTTGAGTTTTTTTGCCTACACACTATTCCACCAACCAATTCCTATTTCCATTGCTTATGCTTGGTTTCCCTCTTGATTTCCTTTTTCCATCGTAAGACCTCTGTGTTGCATCTAGGAACTAATTCGTGTAGTTATTTTGATCGCAATCACTCTGGTCTTATATTTCCACAACCTCTCTTTACTAGTCAACCCAAGATGGGCTATATCTCACACTTGAAGCTGCCACAACATTCCACGAGCATCCTGGTCATCCCGACATGAATCCTAGAAGTTGAATAATGCCCAATTCCATCATTGAGGTACTTATACCATGTTGCCTCTTTCCTCTTTCTCCCTTACTATGGGGTAACATGTTGTTGGTGGGTTCTTTGAGTTCAATTGTTGTTCAACCAATTTCTAGGTATGCATCTTCAGAACAATGGTTTTGTGTTGTGATTTCCATGAATCATATAGATGTGGTTATCTGCGAGTTTCAATCAAGAAAACTCACGCTTGTGTCTACTTCTTGTATCCCTTTCTTTCTTTGGCACCCTATAAATTACTTATTAATCTCATTGTGATAGGAAGAGGTTGAGGAAGCTCTTCAGTGATGGAATGTTTAGCATTTATTTGTGGGTTTGTTTTCCCTTCTCCAAATTTCTATTGAGTTCTCACGGCACAAACCCTTTAGAGGTGTTCTCGACGTTTTAGTCAACAAGAAATAGATCAGTGAGTTCATCTTGATCTCTAGGATTCAATGTTGTAGCTTACTACAACCATGGAGCTTTTAATCATGAGTTTTATTTAACACTCACACCCTGTAGAGTCTGTTCATAAGATTGTTCTCATATGAACGATGAGTAGTGGAAAATTCTAATTTTGCCCAATGATTTGTGTCACACCATAGTGGACAAATATGTCTTCTCCCCCTTTTAATTATTTGATGGTGCACTATTTTGAATACAATTATATGACTTGTACTGCCTTTTCATGCATCAATATGTGATGTCTGATGCGGGGAAGAGTAGTCCTTTTGTACTATTTTGATTTTATATAATTAGTATATCATCTCATTTTGTTTCATTCACAACTAATTATCTTATTATTAGAAAATTATAAATTAATACTTGTTTAAATCAAAGAAATAAATTTGGTAATCTAAATTCATTTAAATAAGAAGTCAATAATTTAGTGTTTAGAAATTAATGCAAACCTAAACCTAATTCTATGTATATGTTTTGTAGGTGTTACCATAGATTGGACCTAGAGTTAACTTTGGACTTATGTAAATTGGATATGAGGTATGTTGCATCCCTTATTATCATATTGAGTAATCACCCAAAGCTCTCTCTTTCTCTCTTGGTCCTTTGGGACATAGTACCCTATATACATTCTCTCTCTTATGATAGGTTTACCTATGTGAGAAACTATGTGTTGATATTGATCTTTTAATCATGATATTTTGTTGCATCGTAATTTTTATCATGTCAATCTATTCCATGTGGAAACCCTAATTTCAGTAGTTGAACTAAATGAAACCCTAATTTCTCAAGTTGTGGACTCTTATGATCTTATGATGCATTCAACTTGCAGAGATAATTGGATACTTGTTATGGGGTCCTATGACCCCACTTGATATGAGTTGGATGTTATCATATATTATTTGAGCAAGAACATACTTGATCTCACCTACCCTATTTGCAAGTTTGATTGACTAGTCATAACTACAAGAAATGACACCATTTTTATTCTAGGCACTGAATTTTTAGTCTTCCTTCCATTGCACTGAGGTTTTAGTACTCTTGCAACATATTATTATTTTGGGCATTGAGATTTTATTCATCCTTCCATGCACTAAGGTTTTACTCTTTGTAAAAAACCCATATATGTTTGGCCTGAGGTTTTAGTCCTCCCTCCCTTGGTATGGAGTGTATGGGTTCTTACCCTACTTTTTAGTATATCCTCTATGTTTAGTACTTGTCATGCAATCATTTTTTTAATTGTTTTGATGTGTAATTTTCTAAGGAAAGAATACTTTGTTATTATTATTCTTTTTATATCAACTTGTATGGTACCTTTTCCTCTTGAATTGAGAAGCTTTGATAATTACATTCTATCCTTTTTATCTTATATTGGTCAATCCATATTTTATGTACATAGTGTATTTAATTCAAGCAACATCTACTTTGTCTTCTCTTGCGGGGTATGCTTCCAAACCCTAGGTGAATGCCATGGTCGTTTCAGAGTGGTGACTTGTACATTGATTAGAGAAGCTGACTCTTGGGGATTGATTAGAGACAGTTTGAACTTCCCTCTTCTGAGTCATTGATATTGTATCTTTCATGTAACCCCATGTGGGAGATTATTATGTAATCTTGAATAATTTAATATACTCATTACATTTACTTGCTCTTATATATTATGGTTTTCGTGATAACCATTTATGAAAAGATCAAATAAAACTGATGCATCCAATTTTGAAAAATGTATGCATGTTTGTTTCAGATGATGACTCTTATTTGATTTATTAGGAAGTGGATCCTCTTATGGGTCCCACTAATTACAAGATGGTATTAGAGTCATAGTTTTCATATTCTTACTATTTCAATTTTGTCTCCCTTAGGTTCCTTATGTTGTCCGACAAGTTTCTTATAGAGCCTTTATCTTATGTTAAAGTCCTAAGATGATATTCTTACCCTATATGAGATGATAAATGAAGGATATTGAAAGAGATGAAGTACGTATGAAGGAGCTTAATCTATTAACCCTAATGTGATGAGACTCTAGTTGATCATACCCTAAATGGTTTAGTTATGACATGCATCTTTGAATATAATGATGTCTGACTTGAGGATGGAGTTAGGTTATGAGGATGTTGAGGGGGTTGATAAGGAGATCATATATGGAAAAATTGTGACTTGATTCTCACCTTGATTTTGGTACCATCTTTGTTTTACCTCCCAACATTTCTTATCCTTACAATAATATTCCCATAATACAATTATATGTATAATAAAAAATTTCTCTGGATTTTATTGATATTCTCATGAACTACGTCAGGATGAAGGAATGCTTGTATTCTGGAATGAAAATCCGAGAACAAGATAGAATGGAAATATTAAACTCTAGTTTGAGCAAGGATTTAGGACTAAGGAAAACTTGGCTTGTGATAAAGGTTTAGTCACCCTACTCTTTTGTACCATATGTAATTTTGGTTAATCTTTTGAACCATAGGGATGTTATGCCCGAAACATAAGGACCTAAGATTCAATACTAGGTGGGTATGGCTAATTAATTGGAAGCATGATTTATGTGTTGGTATGTATGCCCTGAGAGGCAATCATGGGATGATTGGTGGGATACATTAAGATTGATTTGATAAACATAAAAGGCAAGCTTCCAATTCTTTTTGGTTCAGTCATTTGAGATAGTGATAAAACAGATTGAATGTCTAGAGAATGACATTACTCAATGACGTATGCCTTCAGGTTCATGACCTGAACGATGAGATTATACGGATGCTAAGAGTTTGTACATTCTTGTTATGTCCCTAGTCAGATGTCATTGTGGAAGGTAGATAGACAACAATGACACACAAGACTAGATTGTGGTGTTGGTTGATGACAAAATCTCATTAGTAATGAATAGAGATATCAAACCAAACACATAGGTACTTGTTAGAGAACAAGTGTACCAGACAGACCCACTGTGAGTTTGACACATGGAACCATGACATGGTAGTCACAGTCAATACTCACAGTGATAGTGGTGAATGTGATTCTTTGACCTAAAATCACTACACTCAACACATGTCATTGGGTACACTTTGACATCATCAAACGCAGTCTTGAAATATGGGTTGTTATAAAGGTGATGATTGGGTGGCTTTGACACATGGGGCTTTTGAGGGGTGAGTGATAGATATGGGATTTGTCCCTCCTGAGGGAGCTTGATATCCATGGCCACTTGATGAGTAGGATTGAGAAAGGCGTGCACGCATGTGTGAATCAGTATGTGATATTGATGTCATACATATCTCTTCCAATCTGCTCTGAGATCAAGAAAGTGAATGAACATTGACAGGATGACTGTTTCATGCCTCGAGTTCATTCGGGGTATCAGTGACAAAGGAATTATACATTCACTGTAACACCATTCACAGATTGTAGGATTGAAAGTTGTTCTCCAACTTTCTATTTCACTTGGGTAGCAATGATGTGTGACTAGGCACCGCTCTTTTCTTGTGAAGTCATAAGTGTTATGGACTTTCAATGCCAATGTGAAATGGACCTACAGGGTCACACACATAGGATTTAACCTGGAAGAGGAGTTTTGTCCACAAACAATGTTTAGATTAATTACTAAAGGAGTTTAGTAGTTCAATTAAACACTCAATCAATTGATAGCTCAGTATCATAATGTTCAAGGTGTTGGACTGATTGATTAGAGTATCAGATTGATTGACACCGCAATTGACTGTTTCTACACAATCTGCACTCCCAACTGATCGGCTCATGTGATGAACCGATCGACTGAGCTTGGTGAACCGATCGGCTCAGGTGGTGAGTCGATCGGCTCATGGATAGGGTGAAACGATTGCTTCAAGTGTTGAAACGATCGGTTCAACTGATGCAACTGAGCAAGTTGGGAAAGTAGGATTGGTGAGAAATTTCCTTTCGTTTCACTTGCCCAATTTGATTGGAACAAGGATTGGTATTTGTTACCAATTAGAAACAAAAGATGAAAAGTCAATCGGGAACTGACCAGGACCACAAACTGACTGGTTCAGAAGTGAACCGACCATTTCATGGGTCCCTCATTGCCTGGGATAGAGAACCCTGACCCATGACCCTCCTATATATATAGGGGTATTGAGGGCTTCTCAAAGAACAACACAGTGCAACCAGTTGCTCTGTAAAGTTTTCATTCTCTCTAGTTTTGGTAACTGAGAGAGCCCGAGCAAGTGCTACCCGATAAGGGAGGTACAACAAGGGAAAGACAACTGCAGAAAGTGACTGGTGGCAGGAGTGTGTGTCAGTGACTAGTATGCTGACTGGAGGGTGCAACTCCTTCCAATTCCTTGTGGGACAAGGAGATTGGAGTTCCAGGTGGGCCGTGTGGACCACTTCAGAGGTGGGAGATTTCTGCCGCTCGGACGACAACTGTCAATCCCGACAGTCCTGGTGAGACTAGGAGTCGTCAGTCCCGGTGCGACCAGGAGCTGCATAGACACCGTCCAAGACTGGAGGTGAAGACTGCGCAAGCCGTGAGGTATTGTCGCTGAGCAAGCCTCGGGACAAGGTATGATTCCACAAACCATCCTTTCCTATTGTATAGACGTTGATGTGTTGCCTTGTTCTGGGTTTGGGGGAGAAAATTTTTATTTCCGCTGCCTTCTCTACCTCCCCTAAAACCCAATAGTGGTATCAGAGCCACGTCAACTACTGTATACTTTAGGATTATCGATATGATTGATTTTGGTTCGTTGCCTTTATTTATTGCGTACGATGCGAATAAAATTGGCTTTATGCATGTCCAATCCTAAATCCATAAAATCCCAATATACATATATGATATGTAATATTATGAATGCACTCAATACGCGTCACCCTTAAATGAGTTTTGTGGTGGATGTATAGCGTGGTTATGGCAAATAAACGCTATCTGTGTATGGTTGTATGTGGTTGCTTGCATCTCGATCTGCACACTGATCTTCCTTTTCCTATTCCTGATGTAACTCAAAATAATTTGAGAATTTTTTCCTACCTTTTCTCCCCCCGAATGTAACTCGGGGTTTCTCTTTTTACAATGTAAAATAGGATAGATTTTATTTCCTGTTATGTCGAAGAACGGCGGACATCCTGACGACAGCTGAGACGACCGGTTCAAGGAGTGAACCGATCGGTTGACGTTCGAGATGATCAGTTCAAGGAGTGAGTCGATCGTTTGGTGACCGGTTCAAGGAGCGAGACAAGTGGGTGGTGGCCATGGAGAGATGCATGATGACCAGGCGAACTGATCGGTTGGAGGAGCCAAACGATCGGCTGGTGGCACCCAGCCGACCAGTCTGATGGCGAGCCGATCATTCATGTGATGAGTTGATCAAACCCAAAAAGGCAAATCACAGAGTTCATCTTGTACAAGTTGCATGTGATGTAGACCTAGATGACCGTGATTCCTCTTGGCTCGAGGAATCACATTAGGATGGCCATAATCATCGCTTTTATCATTTCACATGTTTTCTATGGGATATAGCATGTATATGATACGTACTATGTATTGTGGTGATTGGATATGTATATGTACATAAAAACCAAATCCCTCATTAAATATTAAGTTTTAGATGCCTTCTAAATGCGACACACGTGAAAAGGTTGATCGACCAAGTGTGGACGCAGCCTAGCGTGGTGCACCGTCTATCTCGTGGAAGCATGAAGGATGAATGTGTGGGTCTACCCTAGCAGGGTGCATATTCATCGTGTTTGCTTTGGGTCAGACTTAACAAGGTGACCTAGATAGGATCTAGCACCTTGAGGCATGGAGATGATCATGGCAAGGAGTTGCATATGACATCTTATCAAGAGTTTCATATGATGCAATTCGCAAGAGTTGCCTACCTGAGAGATCTAAGTTTTGGGTGACAGCCCTAGCTGGTCCATGACTTGGAGGATTTCAGGATTTTGCCCACTAGAAGGTTGTACACTGCAATCTTCCGAATTGATGGTGAGGGCTATCAATTTGAACTAAAATAGTGGGAGCGATAATTAATTAAAGGCTTGATTATATCGTCAACTTTTCAAATCAATCAAATAAGTCAAAAATGAGTTTTGGACTGAAATTGCATATTTTCCTTTTGTAGTACAAATGGAAACAAACAACAATCACTTTTCTTTGCGATCGGTCCTTGAAAAGGACAGGCTAAATGGGACAAACTTCCACGACTGGTATAGGACATTGAGAATTGTTCTCACTCAAGAGTGAAAGCTCTATGTCCTAGATACTCCAATTCCAGAGGAACCAACTCCTACCGCACCAAAGGCAGAAAGGGATGCTTACAAGAAGCATTCTGATGATACCATTGATGCAAAGTGCTTGATGTTATGCTCTATGAACCATGAGTTGCAGAGACAGCATGAGAACATGGGTGTCATTGAGATGATTCAGCATCTCAGGAACATGTATGAAGATCAAGCACGACAAGAGAGATACGATGTCTCAAGGGCACTGTTCAAGTGCGTCATGACAGAAGGAGATCCAGTTGGTCCTCACATACTCTAGATGATTGGGTATGTGGAGAACCTGACAAGACTGGTATTTCCATTGAGCCAAGAGTTGGCTACTGACGTGATACTGCAATCATTGCCAGAATCCTACAGTCAGTTTGTGATGAACTACAACATGAACAACTTTGATAGGCCACTGTCAGAGTTGTTGGGCATGTTGAGGAAAGCCGAGACAAAGATGAAGAAGGACAAGCCTAAGTATGTGATGGTGATCACGAGCAAGAAAGGCAAGTCCAAGCGCAAGGGCAAGGGCAAAGCTAAGAAAGGTTCTGATGCTAGCCAGGAGTCCAAGTCATCTTCAGCTCTCAAGGCCAAGGGAGGCATGACTAAGAAAGGAAATTCCCACCATTATCAAAAGCCAGGACATTGGAAAAGGAATTGTCCTCTCTATCTGGAAGAACAAAAGAAGAAGGAGGCAACAGACGTCTCTACTTAAAGGTGTCATGAAAATAAACTTGTAACACTTTTTGAGGTATATGATACCAAGATGTAAAGTGTAAAGAACTCAATAAATGGGGCAAGTGTTGCCGCCATAGATAGGAGTACTTTAGTTTATTTTCATCCTAAAAGGCATGTAATACATTTATGAACTGCTATTTTCCAATAGATAGAAACACTTTATTTTGCATATTGTATGACAATGATGGCAATCAATAAAGAGATGTTTCAATTTCTAAAGATATGATCTTTGTGGCAATGCCTTGTTTATCTTGTGCTATTTGATATGCATAAGATAAAATGATACCTAAAGTTATAGATAACTCAAACAATCAAATTAGCATCAATCATGAGAAATTCATTTTTAGTTTCCATGTGATGGATAAATATAGACTCTTTTGGTTAGAGAACCAGTAAGAGACATGAATATCTTTGACATGATTAATCAATCTTCAGTAATGGTAGTGGGAGAATGATTATCCTATTAGGTATGATACATGTGATGTATTTACATACCTATTGGAACAAATGCTAATACTTCAAATGGTGTTTCGAGAAATACCAATATGAATATCTTGAAGTGTTCAAGAATATCATAGATGAAGTGCAAATTTGGTAAAGTATTAATTCTGTATGAGATCAATGAATGAAATACTTGGACCAAATGTTTGAGATCCTTATGAGTGATTATGATAGTGTATCATAGTGAACTCATGATTATGGCATGGTGATGTCTAAATCAAGAAGGAATCATACTCTAAGGAGTTAGAGAATGATTATCAAATAACTGAATTCTTCTTAATAAAAGAATACTCCTCACTAATAAAAGAAATTAAGAATCACAAGGGTTGTGAATTCTTATATCCTTACACCTCAATTATCTATATGATGAGTTGTTCATATGATGAGTCAACTATCTAGATGAATGTGAGGAACCGAATTTTGAGTTATGGTTTATGACCATTTCATCCTAAATGACATCCATGTGAACCATAAGGTATGACCTTGAAGGTAGCACCCATTGAATGAAATCCATAAGTGCAAATGAATCTTAAGTGTTAAGACACATGGATAACATTTACAGAAGGATGATGCTTGATGATTGCAACTTAATGACTAAGACATTTGGCATACAGATACTAAAACTGCATTCCTATGAGGAATAAAACAAGGATGTGTACGTGGCACAACCTATGAGGTTTATGAATCCACTAATGCAAATGAAGTCTATAAGTTATAATGGACTAATCAATGTGATTGATTGAGTACATACAACTCAGAATTGGATCTTTACTTTGATGATATAGTCAAAGGGTTTGACTGATATGTCAAAGATAAAGAAGGGATCTGTGATTTAGTGGGAGTGTGTTCACATTCCACATGTTGATGTGAAGTGGAAATGTTCTAGAATGGAAATCCAAAAGTGGAAATTATCTTTAAGGAAGATAGAGATGTTTCCTATGTGGTAGGAATAGAGATCTATAGAGATAGTTCTCAAAAACCTCTTGACCTGGAAAAGAGAAAGCATACATTGGCAATCTGTACTAAAGGGTTCAGTGTGCAGAAATTCAGTGGGAGAAAACCTGTCCATATTACATGGAGTTAGTATCTCGAGGCCAAGTGTCCAATTCTTGTGAAGAATGGGAACACTAAGAATAGATATGGATCTATGATGTATGTAATCATCCCATTATCTTGCATGTATCGACATGGCAAGAACAAAATGCATTCATCATCTTGTATGTAGGACATGGCAATATGATGTGTTCATCCTGATAACTCGTATGTGGGACATGATGAGTGGATGTCTGTCTACTTCCAGTAAGGGTTACTGGAATACCATGAGAACTTGATAAGTACTTGAGAAGTACTAGTTCTATGGAGATAAGGAAAAGTTCAATGTAAAGATTTACATTGATGCGAACTTCCAAAAGGATAGAAAATTAATCGCAATATATATAGGATATAAAAGTGAAAGTTTGTTGATAATTGGAAGTGTTCCAATAAAACCATTTAAAAGGGAAATGCCGAGTATCCGTGTGTTAGAGAACAGCAGAGGATACTATATGGATCTGGAAGTTCATGAGATGAACTTATAGATATTCTGCTCATTGATGACAAGTATGGAATCCTTGATCATGCAATGTGGCTAAAGGTTAGCAAAGGAATACTAGATCGCATATTCACTACTACAGAACCTACCTTTAGTGTCGGTTATTTAAGGCCTTTAGTGTCGGTTTCTGAGCGACGCCTATGTGGGCGACACTAAAAGGTCACCCATTACGCGTCGGTTCCAGAACCGACACCCAAACTCTTCGCGCGCGACCGAAAACGCGCCATCAGGGGACTATAGGCGTCAGTTATTAGATAAGAAACCGATGCCCAAACCCTTCACGCCACAGAAAAGGCGCCATCTTGGGCGCTATCAGTGTCGAGTATAAGCCAAAAACCGACAAATTATGTCTTCGTGCCAAAAGAATATGTGTCAGTTACATTTAAATAACCGACACTGTAACGTTATGTGTCGGTTGTTTACAATTTCCGACGCCTGTTATTGGCGCCAGCTTGGGCACTATCAATGTCGGTTTTTAGTAAGAAACCGACACCATATATGTTCGCACCACAGGAAATAGGCGCCGGTTATATCTAAAAAAAGAAATTATATCATTGTGTGTCGGTTTTTTACAAATAACCGACGCCTATAGTTTTTTTTTTGTCAGTCTGCAGACCTGCTGTGGCTGGTCGCAGGATGAGAAACCTGCAGTTCAGTTAACTGAACTGCAGGTTTTACGACATCCATTGATATCAGCCAACAACAGGCCACAAACCTACAAATTTAACAACAAAAATATTCACACATGCATTTAGCAATACAACCTGCAGTTCCATTTTATTTTCACACATTTAGAAACATTCATGTAGCTAGCAATCTGTAGTTCCATTCATTCACATTCACACATGTAGAAACATTCATATAGTAACCAACACTTTCATTCATTTTCACTCAGACACATGTAGAAACATCTAGACATGTAGAAACATTCACACATATTATAATTCAGAAATTCATTTACAAAATCCCCACTATTTGTATGGTTGTTGCCCATTCTTCTCTTACTTCATTTAATTCTCCCATCGTATAGGGAGCATGTACATCTGGTAAGTCCGTTTCTGTAGTGGGGTCAGCTTTAAACACCTGTAAAGAGAATGATGTATATATATAATTAATGAGCTATAAATAAGATTGATATATTTCATATTATCTAATGAGACTATATAATACCTGAGCAATACAATCGATGTCCATACAACATGACAGACTAACACATATATAGTACATAACAACAGCAGTGTCGAATTTACATACAACACTAGCTTAGTACATATATAGTGGGACTTATAAGGTGACGATCCCACCTGGTAAAATAGGTTACCGACAACTACATGTTACGACTGGGAGGTCGTGATTCAATAACAGTATGCATTAGCAGGAGGACAAACAGATCACCATATGTTTGTCCTCATATGGTGATCTGTTTGTCCTCCTGCTAATGCATACGTTGGTGAATCATGACCTCCCAGTCGTAACATGTAGTCGGTAACCTGTTTTAGCAGGTGGTATCATCACCTTAGTCCCACTATATATGTACTAAGTTAGTGTTGTATGTAAATTTGGCGCTACTGTTGTTATGCACTATATATGTGTAGTCTGTCATGTTGTTATATGAATCTGAACCACTTGTGTGTGCTACACTTTATGTATTGTATCTGTATCCTGCTTCTCTTCATTGGGGCTTCTTCCTACATATCCTGCATATCCTGCATAGCTATGTCATGTCCGTCCTGCATAGCCTTCTTCCTATATTTATTTTTCAAAGAGAATACAAACAAAAATGATTAGTGTAGAGTTAGTGAAATACTGATCAATGTCTAGAATTGGAATAGATCAAGAACCTACTCTCAGCATCGCGTATGTAATCTCGGGTGAGATTGGTCCTATAGTTCTTTAGCACCCTCCCACAATGTTTAGCATTTGTATTAACTAGAAGATAATGAAACATCAAATCAGAAAATGATATTGATATTAAAAAAGTAAACATTTAGCTTCAATAAAAAAATATAAACATGCATGCCTCTAAAATTGTGATCTTTTATCAATTAACAATCCTTCATTGTGATCTCTGTGCACATATAAGTCATCATTAGCTTCAATATTTTTTGGAGTTGGCAACCCAACTGAGAATGGACTGGAGTCATCATATTTATCATAGTACTCTTCTTCATCTATAGGATCTTCAATGAACTGTCTTTTACCATGAAGAACAACTGACCATTTATCATTTGCAGGATCATCGATATAAAATACTTGTTTTGCCTGTGATGCCAATATGAATGGTTCAGCCTTCTCGCCAATCTTTTCAAAGTTCACTAAAGTGAAACCCAATTCATCCACTATAACTCCTTTGGTGTTATCAACCCAATTACATTTGAAGAGCGGAATTTTGAAATCTATGAAGTCAAATTCCCATATCTCTTCAATGACACCGTAATATGACATTTTAGCTTCACGTGGACTCTTATTTTTTGCACTTGCAAAAAACATAGTCGATGCTTGAAGGGTGACCCCACTGTTTTGGACGACACTCTTATCGTCTTGGCGCTTTGTGTGATATATGAATCCATTAACGTCATACCCTTCATAAGACATAACAGTCAAATTTGGTTTAAAGGCGAGGCATTTGATAGTTTCAGTAATATCATCTGGTGTTTGAGATAGTTGATGTAAGACTTTATCTTCAAACCACTTAATAAAAGTCTTGTTATGCTCTCTAGCAAGCCACATTGTATTGGCTCGAGGATATTGTCTTTTGATGAAATTGGTATGTTCCTCGATATAAACGTTCACTTCGTCCATGTTGTGTAAAATATACAAATGACCTTGTTCCAACTGCTCACGGCTGATTACTTTCACACGTGATCCCAAAATTCCTTTGCCAAATAGCTCGTCAATATTCTTGTCATTATTAGGAGTGTCATTACCACTGAGAAAGTCATTGTAGAAATCCATAACCTCTCTCGCCACATAACCTTCAATAATACTCCCTTCAGGCCAATAACGGTTTCGAACATCACCTTTAAAAATGCTCATGTATCGTTCAAAGGGATACATCCAGTGCAAGAAAACCAGGCCCAAGATTTTCACTTCCCTAGTCAAGTGGACAACAAGATGTACCATGATATCAAAGAACGAAGGAGGGAAATACATCTCAAGCTTACATAGGGTAACAACCACTTCTCTTTCCAAATTATCAAGAGTCTCAGGGTCAATAACTTTGCTGCAGAGACTATTGAAAAAGAAACAAAGTCTGGTGATTGCAAACCTTACATACTTCGGCAATATAGATCAAATTGCCACGGGCAATATTTGTTGCATTAGAGTGTGACAATCATGAGATTTAAGTCCTATCAACTTCAGATCTTTCATTGATACCAATCTACGGATGTTGGATGAGTAACCATGTGGCACTTTAACATTTATCAAGCATTCACAAAAAGCTTTCTTCTCTTTTCTAGACAACGTGTAACATGCATGAGGTAAGTATGTTCTTTTACTACCCATTTCACGTATTTCTGTTAATTCTGACCTTATTCCCATTTCACGTAGGTCCAGTCTAGATTTTATCCCATCTTTAGTCTTACCTGGTATATTAATAGAGTACCAATGATGCTATCACAGACATTTTTCTCAACGTGCATTACATCGATACAATGTCTGACTGTCAAAGAACTCCAATAAGGAAGATCCCAAAATATTGACTTCTTCTTGAATGAAGAATTGTCACTATGTGTAGTAAATTGTGATCTCTTACCAAATTCATTGACAAAGTCTTTTATTCTTTCATAAACAACCTCCCCTGGTATAGGTTTAGGTGCACTGCGTTCCTCATTCAATCCATTGAATGCTTTCCGCTTCCTACGATACGGATGGAATTTTGGAAGAAACCTTCAATGACCGAGATATACATTCTTACCGCCATGTTTTAGTCTTGTTGAATCAGTGTTCTCTTCACATATAGGACACGCTTTAGCTCCTTTGACACTATATCCAGACAAATTCCCATATGCTGGAAAGTCATTAATAGTGCAAAACAACATAGCATGCAAACAAAATGTCTCTCTTCGTGAAGCATCATAGGTCATCACACCTTCACCCCAGAGTTTCTTTAAGTCATCAATCAGAGGTTCAAGATAAACATCGATGTCATTTCTGGGTTGTTTAGGGCCCGATATCAACAACGACAACATTACATACTTATTTTTCATACACAGCCAGGGAGGAAGATTGTATATAACAAGCATGACTGGCCAAGTGCTATGTTGGCTGCTCAATGTCCCGTACGTATTCATCCCGTCTGTACAAAGCCCAAGTCTTAGATTCCTGACTTCTTCACCAAATTCAGGGTACAATACATCAATCTTCTTCCACTGTGGGGAATCAGACGCATGTCGTAGGATCCCATCATTATTTTTCTTAACATCTGCATGCCACCTCAAATTCTTCGCATCTATCGGATTGGCAAACAAGCGTTGAAACCGTGATATTATAGGTAGATACCACATCACCTTGGCCGGAGAACCAGTTTTGGACTCCCCCGAAGTCGTCAATTTATACCGTGACGCACCACATTTTGGACAATCTTTCAAATCTGCATAGTCCTTTTGAAATAATACACAATCATTAGAGCATGCGTGTATCTTCTTGGCATCCATTCCCATTGGGCACAACAATTTCTTTACCTGGTATGTTGAGATTGGCAGCTCGTTTCCTTCAGGAAGCATTTCTTTCAACAAAGACAGTAATGACGTGAAGCTTTTGTCACTCTATCTATTGTTAGCTTTCAACTTATACAATCTCAACACAGCGTTAAGCTTCGTAAACTTAGTACAACCTGTGTATAACGACATCTCAACATCATGCACAATGTTTCTAAAAATGGGAGGTGGATCGGTGTGCTCTACCCCACAACTATCCAGCATCGCATCAACGATGTCTACTGGAACTGGTTCATTCACATCTACGTCATCGTAGGCAATTTCTTCTTCCACACAAGAACTGCTATCGACATCCACTGGTTTCGGGTTTGAAATCTCTCCATGCCAGTTCCATTCTGTATAGCCTTGTATAATCCCGTTGCACATGACATGAGTTTTGATTTCGTCACCAGTGTTGACTTTCAAGTTGTTACCGTAATGTCTACATGGACAGTAGAACCTATCTCCAGGTTGTTTCCTATGTTCCTCGACAAATTTAATGAACTGGTGAAGACCAGAAATAAACTCTGGGGTGCAGCGATTGTGAATGGACATCCATGATCTATCCATTCTATGATCAAAGAGAAAACAAGTATATATTAGGACAAGATTAGGGTCTAGGGTTAACAAATACATGTGATGTCATTATTATATATAATAAATGTGTACCACCTATCCATTCTTGAACACCTAATCTCACTAGTAAGTGTATAATGTGTATTGGGTTTTCAAGAAAATTTCGGCAGCATTTCCCCGTTGTTCTCCAAGTACATATGTACTTAGAGAACAAACGGGGAAATGCTACCAAAATTTTCTTGAAAACCCAATACACATTATAAACTTACATCCTAAGCAAGATTAGGTGTTCAAGAACAGTCCCAAACCGGGGACTATACAAGATTTACTCCTAATTCGTAAATCTTGGACGGGTTTCTAGGCCAACAAATAATGTATTGTCATTCTTATACCTAAAATCCTAGTTCTTCAAGTTAGGGTGATTAATGATGTCTTTAAAAGCATGATTGGCAATTTAGGGAAAAGTTCATCATTTACATTCCAAGCATGTCACATGTGTGCATTACAGTTCATCATTAAGCAAGATATAAGCAAGTATGTCATATTAAAATAGACTAAACAATATGAGAAAATAGTAGTGTAATCATGCAAATGGGAACATTCATGGGAACACACACTTCAGTTATAAGCATTCATGTAGCAACTTTCAGTTCCATTCATTAATCTCTTTTTACATCCACACACAGGGGTGTACCCCTAAACAATAACTAAACAAAGGGGTTGGTGTACCCCTAAACATGCGCATAATTAAAAAAACTATTAATACAGACAAGTCTAGATAGATAGACAACTAAATACTACACCAACATGGTCCCACATCAATAACTTCTTTTTGATGATGAAGCTGTGTCACGAAGCTCCTCACTGTATTTAGACGAATCTGAACTGACAGGGGCCTCAGATTCAGATTCGTCCGAGCTGATATGCGACGTTGTGCGCTCATACCGCAGTAGATGATCGGGGGTCTCGCAGTTGCTGTTGGTTATCCAAACTTTGATGGAATTATGGCCAAATGGACGGAGAAAAAGCATGTTGCAACGGACCACATGCATCTCTCCAATCCAATCATGCCAACTGGATTTTGATATAAGATTTCCCGCCAAATCAAACTCAACCTCGATAACATGTGAATAATTGCCAAAAGTTATAGTCACTTTACCAGGCATGTAGTGTCTTCCTTTTAGAAAACACCAATGTTTGGGTATGACCAATTGGTTTAAGGAACGATCATCTAGGATGATGTCCAATTGTTCTTCAATAGGGAATGTTAACATTGACATTGAGGCCCAGTTCATAGTGACTGTTATGGGTGGACAGAGACTGCACAATATTAGTATTAACAAAGTGTAAGTACATATAACGATATTATATATTTTCAGAAAAAGTTGTATAACATCAGTTAACCTTTTATTGCTTGTCATAACCAACTTTATTGTGGTAGACATGTTAGCTTGAAAAGAAGTCTACAAATGTACTTAGAGAACAAATGAGGAAATGCTCCTAATGAGTAAATCTTGGACGGGTTTCTAGGTGCTTACTAAAATAGAACCATTATATGGAACTAATCCTACATTATACACATACTTTTCCTGAGTAAGATAATGTGCACTTCATGGAATTATTAAGATCTGAATATATATAAGTTGTTTCTACCTACTTTGAGGGGATTTTATAACATTCGAGTCTTCCATTTATAACATTAAGATCTGAATATATATAAGAATCCCATTTGGTACACACAATTGAGAATCTTTCACGATACTAGGAAAATACACTAACTAGATATTCATTTAGGTGTTAGGCATCAATATGTGTACGAGACCTAATTAAAACTGATTCTCATAGGAAGTAAATAAAAAAAAAATGCCCAGCAGCAGGGCGGCACCTTGAGGGAAGACGAGCAGAGGAAGAAGAAGAAGGCAGGGCGGGCACCTTGAGGGAAGAGGAGCAGCGGCCGAAGCAAGTCCTAGCAGCTTCCGGCGGTGAAGAGAGGAGCAGCGGAGAGGGCGGCGAGGCTGGGAGACCTAGCTGCTACCGGCGACGGCGGAGAGGGAGGCCGGCGGGCGGGCGGGAACCGACTGCTTCTCGCTCGACAGCGACGAGCGGTGAGCACGGAGGAAGGAGCGGCAGCGACGGAGCACGACGGCGAAGCACGAACTGCAGGGAGCGGCGGCGGCGGAGGCAGGGAGCAAGAAATCACCGGAGCTAGGGAAATCGGGAACGAAATAGGGAAATGGGAAGAATCGTTCAGGCAGGGTGAGCTATTAAGGTTAAAATACGTGTCGGTTATTTAAAAAACCGACAACTAAACCAACAGTGTCGGTTCGTTTGCAACAACCGACACCTATACTGTATTATAGTCATCAGTTTTTGATTAAACGACAACCGACAACTATTCCTATCTCACGAATACCATTTAGTCGTCGGTTATTTAGTTACGAACTGACGCAATATGTAAAATATTGGAGCCAATTTTTTCGCTGGAATTTTGGGTTTGGCGGTTGAGTTTAGGTGTCGGTTGTTTATTAATTAACCGACACTTAATAAAAGCGGTACCCATGTCTGGTCAACCTTCATGGGTTGGATGTCAGTTTTGGTTAAAAACCGACACAGTAAGGTTTATGTGTCAGTTTTTGTATACAACCGACACCTTGAAAACCGACTTTATAAGCCATTTCTGTAGTAGTGATTATGGCAACTCCATCTCATACATGTGACGTACATCGAAGAGATGTGAGGCATGCAATTTACACTAACTTTGGCAAGGTGTTTGCATTACTCACTATGATCGCACTAGAGAAGAGTAACATGTGGGACATGTTTGAATATCACTATGAATATGATTCAAGGGTGATTGGCTCGCAGTGCAAGTGGGAGTCTGTTGGTATGTATGCCCTGAGAGCCAATCATGGGATGATTGGTGGGATACATTAAGATTGATTTGATAAACATCAAAGGCAAGCTTCCAATTCTTTCTGGTTTAGTCATTTGAAATAGTGATAAAACAGATTGAATGTCTAGAGAATGACAGTACTCAATGACGTATGCTTTCAGGTTTAGGACCTGAACGATGAGATCATACGGATGCTAAGAGTTTGTACATTCTTGTTATGTCCCTAGTCGGATGTCATTATGGAAGGTAGATAGACAGCAATGACACACAAGACTAGATTGTGGTGTTGGTTGATGATAGAATCTCATTAGTCATGATATACAGATATCAAACCAAACACATATGTACTTGTTAGAGAACAAGTGTACCGGACAGACCCACCGTGAGTTTGACACATGGAACCATGACATGGTAGTCACAATCAGTACTCACGGTGATGGTGATGAATGTGATTGTTTGACCTGAAATCACTACACTCAACACATGTCATTGGATATACTTTGACATCATCAAACGAAGTCCTGAAACATGGGTTGTTATAAAGGTGATGATTGGGTGGCTTCGACACATGGGGCTTTTGAGGGGTGAGTGATAGATATGGGATTTGTCCCTCCTGAGGGAGCTTGATATCCATGGCCACTTGATGAGTAGGATTGAGAAAGGTGTGCATGCATGTGTGAATCAGTATGTGATATTGATGTCATACATATCTCTTCCAATCTGCTCTGAGATCAAGAAAGTGAATAAACGTTGACATGATGACTGTTCCATGCCTTGAGTTCATTCGGGGTATCAGTGACAAAGGAATTAATTATACATTTACTGTAACACCATTCACGGATTGTAGGATTGAAAGTTGTTCTCCAACTTTCTAATTCACTTGGGTAGCACTGATGTGTGACTAGGCACCGCTCTTTGTTTGTGAAGTCATAAGTGTTATGGACTTTCACTGCCAATGTGAAATGGACATGCAGGGTCACACACATAGGATTTAACCTAGAAGAGGAGTTTTGTCCACAAACAATGTTTTGATTGATTACTTAAGGAGTTTAGTAGTTCAATTAAACACTCAATCAATTGATAGCTCAGTAACATAATGTTCAAGGTGTTGGACTGATTGATTAGAGTTTCAGATTGATTGAAACCGCAATTGACTATTTCTGCACAATCTGCACTCCCAACTGATCGGCTCATGTGATGAACCGATCGACTGAGCTTGGTGAACCGATCGGCTCAGGTGGTGAGTCGATCAGCTCATGGACAGGGTGAAACGATTGCTTCAAGTGTTGAAACGATCGGTTCAACTGATGCAACCGAGCAAGTTGGGAAAGTAGGATTGGTGAGAAATTTCCTTTCGTTTCACTTGCCCAATTTGATTGGAACAAGGATTGTTATTTGATACCAATTAGAAACAAAAGATGAAAAGTCAATCGGGCACTGACCAGGACCACGAACCGACCGGTTCAGAAGTGAACCGACCGTTTCATGGGTCCCAACCGATCGGTTGAGGTGTCAACCGACCGGCTCAGGTCCCCAACCGACAGTTTCAATTGTGAAACGATCAGTTGAAGTTGCGAGTTGGTCTTTTTTGTGGAGAATCTCGAACCCTTCTACTCCTGCTTTAGTCCCACATTGCCCGGGATAGAGAACCCTGACCTATGACCCTCCTATATATATAGGGGTATTGGGGGCTTCTCAAAGAACAACACAGTGCAACCATTTGCTCTGTAAAGTCGTCGTTCTCTCTGGTTTTGGTAACCGAGAGAGCTCAAGCAAGTGCTACCCGATAAGGAGGCACAACAAGGGAAAGACAACTGCAGAAAGTGACTGGTGACAGGAGAGTATGTCAGTGACTAGTACGCTGACAGGAGGGTGCTTCTCCTTCCAATTCCTTATAGGACAAGGAGATTAGAGTTCCAGTTGGTCCGTGTGGACTACTTCAGAGGCGGGAGATTTCTGCCGCTCAGAGGACAGCTATCAATCCCGACAGTCCCGGTGAGATGAGGAGTCGTCAGTCCCAGTGCGACCAGGAGCTGCACAGACACCGTCCAAGACTAGAGGTGAAGACCGCGCAAGCCGCGAGGTATTGTCACTGAGCAAGCCTCGGGACAAGGTATGATTCCACAAACCATCCTTTCCTATTGTATAGACGTTGACACGTTTCCTTGTTCTGGGTTTGGGGGAGAAAATTTTTGTTTCCGATGCCTTCTCTGCCTCCCCTAAAACCCAACATTATGAACAATATAAACATAAAAAATATTCACAACTAAAATATCCATATGTAACCCTGATACCTTTAGAAATGGCTTGTCAAGTTACACCTTTTAAGAGGTGGAAAGTTGTTGGTTAGTAGAGTAAGGAAGGCTAGATTTTTGGGACAAAATCCTATTTAAGGGGTGGAGTGTTGTAACATACTAAAACCTAGCATCTTAACTCTAGAAACCCTCATCATAAGGGTAAGACATTTGTATGCTTGGTTTTTTAGATTTCTACCAAACAGGGATGAATCTATACCTCAAAATATATAGATATGGCTTGTAACACAAATAACTCACCTTGACATGATTAAGTTTTGTAAATATATACATCAGATTCTATAGTTAACATCACAATTATGATACTCTCACATTAACATAATAACATATATGTGTGCTAACATGTATGTTAGCTCATGAAATATGTCTCATAGCATCTGAGATGTCTATTAAGTGGCATTTTGTTCTTAATGCATGCATTGGAATGATAATTGGAGTTTTAGTGATCATAAATATGAATAATGTTTCATTATCTAAATAAATATTGAATTGATGGACTTAACATGTTAAGTAAAATATGAAATTTCGTTCATTATTATATAAGATAACTCCTTTGGCATCAAAATAAAGATAATAGGACATAGTTTAATGAAGTTGATAATTATGATGTAGCATTATAATACATATAATGGAAATGTTCCTAAAACCTAATTATTTAGAACTCATAAAATTAAATCTCAAATCCCAAATCCAAATTGAAAATCATGTTCCTTGGGTCCCAATTAGCTTGGATGCCAAGTTTTAAATTATTTGAACAACCCTAACTATCATAATTTCATTAAGAAAAGAAAAGATAAGATAAGGAAAAAATTATTCAATAAACTAATTAATGACTTCACAAATGAAAACTAATGCAAAGAATTGATTATGCATGACCTAATAGCCTACTTTCCTAGTTTGGCATCAAATTGAGCAATTTTTGGGTCCTAAAATATATAAGGAAAGAAAAATAGATTCTAAATACTAAATATGCAATGTATTTAATTAGTTACCAAAGTTACTTGGTTAAATCATGTAATGTTAGTTTTACTTTTACATGCCAAAACATGGAGTATTTCTAGACCATTGGATCTAAATCACACAACAAGTATTTCCTTTCCTACCTCTGTCTATTTCCTTCTCTCATGATCGGGAAACCAAGTTTTCCACGATTATTTTTCCTGTATTACTGTGTCTCCTCTTAGTCTTTTTATGTGATTTCTTCACCTATATGATCCTCTCCCCTTTCCACAAAGACTAATTCTCCCTTTCCTAGCGTTTCATTTCCTCCACTCTATTCTACCAACCAACTTTCCATTTCCCCTACTTATGTTATATTTCCCTCTTCCTTTCCTTTTTCTCACCACACAAAACCTTCTGACCCCTTTAAATCCATACTAAAATTTCTATGTTGCATCTAGAAACCTATCCCCACAATTCCGTTGATCCCAATGACTGTGCCTTCTATTTCACAAGTCTTTCTTCAGTAGTTGACCTTGAACATGTTGGATCTCACACATGGACCCCCCAAATATTCTCTGAGCATCCTGGTCATCCCAACACAGATCCAAGAAGTTGAATACATTGATCTCACACCATGTTCCCTCTTTTGTCTTTTTCCCTTGCTATGGGACAACATTTTTTGGTGGGTTCTTTGAGTTTGACTGTTTTTCGAGTAGTTTTCTGGGTTTGCATCTTCATGATAAGTTTTTTTTAAAATTTCCATGAATCGAGTACATATGTGATTATCTACAAGTTTTGATCAATCAACCTCTCTTCAATATCTTCTTGTTGTGTCCCTTACTTTCTTGGGCACCTTACAACCTACTTCTTAGGCTCATTATGATATTAAGAGGATGGGAAATCTCTTCAATATGATTCCCATGATGGGATGTTTTGGTTTTGTTTATGGTTTCTCTTTTCCATTGTCTGAGTTTCTCAAATGAGCTCTCATGGCGGAAACCATTTTTAGGTGTTCTTGGCATATTATTCTACAAGTCCTAGATTAGTGACTTTGTCTTGATCTCTCTGAGTCATTGGAGTAGTTTTTTGCAACCATGGAACTTTGAATTCCATGTTCTGATATAAAGATGGCACTGTGTGGAACCTACTCGTAAGATTGTTCTCAGACGAACGATGATAATTCCAATTTTGCCCAATGATTGTTATTACACCATAATGGAGAAATATGTCTTTTCCCCTTTTAACTATTTGATGTCACAATATATTGAAGACAATTATATGACTTATATTTCCCTATCACACATCAATATTTGATGTCTGATGTGGGGGTAATATAGTCCTTTTACATTATTTTAGTTCTCTTTGAATTAGTAAATCATCTCATTTTGCTTAATTCATAACCAATTATTTGATAGCAGGAAAACTAGAAATAAATACTCATCACAATTTAAAAAATAAATCCTATAAATTGGTATAGAATTGGTAACCTAATTCCACATAAAAATGAATTCAATAATTTAGGGTTTATGTAATTATTGTGAACTTAATCCTAATTATATATATGTTTCATAGGTGTTTTGAAGACCCTGGGTTGGACCTAGAGTTAACTTTGGACTTATGTGAATTGTATATGAGGTATGTTGGATCCCTTATTATCATATTGAGCAATCAACCAAGTTTATCTCTCTCTTGGTCCTTCCAGACATACTACCCTATATATATTCTCTCTCTTCTTAGAGGTTGAATTATATGTGAAACTCTTTGTTGATATGGATCTTGTGATCATCTTATTTTGTTTGATATTTGATGTGCACATTTTATATAGATTTTTTACCCACTTTTTCATACACTTTCAATCCGTTTTGTACCTCATTTTTCCTCTAGTCATGCTTGATTTTTTCACCATTTAGTTGTTTTAGTCACCTCATGTTTGTGATCACAGGTACATGATTGTGATAAGAAAATGGGGCCAATCCAACTCATATCCAACCCTAGTTGGAGTCCCCACGAGTTTGCATACTTGACGAAGCCCTTTTAGAAGATTTTGAAGAGAAAACGTCATGTGTTAATTAACACATGACATGTAAGTTTACAAATGATTTCCATCTCCGCCAGAGTTGCGACACGACACATCTCCACAGTGACACATGGTGTCACATTGTTCAAAGGCTACATTCAAAAGTTTTGTCAAGGAACATGACATGCATTTAACATGACACATCATGTCCAACCTAATCTGATCTTCCTAGAAATCAACCAACTTCCAGATACACAATGTGTTTGGGATTGTGCACACCATGACCAACTTGGTTAGAGCGGTTCTAGCATCAGTTACACATGATGACACATCGTGTGTTTCATATTACATGTCGTGTCCCTACCGATTTCTAAAGATTTGGAAAAGTACCACCCCTTGCTTTAAATATGAGAACATATATATGGAGTGTTTATACTATCATCATTTGAAATACATTTTTACTAGAGAACATTCCAAAGAAGAAGAATCGGTGATTTTGAGGAAGAAGAAGTTGTTTCTTGGGAGAGAACCTCCATTCTTCTGCAAGTAGTACAACAACAACTTACCTACTTTTCCCAAACCTCTTGGGAGAGAAGGTTGTCTAAGTAGAAGCACCAACAAGAGTTGAATTTCGTCCCCAAAATGAAGTTCTACCTTGCCCTTCCTCATTCGTTGGTCTTTCTTTTCTCTTTCCTTCTCTAATCATGTTAAACTATGAAATCTGTAGAATGTTCCTGTGTTTCATGATCATGGAGGAGTAGTTTCCTTCTTATTGGGAATGGAAGAGTAACTCCCATGTCATTACTCATGTGAATTTGTATTTATTAACTAATGTTTGTTAATTTGCTTCTCCAAGAAATTATATGATGTTAATTTCTTGTATGCTTGCCTGACCATCTTCCCTACATGTTTTATTCTTCTTTATGTGATCTAGGAAGATATGTAGAGAAGTTGGGAGTAGTTTTCTTAGAAATGAATCCTTGACTACAGGAGTGACTTGGATACATTGAGGATCTAAGATTGTAGCTCAAGTCTTACATAAGCATGGGAGTGCTATGTAGAGATAATAACCATCTCATATCACCAGGAGGTGTATGATGATGGAAACTTCATTTGTAAGTTAATTAAGTTTTTTATTTTGTCATTTCAGGTGAGTAATGGTATTGAAGTGAAATCTCATTACCAAGATCCTTAAAAAATCTGATATATATCCTTTCTAGTGCTTAATTCTCATAGTTTCCTTTGAATCGCTAATCAGTAGAATCATAAACCCAACCAACCATTGTAAATCGATCCAGATTGTTGAACATTAACACGCTTGTGACTACCGGTGCCCTGCTTCTTGGACGATTTCGAACATACTACATGAACATGTATACTTGCATGTTAGTGCTTGAGTTATAAATATTAAAACTTGTGCATCTAGTCTTACAAGTTTTGGGCTATGTTGTCGGGGAGCATCAATATTTTTCTATAAGAGTAAGAAGTGTTAACCAGTAAGCGATACTATATCACTCACTCCCATTTCATCATTCCATCACTACTTGTATCATGTATCATTACTTCTAGTGTTCGTTAAGTGTTCTACCTACTTTTTAATTTGCAGGATGACATGCAACATTTGAAATGTGGTCTTCAACCATCTATATTCTTAGACTTGGAGAACCAATGTATTCTAAGAAGCCATAGATGAGCAAGGAGGAGTGAAGAATTTGTAAGCATGGGAGACACAATCATCATCACTTCATTATTCAATGCCATCTTCACCGAAAAGCCAAGAACCAATCATGGAAGATGACCATCCCCTTATGAAATTTATCATTCCAGCTGCAATAAACATCAATGGGTCTATAACAACTCACAGATCGAGGCAAACAACTTCTCAATCAGCCCAACAATAATGTAGATGATTTAGTAGAACTATTTTGGAGGAACTCTTGTGGAGGACCCCAATCATCATGTAGCAGAATTCTTACAATATCTAAATAGTTTCAAGATTAATGTCGTAGCTCGTGATGGTATACGCCTACTTTTGTTTCCTTTTTCTTTGAGGGAGAGAGCCAAGGTGTGCATTTCTTCCTTGCTAAGGAACTCCATCAATAACTGGGATGAACTTCTTAAAGCTTTCTTAACCAAGTACTTCCAACCAAACAAGTCAGATCAGTTGAGAATCCAACTGGAAAACTTTTCTCAAAGATACAGAGGGACCATGTATGGTACATGGGAAAGGTTCAATGATCTCCAACATATTTTCCCTCACCATTGTCTCAATAACTAGCTGCTACTTCAAACTTTCTATAATGGGCTTTACTATAATACTAGGTTGTCTATAGACGCCGCAGGTAATGGAGATTTAATGAGAACGTCCTATAGGGAGGCTTATGCAATAACGGAAGATATGGTAATCAACTATTTCTAGTAGAGTTCTGGAAGGGGTAATCAACCACCTTCATCTTCTGTTCATTTTGGGAAATAAGATGATGTTCATGATATTGATGTTGTTGATTTTATTTCTTCTAAGTTAGATGACTTGATGCAAAAGTTTGAGAGTTTGAGTGCTCAACTGACTCAACCAGTGAACCTAATATGTGATGCAAATGAAGTCATGGGACAAGTAGATTCTTCAAGATATATACCCTTCTTTTATCCAATATGAGAAGACTGTGGAGCAATGTAGTGTAGTACCAAGTTTAGAAAACAAACAACCCTAAAATCCATACTCCAATATGTATAATCCAGGTAGGAATGATCATAAAGACTTCTCCTAACACAACAACAGTTCTTAAAACCCTCAGCAAGCTCAAGGACAACAAGAATTGCACTTGGGGAACAGGACACCTGTGGCAAACAATCCTTCAAGATTCAACAACAATGTCAAGAAAAACTTCAACCAACAATAAGAACCAATGTCCGACTTAGAATCTCTTCTTGAAATTTTTGTTTTATCTCAATTGAAACAAAATGAGAAATTCCACCAACATGGTCATCTTATGAAAGATGCCATTCAACAACTTTTTTCCAAAGTGGATGGCATTACTATTCATACAAAGATGTTGGAAAACCAGATTGCTCAACAAGCTGTAGCTAATCAAAGAATAATTTCCAGCTCCTTGTCCAGCCAACCAGAGATGAATACTAAAGAGACATGTAATTTTGTGATCTGAGGAGTGCATTAGTGATGGGAGTATCCTCGTCACCTTCAAAGAGGAAATCTAAAGAAGTTATCGACGCAACTAAAGAGGAGACTGTTGAGAACCAAAGGAAGAAGAGTACTGGAAATTCAAAACAAGGTGATTTTTTTTGCAAGCCTAATGATCCTTTCCCTCATAGATTTTTCAACACAAAAGATGATGCTAAGTTCAACAAGTTTATGGACATCTTGAACAAGTTGTATGCAAACATTCCTTTAGTTTAAGTCATAGCTGAAATGCCTTCTTATGGAAATTCCTAGGATATTCTCACAAAGATAAGAAGACCTGACTAAGATGGAATAGTGATGCTATCTGAAAGAATAAGATCTATCATTTAAAATAGTTTGCCCAAGAAACTTGATGATCTAGGTGCATCCACTATCCCTTGCAAAATTGGAGATTCAACTATTTACAAAGGCTTAGTTGATGTTGGTGCTAGTATTAGCTTGATTCCTTTTTCCCTATGGAAAAATTTAGATTTAGGAGACTTGAAACCAAACTTAATGACAATACATTTAGCTGATCTTTTGATTAAATATTCTACATGGATTGTTGACGACATCCATGTGCAAATAGGGAAGTTCTACATTCCTTTTAACTTTGTCATCCTAGACATGTAGGAATAGCTGGAAGATCCAATCCTTTTTGGGAGAGCATTCTTAGGAACTACAATATGTATTGTATACATGAGGGAAGGAAAACTAACTGTTAGAGTTGGAAACGAGGCTCTAGTATTTTCTGTCTATGATTCTATGAAGGAATCCAACACTAAAGAATATATCTACTTGAAAGATATCATTGATAGTTTGCTAGAAGAAGATAAGAATGTGCTTGAACAAGCTTTCGATGATCTTGAAGGTGAAGAAGACAAAGAAGAGTTGATGATTGTTCTCAATGAAGAAATTTCTAAAGTTCCATCAAATTCATCATCCAATGAAGTACCAACCAAGGGAAGGAGGAAAGTGACACCACCGCACCCAAAAAAAGGTATATCTTAAACCCTCCCATCAGGGTTAAGGTATGCTATCTTGGACCCGAATTTCTCTTCTCCTATTATAATGCATGCTTACTTGACTCAAGAATAAGAGAACAAGTTGTTAAAATAATTTTGACTGTATAAAGATGTGATAGGTTATTCCATTGGTGATATTAAGGGAATTAATTCTTCCATTTGCATGCACCGCATAGCCTTGGGAGAAGACACCAAGCCATGCATAGAACTGCCAAAAAGGTTAAATCAAAACATAATGGAAGTTGTTAAGAAAGAAATCTTTAAATTAAAATATGAAGGAATAATTTATCCTATAAGTGATAGACCTTGGGTAAATTCCATACATGTTGTACCTAGAAAAGGAGGGACCACTGTAGTGAAAGGAGACAATAATGAACATAACCAAACAAGGGTGGTAATTGGGTAGTGAATCTGCATTGATTATATAAAAATAAATAAAGTTACAAGAAAAGACCATTTCCCTCTACCATTCATGGACTTAATGTTAGAGAGACTTGCTAATTACTCTTATTTTTGCTATTTAGATTGGTATTCTAGATTTGTTTAGATTCCTATTATTTGCCTGATCAAGAAAAAATAACCTTCACATGGTCTTATCAAACATATGCCTATAGGTGAATGCTCTTTGGGTTATTAATGCACCTTCTACTCTACAAAGATGCATGATGGCCATATTTTTTGATTTCATAGAAAAGATTACAGAAATGTTTGTGGATGATTTCAGTGTTTATGGAAGTTACTTGATGTTTGCTTGTTAAATTTAGTTAAAGTTTTGCAACGATGTAAACAGGTCAATCTCGTGCTCAATTGGGAAAAGTGTCATTTTGAGGTACAATCAAGGGTTGTACTTAGTCATGTCATTTCAAGCAAAGGGATAGAGGTTGATAAATTATAGGTAGAATCTATTGAGCAGATGTCAACTCCCAATAGTGCAAGTGGTTTGAAGCTTTTTGGACATGCAAGGTTCTATAGAAGATTCATTAAAGATTTTTCAAAGATTGCAAAGGCTCTCTGCTCCTTGTTAGCAAAAGATGTCAAATTCATATTTAATGAGAAATGAAAATATCCTTCCAGATATTTAAGGATTCTCTTATTTTAACTGTCATCATTCAACCACTGGAGTGGAGTGCTCCTTTTAGAATAATGTGTGATGCCAATGATTACACTATAGGGGCAGTCTTAGGAAAAAATGAAAGACAATAAGCTTCATGCCATTTATTATGCTAGAAAGACCTTTGATGATGCTCAAATCAAATATTCCACCACAAAAAGGATATGTTTTCCATAGTCCATGCTTTTGATAAATTCCATCAATATCTCGTGAGGGTCCAAAGTTATTGTATACACAGACCATGCTGCAATTAGGCATCTTTTGAACAAGAAGGATGCCAAACCCCTTCTTATTCACTGGATATTGCTATTATAGGAATTTGATTTGAAAATCATGCATAAGAAGGGGATAGAAAACAATGTAGCTAATAATCTTTCTCACCTCTCCATAAGGGCTGAAGACAAGATTCATATTGATGACAATCGACCCATTGAGAAGTTGTATGTAATGAATTCATTTGTGACACCATGGTTTGCAAAGTTTGCAAAATATCTATCCACCAGATATCCTCCTAATATTACTTATTAATGGAAAAAGTAGTTACTTCATGATTTCAAATTTTACAATTGGGACGATCCACTTTTTGATTAAACAATGTGCATATGAGATGATCTAGAGTTTCATCCCAAATGAGGAGATCATGAGTGTGATTTCAGAATGTCACTCCTCTCGCTATGGAGGACATTTTGGAGGAGACAAGACTTCAACCAATATTCTATAAGCAAGTTTTTATTAGCAAACTCTATTTTGGGATGTGCACACTTTTGTTAAGGCATGTGATGTATGTCAAAGATCGGGATGGATTTGAAAGAAGGATGGTATTTAACTGAACTCAATTCTAGAGAGTAGTTTTTGATGTATGGAGCATAGACTAAATGGGCCCATTTCCCTCTTCATGAAACTAAAAGTTCATCCTAGTGGCATGAAATTAGGTGATTCATTGCGGGCTTATAGGAAACTTACAAAACACTAATTGGTATGAATCCTTCCAATATGGTCTATGGAATGTCTTTTCATATACCTATTAAACATGAGCATAGAGCACTCTGGGTAATCAAATTTCTCAACTATGATCTGAAGAAAGAAGGAGAAAGAAGGTTGCTACAACTCCAAGAACTGGAGGATCTCATATTAGATACATATGAAAACACTAACATTTTTAAGGAGAAAACAAAGAGATGGCATGATATGAGGATCTAAAGAAAAGATTTCAAAGAAGGAGACCAAGTGTTGTTGTTTAAATCCAAATGTATGTTCTTACTAGGGAAGTTACATTCTACATGGTCCAGATGTTTCCTAGTGTTGAAGGTTTACCTCTACGGAACCGTGGAGTTGCAAGGAAAAGGAGCCTCATTCAAAGTTAACATCGAACGCTACAAATTATACATTGATGGAGAGAAGATAGACTAGGAAGCCTATCATTCCCTCTCAGACACTTGATGTTGCAGACTCAAGTCTCACTCCAGACTAAATGGAGGACCTTGTGGGAGTTGACCCAACAATTAGGATAGAATTCATTTCTCACATTTGCTTAAGAAGTTTTCCTCTTCTCAATAAATTTTCCATTGATGAACGTAATAGTCTAGACCCTTATGAAGAATATATAATTTTCATTGCAGGTGCTACAGATAGATCAAAGTGAAAATCTTTCATTTACAAAAATCCAGTCAAACACGGTGTGTCCTCCATAGTACATGACATGTTTCCACACTAAAGATGGTATTCGAGAAAAATGCCCATGGTGCATGGTGTGTCCTTATTGAAAAACACCATGTATTGTCCCATAAACCTTTCAGGAAATGCTCTTAGAATCTTGAATGTTGTGCACATATTTGCACAAGGCATGTCTCTATGTTTATTCATCAATGAAAAACCTTATAGAAACTTACACAATGTGTGGAAATTAGCACATGGCATATCCTCATCACCTTGAATACATCAACAATCCACTGGAAAGTCACATGATGTGTGTAAACTCCCACACGATGTCTCTGTCAAGTGGTTTACAAGCAAAATTTTCTAAGGTGGAGGCACGATGTGTGAGTTTCTATACATGTCATGTTCATGTGTTAGAACTAGGGCTTTCACCCAAATTTGAAACTAACCACTTCACTCCATTCATTCACTCATCCCATGTTTGGGAGAGTACCACTAGCCTTTGTCTACATCCTTTCCCATGTGCTACTTCATGTGCATCATCTTCATCACCACAAGAGAGATTCAACTCTAGTTCTTCTTTAATAATACATCCAATCACTCATGTTGCTGCATTGTGTGAAGAAATACTACTGAGGAGATGTTCACGTCATTGTTCTCCACTAAGAAACAAACCCTCCTTCACACCCACTTCCTTCGCTCCTCTACCACCTTCACTCATGGTTCACATCCACTAATTGCCACCATTGAGCCATGTACATCACCAATATTAGTTCAACAAACATGACCTGAACCCAAGCAAACACACCATCATGCTTTGGTCATCTTTGACCTTTAAAAATTCCCAATCTGTAGAATACGTAGTGTATGTTTCATAGAACACTCCATGCCAGACATTTCATTTTCATGGTCCTAACATCTTCCCCAAGCCTAGTTGATACGCCGTGTTTCACAGAGTACATAGCATGTCTCAATTTTCTAAAACTCAAACAAAGCACCAATGGCACCAATTAAGCAAGCGACGAAGTGCCACATAGGGGAGAGTAATTCTTCTGCCCCAGAGTACATTTCATCCACTCAGTTGAAGGTCACAAAGGAGGCGGAAAAAACCTACCAACCATGATCACCCATAGGGTATTGCCTACAAGATTTGTCTGTGAAGAGACTTTAGAAGTGCTTGGTTTCAAAGAGGAGGTCTTGAATATTCTCAAGGAACTAGAGCTCATGTATACTTGAAGCACTATAAGCCCTACTTACTATAGATTGACCTATCCATTTCTGAGTACATTACATGTTGACAATTATCCCAAGCAGCCTTTTCAACCATTTGCTATCATTACATTCTGACTTCTTGGGTGCAACTATAAGATTTATTTCAAGCAATTATGTGATACTTTTCAATGTCATTATGAAGGGTAAATGTCATTTCCAACTCAATTCAAAAGTGATGATTTCTAGAGGTAAATCACCGATTATGACATTCACGAGGCTGTAAAAGCTAGGGCAACCCATATAACCCTATCTTCCGTTATATACACAAATTCTTTAGCACTTGTGTATTTTCTAGAAAAGAGACTCAGGGTGTTTGTTGGAAGCAAGATCTATTTTTCATGTGGATGATACTCCATGATTATAAAATCAATATTAGATATTATATCCTCTTTCATTTTTTTTGAGCTCAGACGATCAAAATCAGACGACATTATTATCAGAGGATTGATAACCCACATAACCTGAAGGTAATTTCCAAACATACATGATTAGAAGTTGCCCCTGAGAGGAACTTGATTGATCTCAAGCTTCTTATCTATTCTGACCTGCATACTAGGGATCCCAATGATGATGACAAATTTAGGCAGTACTTCTCAGATCATGAAAGTTACATTGAACTTCTTGATTTGGAGGCAGTCATCTTGGCCAACAAGGACAACTTGAAATCTGCAATTACTGATGAACATGATTTTGAAGATTTCCCTAAATCCTCAAATGATGATGCAACCCCATCTCTACCTCCCTCCTTTGGAACATAGATGGAGTACAGTTGGGTTATTCTTGACATCCAACATCTCTATGGCTATGTTCAATGTTGTTTTGATTAGAAAGATGCCTATTTTGAGATGATGACTCAACCATATATAATATGTATAGCATGCTCTAGAGGATGGATATTGACATATCTATCAAGGGCACTATACCATGCCTCCACAACCACCACCATATCCTACATTGCCTACTACAAATATTCTTGATGATGATCTTCTAAGCCAACATTTCACAACTGGAGATGAGGAAATTGGCACTTATTCCTGATTCACCATGGCAAGTAATTGGTCGCTACCAACTTGGGTTTGATTGATGTAGTGAGCGCACTGCAAATTTCAAGCTTGGGGGGGAGGTGTCTAGTAGTGTAGTTGCAGTATCTATCGATCATCTTTTTGTTAACTTTTATTCTAGTTTTTTATTCTATTTGTGGAAAATCTAGTATAATCAGAGGCTTGTTACTTGTGTTTGGATTGCAATCTCTTTTATGATTGAAATGCTTGTCCTGTTTTGTATGGAGAAACATAATTTGAAGAAAAATGTCAAATCTTGCATCATTTAAATGGAATCTTTTGCTGACAACCTCCATTGCATCATGGTTTATATATTATAGCCATGTGTCTACCTTTGTCACTCTTTCCTAAATAATTAATGTAACGACTAAATTCTTTTTGGACTAATCAACATTACAACCTTATTTAGTATTCTAGATGACTTAATAAAATTTGTAGTGTGTTTTCAACCTAAATCCAAATGTAAATTTTAATAAACGACTGAAATCATACTAAATAAACAATCCATCCGACTCTATTATTCTCTAGAAAAGATGTTTTTTATTTAAGGACTCATGGTTTTGAAGAGGAACACAACTCAGTCTTGATCACTATCTACTCATTGTTGCATTCACCTATATAAAAAATTGCTAGACCGCCCACATTACATGCTAGCCTAGTGAAATTCCAATCTAGCTTCAATGGTTATATGGTATGTCTTAAAATAGGGTAAATGATGCCAACCATCATTCTACGTGTGCATAAATCCACATTTGTTGTTGAGTAGTGGAACCCATACTTCAATTTTATCTAAAGGAAAAAAGGATGTTGTTGGACTGTTTTATAAATTTGGATTTCATCCTTTACATCTGTGAATTAGGTTGCATATTCACTAATCATTTGGTATAGTAATCTAAATTCTACTTAATGTTTTTTTTATTTCTCCACTTAGAATTTTTCACCTTTGTTGAACTAAACTTCAATTTGAGTGTTTAAGGTGATCCTGTGGCTACTTGCAATAAACTTTGTCTATGGTTGAATTGGCTTGTTATAATTTTTTCCATCCCATTTAATTGATACATGAGCTTGATCATTTCTCCAATTGTGCTTCCATGTTCTTTCTATTTGAGGATAATCAATAGTTCAAGCTTAGGGGGATTTGATGTGCACATTTATATATACTTTTTACCCACCTTTGCACACATTTTCAATCCATTTTGTACATCATTTTGCCTCTAGTCGTACTTTATTTTTTCACTTTTTAGTTGTTTTACTCACCTCATGTTTGTGATTATAGGTACATGATTGTGAAGAGAAAATAGGGTCAATCAAACCAAAACCCGACCCTAGTTGGAGTCTCCAAGAGTTTGCATACTTGACGCAATCCTTCTTGATGATTTTGAAGATAACACAATGCGTGTTAATTAACACATGACGTTTAAGTTTATAGATGATTTCTATCTCCTCTTGAAGAGCTACTACACGACGTGTCTCCATAGAAACACAACATACTTCATTGTTCAAAGGCTATGTTCAAACATTCTGCCAAGATACAAGATGTCTATTTAATATGACACACCATGTCCATCCCGACTTGATCTACCCGAAAATCAACCGACTTCTAGATACACGACATGTTTGGGATTTTACACATTGTATCCAACCCAATCAGAGTGATTCCAACATCATTTACACATGATGAGACATTGTGTGTTTCACAGTTCTCACTATGTCCCTATTGATTTCTAAATATTTCAAAAACAACCGCCCCTCATTTTAAATATGAGCACATGCACATGGAGAAATTATATCTCATCATTTGAAACACATTTTGACTAGAGAACTATTTAGATCAGAAGAAGAGGTCATTTTAGGGAGGCCAAAGTGGTTTCTCCGGAGAGAACTTCCATTCTTGTTCAAGGAGTGCAGCAATAGCTTCTCTACTTTGCCCAGACCACCCGTGAGAGAAGGTTGTCTGAGTAGAAGGTCCAACAAGAGTTTAATTTCTTCCCCAAGCTAGAGTTATACCTTGCCCTTCCTTATTCCTTGGGTTTTCTTTGCTCTTTCCTTCTTTAATCATGTTAAAATCTAAAATATGTGGAATGTTCCCATGTTTCATGATCACAAATGAGTAATTTCCTTCTTCTTTGTCATGGGAGAGTAACTCCCATGTCATTTCTCATGTGATCTTGTATTTCTTAACTAATACTAGTTAATTTGCTTCTCCAAGAGATTCTATGATGTTAATTACTTGTATGGTTGTCTGGCCATCTTGCCTACATTTTTATGCTTCTTTATGTGATCTGCAAAGATATGTAGAGAAGTGGGGAGTAGTTCTCTTGGAAATGATTCAATGACCATGGGAGTGCCTTGGATACATTGATGATCTAAGATTGTAGTTCAAGTCTTAACATAGGAACAAGAATGCTATGTAGAGATAAGAATCATCTTATATCACTGGGAGCTGTATAATGATGACACCCTCCTTTATAAATTAATTAATTTGTTAATTTTGTGGTTGCATGTGAGTAATGATATGGAAGTGAAATCTCATGACCAAGATCCTTTAAAAATCTGATCTATATTCTTCCTAGTGTTTAATTCTCATAGTTTCCTTTAATTGCTAATTAGTGGAATCATAAACCTAACTAGCTATTGTAAATCATTCTAGATTGTTGAACATTAACATGCTTGCGACTTGCGGTGCCCTTCTCCTTGGATGATCTCTAACATACTACGTGCACCCGTATACATGCGGGGTAGTGATCAAGCTATAAATATTAAAACGTGTGCATCTAGGTTAGCAATATTCTTGTTGGATCCTAGTTTGGCTCATTTTCATCTATTTCATTTACCCAAAGTTGAGTAGTTGAACTACATGAAACCCTATTTTCTCAAGTTGTGGACTCTTATGATTTTATGATGCATTCTACTTGTTTATATGATTCAAAATTTGTATTGGTCCTCTGAACTTACTTGATATGAGTTGGATGCTATCAACCCTTATTTGAATAAGAACATAATGTATCTTGCCTGCCCTATTTCCATGTGTGATTGACTAGTCATAGCTATAAGTAGTGACACCATATTTATTTTAAGTACTAAGGTTTTAGTCCTCTCGCCACTACACTAAGGTTTTAGCCCTCCTTCAACATATTACTATTTTGGGCATTGAGATTGTATTCCTCCTTCTAGGCACTGAGGTTTTAGTCCTCCTACCATGAAATGAGGTTTTCGTCCCCTTAAAAAGTAATATTGGTTTGTCATTGATGTTTTAGTCCTCCTGCCCTTGGTATGGTATGTATGAGTTCCTACCATGCTTTTTAGTATCTAGTCTGTTTATTACTCACCACACAATTTTTAATGTTTTGTGATGGTTTTGATATGACATTGTATAAGGCAATAAAACTTCAACATGATTATCATCAAATTCAGATTCATATTCTTTTGATATCCACTTGGATGGTATGTATCCCTCTTGATTTGGTATGCATTGATGATTAAATTGTGTCCTTTTTACCTTTTATTTCTTAATTCATACGTTTATGCACATACTACTTTTATTCCAACAACATCTATTTTGTCTTCTCTTATGGTGTATTTTTCTAACCCCTAGGTGAGGGACATTGTGGAATCGATATGGTGACTTGGACTTGAATTAGAGAAGATGACTCTTGGGAGATAAACTTGAGATAGTTTGGACCTCTGTATTCCTAGTTGATGATGTTGTATCTTTCATGTAGGCAAATGTTGGAGATTATTATGTAATCTTGAATAATTGAATGTAGTCATTACATATACTTCCATCTCTAGACTTTGGTCTTTATTATAAAAATGTATGAAATACCAGATAAAAGGTATTCATCCAAATGTGAAAATTTATGCAAGTTTTTTTTGGATGATTACTCATAGTTGATTTAGTAGGGAGTAGATCCCCTATCGGGTCCCAAACCTTATATATTGTCATTTGGGTTCAATGTAAACTGTACTTTGATAAGATATGTCCTCTTGTGAGTGGATATCCATACACTTTAGTCTAATATAATGTAGGGATATCATCCTTAGAGAATTTTGCATGTGCAATTTATGTTACATCAAAATTCATCCCAACCTTTATTAACAATAAGGAGTGAAGGATATCTTGAACATATTTATTCAAGCTAAGCCATAGTATATATCTTAATCTTCTCCCTTGATGCCTTTTAGGAGCAATGTAATGACCCCGCCTCCTGGTAACCCCCAATTAAGGGAGATCAAGAGGTCAGAGTTGTTATTCCAATTTCCCAGATCAAAGGTTCGACAAATAATCAGTAATAATTTTTAAATTCTACCATGACTACACTGGAAGATGGAATAAAAATAAAACTTTGCATACATTTTTCTCAAAAACTTGGATAACTAACTTCTATCTACCTCTTGACTCTATTCTAACTAATACTCCTTGCACTTTATTTCTTAATTTCACAATATGCCACTTTACTATTTGTCCTTTTCAATTTTTACCTAAAACGCTGAAAAAAAAAATGTCAGTCAGCATAAATGAATATGCCAGTATGTCGGGGAAACAATAATCAGGCAATTATATGTAACAACATATTGCAAGCAATTATGGTTTAGCAAGCAAACTTTACATCTTAAACATAACTACTCAATCCATACATACCCTAACCTCTGCGGTTGTCCCTACAGTGGACATGGATACTACCTCTCATATGGTAGATCCCAACCAACCCCCATGATCCTACCTAAAAGGTAGATCAATACCTAGGGTTGAAGAGTCACATGACACTAACAATAGGTAGCCCAATCCCTAACTCATGATATGCTAAAGAGTCACATGGCACTACCCATAGGTAGCCCAATCACTGACTCATGATAACCTGATGGTCATACCTAATAGGTAGACCATGTACTAGGTCATCCTTTTCATCATTAGCAAAGCCACAGAGGAGGACTAGGACTTGAGCTAGTTATGTACACATATTTATGGTGATAGTCATAGTCACTTTATAGTTGCATGAAATAAAAGTCATCCAAGCAGTTATTTTCAAGAAATCGATAAAACATTCAGGAATCACCATGAAACTAAAGCGATATAGCCATAAGCATAACCACATACCTAATCCAGAGGTAACTTGATGTCCAAGAAATAATAATCAAGAACAATCAATCAAGCAATCAACCATATCCTGAAATTAATGCATAACATCCAAGTGTCATTGTTTTATCCAAAACACTCTTAAGATCAACTTGGATTCCACCTTCGGATTTAGAGGCCAACTTTTGGATTTTATTAGGGTTTTAGCCTCCATAATGCATTTATTACTTTTACTGCCCTTTTGGTCCACAAACCCTAATTTCAATATCATAAGCATACTTGAATGTCAATTAAGTCTAATATACCTCTTTTACACTAAAACTACCATATTTATCCTTTTCAGTTAATAATGCCAATTATCATCTTTAGTTTCTTTTGAATTGACAACTCATATTCCATTATGGTCTAATTCACATATGAACTCTATTTATCACTAATTCCACATTTATCCACTAGGAAATCCTAATTACCAAATGAAGGGTATTTATCCACAATTAGAATCTTTTATACTCAAAATAGCTTAGAATCATCATATCTCAGCTTTATTCATGGTTTTGAATAATTAAAGCCATTAAGAGTCATAATTACCAAAGTTAGGGTTTCAAGGCCCATTAAAGCATATTCATGTACATGGAACCCTAAATTAAACCAACTATGCATAAAGATCATCCTTTTTTATCTAATTTTCCCTTTTTATTAACGATAGGTTAATATCAACTTTTAAACATCCATATAACCCTTCCTAATTCATTAATCATCAAAGATTAGGGTTTTTCATCAATTAAACCATTAAGGATAGAATCTTTACATACTTTTTGAATTGCAAGAAGAATTAAGCTTCAAATATAATTTATGTGTGTTCCTCTCATTTTGAGGATAAATTTTCATATATTGACTTTATTCATCGGAGCTTCGTATCAAAAGTTATGATTTTTGTAAGAAAAGACATCAACTTGAATTATTTGTTATTTCTAGAAACAAATGTCAGTCGTTGGATTGATGATCCACTGGATCACGCTGGATCCAACGATATGTGATCACGCACCCCACCCAGGATTGAAAAAAAAACCAAAGACATAAATACCCTTACCCGAACAACAGAGACAGATGGGTACTTTGGTAAAACTCCCGGGGTCATCTTCAACCTCTCGCTTCTCTACGCGCGAGCAGGTGGTCAACTCCACCAGTTGACTTGGCGATTCGAGGTTGTTGTGAGCGAACTAAAGCTACTCGCAGCTTCATTTTCCTCCGACAAACTCCACCATTGATCCAATTTCCTCTTCTCATCATTCCTTCACTGCTAAGAAGGTGCGGTGTCCCTCCGACGTTATCAGCTTCTCGACAGTGTCTTAGGCAAAGTCAATTCCTCGAATTTACAACACCATGATGATTGTCTCTGCGCCGCAGTTATGAGGGGGTAGACTTTAGGTTTTCTCGCATTGTTGTGTGCACTACCCTATATGTAGGGTGGCCATCGAGTCCTCGATGAATTGGGGACTTCCCTGTTTCACAACAAAACCCCACAAACCTTCGGGTGATTGGGTTCGGAACAAGCTCCGAAAGGAGATGGACTCCTTCACATATTCGTAGATGGCTTCTAACTCACAAAATCTCTGATCAAAAATTCATAGCCTGGACTCTGATATTCCAGATCCTGGTGTGACCGAGATTTGTCCCATGTCGTGGATCTTAGATCCAATGATCGCAGATGAACGCCCAAAATTGAAAATCGGGATTTATTCCTAGATAAATCGTGACACATGATCATTATGCCATTAATGTCCACACTTTAGGATATTTTGTAAATTGCATAATTTGGAAACTACGCATTGTTTTTTGACCAAATTTTAGGTAAATCCTTAGATTTACATTGTCTTCCTTTATTCCAATTTTGAGCCTTAAACTCGAAAGGAAAGATGTGTTTTCTTCATATGCAAGAAATTGTTAAAAAAAACTGATTTTATTCATACTTTCTCTTTTTTTTTCCTTATTTGAATTTCTTATATAATTAGAGAATATGTGGACACGAAATCTCATCCAAGATGTATCCATTATCCATATTTCCACATATTTCTTGTAATATTATTATTATTTCATACTTCCTTCTAAATAAAGCAATAATTAATTGATCTTTTGTCTTTCTTGTTGCATTATCTTTGCAACTTGGACTCCTTAGAACCCAAGGAACCCAATAGGTACGAAATCCACCTTTGGAGAACATTCCTTTGCCTTCTAGAGGTTTGTTTTCTCCATTTCTTAATTATTCATTTACTAATTGAATTTCCTTTTACTGTTCCTTGTCATTGGGCCCAATAGCCAATAAAGCCCACAAAGCAACCAACAAGGCTATTATAAATGAAATTCATTCATTCCAAATCAAATCACACCATTATTTTTTTTATATATCTTTAATAGGAGAAATTGCATTTCTCACCAAAAGAACCCAAAATTGGGGCTGTAACATCCTTCCCCTCTTATAGGAATTTTGCACCCAAAATTCACACAAGCATAAAACAAACATGCGAAGTCCTTCTTATGTCCATCATGGGCTCCTACATGGATTTACCCTCTCCATGATGCTTCCCAAGAACCTTCATCATCTCATATTTTTTACTCCTGAGCTCTCTCTCACCTTGGTATCTCATACCCTTATAGGTGACTCAGGGTGTTAGCCTCCCTTGGGAGCTCACTAGGTTCATTTCTTAGCCCATGGCTCGGGTACCTCACATAGTGCTCTATATCGGACTCGTGGAACACATCATACATTGCGTTATCCTGAGGGGTAAGGCTAAACATAACCATCTCCACCAATCCATACCAAATGACCCATGTAATGGGGACTCATCTTTCTCAGTTATAGCTCAGAGGGGTTGAATTTTCATATCACATATTCTCCCACAGAGAACTGCATGTCAGTCTGCTTTGCATCAGCTCACGACTCATGTCACCCCTTGGGCTCTCTTTCAGCCATCGCACGATCAAAGTGACTTCATCCGCACACACTATGGTCCTTTTCTAACCTTCACGAGGTCCCTTCACCAACATCATCTTAATGAAGCGGTGACCGATACAACCTCCCTTTCATAGGACGAGAACGGTCCCCATGTATCACCCTGAACGAGTACACATGCTCTCATCAGACCCTCTAGTCTGGATCATACTAACCATTAGTTAGGGGTGATAAGCTATACTAGCATCGAGTTCGTCATGTATCTACTTCCACCTCATGGAAGTGAATCTTTAGGTCATATTCAAGAACCTTTGAACTCGCATCATGGTGTAGTTGAACAATCTCTCTTACTTGTTGTTCAACTGGATCTGTCCCTTGACAAAACTTTCTCTTTCTCTCAGACTATGTCATCTAGGTAAGGCGATCTACCATAACCCATATTGCACCTTGACCTTCTTTGGTCCATGGGAGACTTACCATGCCATCCATAGTGTTGAACTCCCACTCCCTCTCATGGATTTATATCCTCTATATCAACTCAATGGGCTATTGGTATTCATCCTTCACCTCCTGATATGCATGGCGACAAGCCACATGCAACTCTTTACACTTCTTAGGAATCCAAAGTACTACTACCACTTTTTATCTTTGTAGTACCACGGTGTATGGTGAACTTAAAATCATGATTCCTCAAGGTTGATTCCTTAGAAACCCTAAAACACTCTAGTCAGGGTTTCATCACCTTCTTTTCTAGAGAAGTGCATCTGAGGTTCTACAACCATCCTTCTATAAAAACAAGCCCTAGGCTGGCTAACCAAGCAACCACTAATTTGATCAATGTGTCTCTTTATATCTAAATGTTAGCCAAACATATCTCACAAACTTAGGGTTCACCTAACAATCTCTTCTAGCCTTTCCACTAGCTAAACTAGGCAGCTACGTCTCAATATGAGCATCCATTACCACCTTTCATCCTTAGGTGATAGGTAATAGTGAAGGCATACACCTCTAGGTATTCCACTTATTGTCTCATCCTGGACTTTAGGTCTATCTTCATCAAAAAAAAATACTCATAGCTCATCCTCTTAGTTATCAAACTCAACCTTGTATAACTCATAAATTCTATACAATTCATGAGCAGAACGTCCTTATAAGATGACTACCTTAGTTCTATTGATGTTTGTAAACTATCCACATATCGTACACTCTACAAAGGTATGCTATTATCTCTATCCTCATAAATCATAGCAATGTTTCAACTCACATCATCTTTATCCTTAGCGTATGGCATGTGTATTGCCCTATCTCTCACCCCCATAACGAGAGGAAATAAGCCTTTGGCGGCCGTCCAAACACAAAGTTCTTCCCATTCCAAGAGTAGAGATGGTGCATCCCACATCACCGATACACCTTCAAATCTAGTTTGAAACGTGCATTACATGTTACATCATGAACATCTTGATATCAAGTTTACATTCATGGAAAGCTGGTCTCAAACCTACTTGGGTCATCATACCATCCTTGGTCATCTCCTCTAGGTCTGTAGGGTGTCAGTACTTTTGGGGTCATCCCTCTTACCTTATGCAGCCAGAGAGTGCCCTCCTCATCTGCCCTTTAGGTCCCATGAGTTCATGATGGTGATCAATCTCCTAACCCATGGTCCTCATACAATGATAGTTGTTACATCTCAACCCTATGGTCATGTGCAACTAGGGAATTAGGCAACTCCTTCTCCCATCGGTCTTATCCCTACCTGACCCTAGGATAGACTAATGATTCAAACATAGTACATATCCAACTTTAAACCTTACCCAAGTATCCATCATCTCTCTTGGCATTCGTGGTCTGACTTACATCCTTTCATAGGGATCATGGCGACCTACCTACCTCGGTTAGGCCCCATACTGGTTACCTCCATGGAAACACATCCACATGCAATTAGAGATGATTATCTATGGGTCTGTAGGTTCATTCTCATACTATGTACTCTCCACTTAGCTTCTCAAGACTCTATGAGACCCCTTAAGGTTACCTCAAATCCAACAAAAGCTATGCATACCCTACAGAAGGGTTCCTCTCCCACGATGGGAGGATACTACATCTTGATAGCAGCAAGGGTCACAAACGTTCTCGTGTCTAGGGTTTACGTCAAAATTTGCATGCTTAGTCCTATCAAGCTACTAATGCACATAGCTAACAAACAGACCACCTACTAAACCTTACTTGGTCTCCATGGTAGGTCATACTTGTTCCCATTCCTCAACATTAGACCATCATCAAACATGCCCATGTCACCAACCTATATGTGAGGTGTTCATCAAACATATACCTTAGACTAAGGGGGTTCCATGCTCCCAGGCGTAAGAACTCAAGCATCCGTGTGAGCATCAGGTGCACCAAGAACTACTACTTCCCCTCTTTAGGTCTAGGAACCCTAGGTTCACTTTCATGCACCGGCCATCTAACTACATTCTCATCTTTCCAACCATGAACCAAACATGTATGAGGTATATCATGCACGTACTATAATCCTTCCACTTGAACAACACCTCAGATACAAGTCCTCGACAAGGAAAACCAACTAGGTATAAGGTCTGACAACTTATTACTAAACCTCCTCAGGGTCTAAGGAACTCTTCTTCCTATCCCTAGCAGGTAAGCACCTATATCATCTACACATAGGTACCAACATTCTCATCTTTCTTCTAGGGTTTGGTTCCTCTAAAGACAACTAAGATACCAAAAGACTCCAGGGGTCATGCACGAGGCAACCTCAACCATCCACTTAGGTCACAACATACCCAACTTCTTAGGGTTCCTCTTATCCCAGAGTCTAAGCTTCCAACCTTCTTATTTGGTTCTTGCTCTGTCTCTCTAGAGATAACCCTACAAACAATCCTGCCACTGGAGGTCCTCTCTCTAAAAGGGTGGATCAAGATCACATGCATACACTTACATGGGTGAAACCTACGTTCGCTTGAGATTATCCATGGCTCTTTATGCTCAGCTCATAATCTATCCAACATGCCCTTCTGGCCTGGGTTTCAACCTACTGCCAGCACTTACTAACATACTCTAGGTGCATACTATGCCATGCTCATATCAGCCCATAGGGTTTCTATAGGGTCATCACTAACCTCATCAATGAAGGAGTTATCCTTCACCCTAACATGCACGACCCTTCCTAGGGTTGGGTTTCCAAAGGTACTAGGTCAACCAACCTCTCATGTCTCACACTATCATAGGGATTCAAAACCAACATGTCAACCCACACACAAGGTTGACCATGACTTCCATCTCATCATGCCATCTCTCTCTCTAACCACCACTTAGGGTTAGGGTTAGCATCATCCTCAGAGGATGTGCTAGGCCTCTACCTTAAATGGAGGTCTCTTCCTCCAAGACCAACTCTACTTCATCCTCCTGACAAGAAGGTCTAACCTTAGGTCTCTCCTAAGGGCATGACAACACATGTCATACGACCTAAGCATGCAACTATTCTTTAGTTTATGCTTAAACTATTAAGCTTATGTCCATGAAATCTTATTTACATGCTTTTTCATTAAGTTGGTGGAGGATTCCTTAACCTTATCATACATACCCTGACCTCAAGAGGGTGAGGAAGAGAGAGAAAAACCCTAAACCTAATAATCTTAATAGAATTAGGGTTGAGAAGGGATGAAAATCGACGAGAGAGTCCTAAAGGTATCTTATTTTGAGTCAGATCCTAAGACATTGGTCAGACAGTGACACAGATTTGAGAGTCCTTGTATTCTAACTAGCAGTGTAGAGGAAAATATTGCCAACCCCGAGACGTGAGGCTTTCCTAGACACCTCTATCTTTTGGAAAATCCTCTAATAAATCCCTCAGTTATATGGAATTTGTAAAATTTAATAATTACTAAAGATTAAATGAGGAACCAATGCTCTCATACCAAATGTAATGACCCCACCTCCTGGTAACCCCCAATTAAGGGAGACCAAGAGGTCAAAGCTGTTATCCTAATTTCTCAGATCAAAGGTTCGACAAATAATCGGTAATAATTATTAAATTCTACCATGACTACACTAAAAGCTAGAATAAAAATAAAACTTTGCATACATTTTTCTCAAAAACTTGGGTATCTAACTTCTATCCACCTTTGGACTCTATTCTAACTAATCCTCCTTGCACTTTATTTCTTAATTTCACAATATGCCACTTTACTATTTGTCCTTTTCAATTTGTACCTGAAACGTCGATAAACAAAATGTCGGTTAGCATAAATGAATATACCGGTATGTGGGGGAAACAATAATCAGACAATTATTTGTAACAACATATTGCAAGCAATTATGGTTTAGCAAGCAAACTTTACATCTTAAACATAACTACTCAATCCATACATACCCTAACCTCTATGCTTGTCCCTGTAGTGGACATGGATACTACCTCTCATATGGTAGATCCCAACTAACCCCCATGATCCTACCTAATAGGTAGATCAATACCTAGGGTTGAAGAGTCTCATGGAACTACCAATAGGTAGCCCTATCCCTAACTCGTGATATGTTGAAGAGTCGCATGACACTACCCATAAGTAGTCCAATCACTGACTCATGATAACCTGATGGTCCTACCTAACAGGTAGACCATGTACTAGGTCATCCTTTTCATCATTAGCAAAGCCACAGAGGAGGACTAGGTCCTGAGCTAGTTATGTACACATATTTATGGTGATAGTCATAATCACTTTATAGTTGCATGAAATAAAAGTCATCCAAGTAGTTATTTCTAGGCAACCGATAAAACATTTGGGAATCGCCGTGAAAATAAAGTGATTTAGCCATAAGCATAATCACATACCTGATCCAGAGGTAACTTGATGTCCAAGCAATAATAATAAAGAACAATCAATCAAGCAATCAACCATATCCTGAAATTAATGCATAACATCCAAGTGTCATTGTTTTGTCCAAAACACTCTTAAGATCGACTTGGATTCCACCTCTGGATTTCTAGGCCAACTATAGGGTTTTATTAGGGTTTTAGCCTCCATAATACATTTATTACATTTAATGCCCTTTTGGTCCACAAACCCTAATTTCAACATCATAAGCATACTTGAATGTCAATTAAGTCTAATATACCTCTTTTACACTAAAACTACCATCTTTATCCTTTTAAGTTCATAAGGCCAATTATCATCTTTAGTTTCTTTCAAATTGATAACTCATATTCCATTATGGTCTAATTCACATATGAACTCTAGTTATCACTAATTCCTCATTCATCCACTAGGAAACCCTAATTACCAAATTAAGGGTATTTATCCACAATTTGAATCTTTTATACTCAAAATAGCCTAGAATCATCATATCTCAGCTTTATTCATAGTTTTGAACAATTAAAGCCATTAAGAGTCATAATTACCAAAGTTAGGTTTTCAAGGCCCATTAAATCATATTCATGTACATGGAACCCTAAATTAAACCAACTATGCATAAAGATCATCCTTTTTGATCTAATTTTCCCTTTTTATTAACAATAAGTTAATATCAACTTTTAAACATCCATATAAACCTTCCTCATTCATTAATCATCAAAGATTAGGGTTTTTCATCAATTAAACCATTAAATATAGCATCTTTACATTCTTTTTGAATTTAAAGCAGAAGTAGGTTTTAAATATAATTTCTTTGTGTTTCTCTCATTGTGAGGATAAATTTTCATATATTGACTTTATTCATCGGAGCTTCCTATCAAAAGTTATGATTTTTGCAAGAAAGACATCAACTTGAATTATCTGTTATTTCTAGAAAAAAAATGTCGACCGTTGGATTGATGATCCAGTGGATCACACTGGATCCAACGATCTTTGATCACGCACCCCACCTGGGATTGAAAAGAAACCAAAGATAGAAATACCCTTACCCGAACAACAGAGGCGGATGGGCATTTTGGTAAAACTCACGGGGTCATCTTCAACCTCTCGCTTCTCTACGCGCGAGCCGGTGGTCAACTCCACCGGTTGACTTGGCGATTCTGGGTTGCTGCGAGCGAATTAAAGCTACTCGCAGCTTCGTCTTCCTCCCAGTAACTCCATTGATCCAATTTCCTTTTCTTGTCATTCCTTCACTGCTAACAAGGTGTGGTTTCCCTCCGGCATTATCTTCTTCTCAACAGGGTCTTAGGTCAAGTCAATTCCTCAAATTGACGACACCATAATGATTGTCTCTGTGCTGCGGTTATGAGGGGATAGACTTTAGGTTTGCTCACATTGTTGTACGCACTACCCTATATATAGGGTGGCCATCGAGTCCTCGGTGAATTGGGGACTTCCCTGTTTCACAAAGAAACCCCACCAACCTTAGGGTGGTTGGGTTCAGAACATGCTCTTGAAGGAGATTGACTCCTTCACATATTCATAGATGGCTTCTAACTCACGAAATCTCCGATTGAAAATTCATATCCTAGACTCTGATATTCCAGATCCTGGTGAGATCGAGATTTGTTCCAGTCTGTGGATCATAGATCCAATGATCGTAGATGAGCGCCCAAAATCAAAAATCGGAATTTATTCCCAGATAAATCGTGATACATGATCATTATGCCATTAATGTCCACACTTTAGGATATTTTGTAAATTGTATAACTTGGAAACCGTGCATTGTTTTTCCACCAAATTTTAGGGAAAACCTTATATTTACATTATCTTCCTTTATTCCAATGTTGAGCATTAAACTCAAAAGGAAAGATGTGTTTTAGTCATATGCAAGAAATTGTTTAATAAAACTGATTTTATTCATACTTTCTCTTTCTTTCTCTTTTGATTTTCTTTATTTGAATTTCTTTTACCATTAGTGTCATGGGTTAACAACCTAACTCCACTGTACACCTCAGGTGCCAACATAAGGGGTACAATAGAGTTAAAGTTGCCCGTCCCTGAGTGGATCAAACACATGAATATATAAATGCACCGAATAAAAAGCTTCCATACATAAACCAAAAGTGTTCATTACATAGGGGCCCGGAGGCATAGGAGTTCTACAGAAGAAACTTAATACATGAGAAACTATTACAGAAGAAAAAGAAACATAATCTAAGAGTCCCATTTAGCTTTAGCATCCCCATGATAGATCCGATTTTTGTGAGCCAGCATATAGAGTAGCAACATCATCTTTCTTTCATCATAAGCATCATAAGCAGAAGGTACCTATAAAACATATACAATTGGTACGCGTCAGCACAATATATAAGTATATTGTACTGAGTACGCCTACGCGTCATTTGATTTACCTCTTTCATATTTGGCAAATAAGGATAAAAGTAAACTTGGCAGTAATAAGCAATTACAACAATATATCCATATTAAGGAAGAGTTTATTAACAACATCAACATGTATCTTTTAAACATATTTCCCCATCATGTCTACCATGCATTTGCCACCAAAGGGAATAATGCACCATCTCAGCTGCCAAAGAGTATGAGATGTAAGGCCTTATGATCTACTACTCAAGAGTGAGATCATTGTACAAACGTGATCTGCTACCAAAGAGAATGATCACTTTCCAAGCACTACGCTACCAAAGAGAATTAGTGCTTTCACATGATGGGGCATATATATTATGTTTGCAGGTATTATAACTTACATATACAAAATTCAGATAATTCATTAAAACCATACAATAACAAGTCATTTAAGCATCATACAAGACATTCATTTCATTCAATATCTTATGCCAAGTGTCCTACATATTCATATATCTCAAGCATTAAGTATAGTAGGCCAACAGGAGGTAATGGCGTACCTTCTACTCAGAAGTGGGGAGTCCAGAGATGCTCCTCACTGGTACCTTTGATTTCCTGAAATTATTAGAGATTTGGTATTTATTAGATATATTGTTTGAATTACACATATTCTAAAGAGTATATAAAAAGGCCCTTTATAGATTTGGAGTCATGAGATTAGAGTGTGGGTCTTAGAGTATGGAGTTGAGTCCAAGATTATTACTGTCACATCAGAGTGGTCATAAAGTCAGAATCAGGGTTTAAAGATCATATTAATTATTTATGCACATTTTGATAGGTCAAAATAGGGAAAAGAGGAAAATAAATAGGTTTTATTGAAATTGAGTCATAATAAAAGGATCTGATTGTCCTAGGATGATAAGGATGCAAAAAGATGATTATCACAGACTTTTGGTGATTTAAACAGATTCGAGCATTTTCTAATTAATTAACCAAGATATGAACATAGTTAAATATGAGAGTTCACTCGAGTCATATTTAGGGTCAGCTGATGTCATAATCGTGATCCTCGTATTTTTCTGATCAAAATGGAGTATTTATTCATATTTTTCTGACACTCCTACTAATTTCTACGAAATTCCCAAGATTAGGTCAGAAACTGAAATTCGAGTTAATAAAAGAAAAGAAAGGAAAAACGTGGACCGTTGGATGTTCAGATCCAACGGTCGAGATTGCGCGCGTATCTAATTAAACCGGCTGCGGCGGGTCAAGGGCGGCTTACTTGGCGAACCGCGGTTCGTCCACCTGGATCCGAGTCAGCTCGACGTGGACTCGTGCGATTGGCCCAACTAAGCCAAGCGGGTCCTCCTCCTTCTTGCTCCACTCACGAGCAGCAGGTAGAGGAGAGGGACTCCGGCGAGCTCGAGCGACTGCTGTGTTGCTTCTCGCGAGAAATCAAGGCCAGGAGCACCTTTGTGAGGATGAGCCGAGCTCGGGCAGCTAGCTTGCGGGCCGTAGCTCCCCGCGAGGTGACAGGTCGACTAGGAGTCCGGCGGGCTTCGCTGCGTGCGGCGGGAGAGGATCGGAGGGGGAGCAGTAGGTGAGGAAGCTTGGTTGCGAGGTGCCGATTGGGTGGAGCGGAGCTTCGCGGAGCTTAGGGTTTAGATGGCGTGAGAGGGAGAGGTCAGGAGCAGCCCGCCCAGCTGCTCGACGGCGGCGGACAGAGCTAGAAGAAAGAGCACTGAGCTCGGGGTAAGGGGCACTCGCTCCAGGCAAATTGGGCTTCGAGGGACGTCAAAGAGAGGTCGGGGAAGGATATGGAGTGCTTAAATAGAGGTGAGGGTGTGTGAGTCGTAAACGCCCAATTGGGCTCCGCGGTGGTTGGAGAAGGGGTCTCGCCGGCGAGGTCGTGTGCGGGGTTGTGCTCGTTTTGAGGGTCGTGCGAGAGGTTACTGGGTTCGTGGAGGTGAGGTGGAGGCAGTGCCTCGGTTCGTTTGGCGCGAGGTGGCGCGTAGAGGCGGGGAGTGGGTTGCCCCTTGCGCGAGGTGGCTGCAGCCACGTTCTCGCGGGTTGACCGGAGGTTGGGGATGACCCCACGGCCGTCCGATCCTTGGGCGCGCCATCCTGTGGTCGAGATAGCTCGCGAGAGGAAGTCCGCGGATTGCTGACGTCAGCACCGCGTGACAAAGAGATCAAAATGAAAATCATAGGCTAAATGAATTAAATCGTGACAAATATCTGATCAAACATTGATAAAACTTGTAAAAATCATAGAGGGAGCTAGTAATGTCCAAATGATATGAAATTTGGACCATAGCTTCACCATAGCATACCCCACAAGTTGGTAAAGTTTGGGATCGAGATTCCTATCATAGAATGACTAACTAATTTTTAGGAGAATTAGGGTTTTAAGATATACTGAAGATTAAGGAACAAAGTATAAAAGAATTAGAAAGTTCACTTTATCACATCCTACTCACCTTAAAAGAAATTTTGTCCTCAAAATTAAACTGGATGAAAGAGGTGAGGAAAACGTCGCTCCATGTCTGCTCGTAGCTCCCAGGTGGCATCTTCTGCACCGTGATGGTTCCACTGTACCTTCACCATCGGAATCTGCTTATTCCTGAGCTCCTTTACCCTAGAGTCGAGAATCTTTGTAGGTTGTTCTGGATAAGATAGGTTCTCCCGTAACTCAAGAGGCTCATGATTCAGTACATGACTATCATCCTTCACATACTGCTTCAAGTTGGATACATGAAAGACATTATGCATCATGCTGTACTGCGGAGGAAGAGCAAGTCGATAAGCACATTCGCCAATGCGCTCCAGAACTTCAAAAGGACCCACGTATCTCGGACTAAGCTTCCCCTTGTCCTTGGCTATGGCACGGATAGGTCTGATTTTCAAGAATACATAGTCACCATCATTAAACTGTCTGTCCGATCTGTGTGCATCTGCATATGACTTCTGACGATCCTGGGCCCGTTTCAACCTCTGCTTGATCAAAGACACCTTATCAGCATATAATTGTAACTCCTCGGACTTTAGCATCTTCCTTTCCCCAACTTCATCCCAATGGAGAGGGGATCTACATGGCCTACCATAGAGAGCTTCATAGGGTGGCATATCAATACTAGATTGATAGCTATTATTGTAAGCAAACTCTGCTAATGGAAGGTAGTAATCCCAAGATCCTCCCCAATCTAAGACACATGCTCTGAGAAGATCTTCTAAGATTTGGATAGTACGTTCTGACTGGCCATCAGTTTGGGGATGATATGCTGTGCTGAAGTTCAACTGTGTGCCCAGTTCATTCTGCACCTGCTTCCATAAATGTGATGTGAACTTTGGATCTCGATCTGAAACTATCGAAACTGGTACTCCATGCAGTCGTACAATCTCCTTTATATACAACTCAGCAAGCTCAGGAACCTTGTTCGTAGTCCGCATAGGTAAGAAATGTGCAGACTTGGTCAACCGGTCTACTATGACCCAAACCGCATCATGACCCTTCCTGGTCCTGGGTAGTCCCACCATGAAATCCATGGTGATATTTTCCCACTTCCATTCAGGAATTGGTAAGGGTTGCAATAGACCACCGGGACGTTGGTGCTCGGCCTTAATCTGCTGGCAGGTGAGACACTTAGAGATAAACTCAGTGATATCATTCTTCATACCCCTCCACCAAAAGTGTCTCTGCAGGTCCTTATACATCTTAGTAGATCCAGGATGTATGGAATACTTAGACCCATGTGCCTCTTGCAGGATACGCTTCCTAATCTCTGATTCTTCAGGTACCCACATCCTATGCTTGTACCTTAGTCCACCGTCCATACCAACGGATAGATGTGTCTGGGGCTTTGCCACAAGAGCTGTCATCTCCTCCAAACTAGGGCTGTTCTTTTGAGATATCAGGAGTTCAGAAAGAAGACTAGGAATAATATTGATGTTCGCCAAAATAATAGAGCTCGATTCTGCTTGAGATGACTCAGAAGATGAAGGTTCCAGATGCATTGATGCACAAATCGACTTCTTATGACTAAGAGCATCAGCTACAACATTGGCTTTGCCTGGATGATATGCAATAGTGAAATCATAATCTTTAAGATACTCCAACCATCTCCTCTGTCGAAGATTGAGATCTTTCTGAGTCAAGAGGTATTTGAGACTTTTGTGGTCTGTGAATATATCAAAAGTAGCACCATACAGATAATGTCTCCAGATTTTGAGAGCATAGACAATGGCAGCTAATTCCAAATCGTGAGTTGGATAATTGACCTCATTAGGTTTCAACTGTCTAGAGGCATAGGCAACAACTTTACCGTTTTGCATGAGGACACAACCCAGACCCATTTTCGAAGCATCAGAATAAATTACAAAGCCATCATTCCCAGAAGGTAGGGTCAAAACAGGAGCAGAAGTCAAGAGAGATTTCAATTCTTGGAAACTAGCTTCACACTCAGGAGTCCAAACGAATTTTGCATCTTTTCTGGTAAGTTTAGTCATGGGTAGGGCTATTTTACTGAAATTAAGGATGAAGCGACGGTAATAGCCAGCTAGACCAAGAAAGCTACGAATTTCAGAAGCGTTGGTAGGGGCTTTCCAATCAAGGACAGCTAGAACTTTGGCAGGGTCAACAGAAATTTTCCCACCCGAAATGACATGGCCAAGAAACATGACTTGGTCAATCCAAAACTCACATTTAGATAATTTAGCATACAATTTCTGGGCTCTCAAAACATCAAGGACTTTCTGGAGATGTTCACGATGTTGATCAACAGAATTTGAATATATAAGAATGTCATCAATGAAGACCACAACAAAACTGTCAAGGAATGGCTGGAAGACAGTGTTCATCAGATTCATAAATACTCCAGGAGCATTGGTCAAGCCAAAAGGCATCACCATGAATTCATAATGTCCATATCTAGTTCTGAAAGCTGTCTTTGGAATATCACAATCTTTTACTCGTAATTGGTGATAACCTGATCTAAGGTCAATCTTGGAGAACACAGTGGCAGTACGAAGCTGGTCAAACAAGTCATCAATTCTTGGAAGAGGATATTTATTTTTAATGGTGGCTTGGTTGATCATGCGATAATCAATACACATTCGCATTGACCCATCTTTCTTTTTGACAAAGAGAACGGGAGCACCCCAAGGAGAAGTACTAGGACGGATGAAGCCTTTATCAAGAAGTTCCTCTACTTGTTTCTTGAGCTCTGCAAGCTCGGCAGGTGCCATCCTATAAGGTGCCTTAGAGACTGGTGCGGTGCCCGGTGCTAACTCAATTGAGAACTCAATCTCACGATCTGGAGGCAGCCCTGGAAGCTCCTCAGGAAAAACATCCGGGTAATCCCTCACCACATCCAAGCTCTCTATAGGTCTCACCTTAGGATCAGGCATGGATACAACAGCAAGATAGGCTCTACATCCTCTGGCAATCAAAGTTTCGGCTTTAAGAGAAGAAATAATCATATTTCGATGTCTTTCTTTTCTCCCGGAAATAGTCAAAGGTTTCGAATTGGGTGCACAAAAGATTACTTTCTTGCCTCGGCAATCAAGCATAACAAAGTTGGAATAGAGCCAATCCATCCCCAAAATTAGATCAAAATCTTCCATATCAAGAAGGATAAAAGCAGATTGAAATTTATGACCACCACAAGAAAAAGGCAAGGTTTTGGTTTTCTGAAGAGAAGTATACATTTTGCCACTGGGAGTTGTCACATCCAAGATATAACCTAGATCATTGATCTCGAACTTGAGCATGGAAGCAAGATTTCTAGATATGAAAGTATGTGTTGATCCTGAATCGAATAGGGCCACAACAGGATGATCTTGGAGACATATCATACCTACATTATGATTTTATATGAGATCATGGTTTTCAAAGATTTATTACAATAAAGAAATTTTAACATTATTACCTTCAATCAGACGGTTATCATTGGCTTTAGCTTCCTCTGCGTCAATTGCAAAGACTCGGCCCTGACGATGTTCTGGCTGAGCCTGAGCTATCGGGACAGATGGTTGAGCAGGTGGAGCTCCAGGCTGAGGTAATGGGGCAGGACGATTCTGAGGTGCCCCTTGGACCAGATTTGGGCAATTGTACCTCATATGCCCTTCATTCTTGCAGTAGTAACATACAGGTTTCTCAAACCTGCATTTTCCTGGGTGTACTCCTCCACAGTTTCTGCACCGAAAATGATTTGATGATATTCCCTTAGTTGGTCCTCCTCGGCCTCGACCTCCCCTGTTTGGTCCTCCTCGGTGTGATTGACCTCTATGGTGATTTCCTCCTCCTCTGCCCATGCCATGGCTGTTAGGCTTCTTCTTATCATTTTCCTTCTCCTTACCCTTGGTGATGCATGCATCGGTTAGACCCAGGTATCTCAAGCTTGGTGCTTTGCTTTTTCCTAAGGTTCTCTCTTGGGTAAGGGCATTGTTGATGGCAGCTTCAAAGGTAGGATGGGTGGAGGTGCAAAGGTGAACTTTGATTTCTTGGTTAAGGCCATCTATGAAGTGTTCAATCTTTTCATCTTCATCAAGGTTGCGAGCATGACGCTCTAGGAGTCTAAAGGCCCTAACATAGTCAGCAACAGACAGGTTTCCTTGGGTGAGGTTATTGAACTGTTTCTTCTTCTCCTTCCTAGCTGATATGGGCATGAAACGGTTGGTAAAGATCCCCTTAAACTCCTCCCAACCTATGGGGGCATCTGGAAGTTCTCGTGTATGGTAATAATTTTCCCACCACAACTTCGCGGACCCCCTAAGTTGGTAGGTAGCAAAGGTGACCTTATCTTCCTCAGGACACTTAAGGGCTCTAAAGGCATTTTCAACAGATATGATCCAAGCATCAGCTTTATCTAGGACTTCACCTAAGTCTTCTCCATGAAAGGTTTCGGGTTTAAGCTTAAGGAAGTCACTAATGGTGGTTTCATGGTTGGTCCTAGAGGATGAGGCACTATTGCTGGTTTCTTTTAGGGCTAGGGCATGCATGCATTCCAACATCACCTTCTTTTGTTCTTCCCAATTGCCTACAGCCTTGATCTTATTAGGGCGTGATTGAGATTCATCACCAGAGTCATCACTAGACCTTGTTCTCTTGGACCTAGTTTTTGGAGGCATCTGCAAGTTTGTATAAAAGGCAGTTTAGAGATTTATTTGAGTTAGATCATAAAACAAGTGTTAAAGATTTAGCAATCATGGCATATATATATATATTTTTTTTCATGTCTTTTAGTTGTTCCCATTTTCCTAATCTACCCACATAATAGAGAGAGTATATCATCGATCATGGTCATGAGAGAGAAAGTAGATGAGAAACCTAGTGTATCTTATTCACTAAATAGGATGGTTGGGGGTAGTCCTTAATTGAGAAAAGATGAGAGGAAGGATTTTTCTAAGGTAAGGGTGCCCACTTTAACAATAATTGTGTTAGCCAGGCAGATAGCTTGCGACGGGAACCCTCGCACCGTGAAAACGGATTGGGAGAGTATTATGTCAGAACCTTCCACAAGGTACCCTTCTAGACACATCGACAATTTATTGTTAAATGTGGGTTACCCTAGGTCTAGGTAAGGTTACTAATTATTTGATACATCTATATTGATTCATGTGACCGCTCTGATACCATCTGTCACGGGTTAACAACCTAACTCCACTGTACACCTCAGGCGCCAACATAAGGGGTACAATAGAGTTAAAGTTGCCCGTCCCTGAGTGGATCAAACACATGAATATATAAATGCACCGAATAAAAAGCTTCCATACATAAACCAAAAGTGTTCATTACATAGGGGCCCGGAGGCATAGGAGTTCTACAGAAGAAACTTAATACATGAGAAACTATTACAGAAGAAAAAGAAACATAATCTAAGAGTCCCATTTAGCTTTAGCATCCCCATGATAGATCCGATTTTTGTGAGCCAGCATATAGAGTAGCAACATCATCTTTCTTTCATCATAAGCATCATAAGCAGAAGGTACCTATAAAACATATACAATTGGTACGCGTCAGCACAATATATAAGTATATTGTACTGAGTACGCCTACGCGTCATTTGATTTACCTCTTTCATATTTGGCAAATAAGGATAAAAGTAAACTTGGCAGTAATAAGCAATTACAACAATATATCCATATTAAGGAAGAGTTTATTAACAACATCAACATGTATCTTTTAAACATATTTCCCCATCATGTCTACCATGCATTTGCCACCAAAGGGAATAATGCACCATCTCAGCTGCCAAAGAGTATGAGATGTAAGGCCTTATGATCTACTACTCAAGAGTGAGATCATTGTACAAACGTGATCTGCTACCAAAGAGAATGATCACTTTCCAAGCACTACGCTACCAAAGAGAATTAGTGCTTTCACATGATGGGGCATATATATTATGTTTGCAGGTATTATAACTTACATATACAAAATTCAGATAATTCATTAAAACCATACAATAACAAGTCATTTAAGCATCATACAAGACATTCATTTCATTCAATATCTTATGCCAAGTGTCCTACATATTCATATATCTCAAGCATTAAGTATAGTAGGCCAACAGGAGGTAATGGCGTACCTTCTACTCAGAAGTGGGGAGTCCAGAGATGCTCCTCACTGGTACCTTTGATTTCCTGAAATTATTAGAGATTTGGTATTTATTAGATATATTGTTTGAATTACACATATTCTAAAGAGTATATAAAAAGGCCCTTTATAGATTTGGAGTCATGAGATTAGAGTGTGGGTCTTAGAGTATGGAGTTGAGTCCAAGATTATTACTGTCACATCAGAGTGGTCATAAAGTCAGAATCAGGGTTTAAAGATCATATTAATTATTTATGCACATTTTGATAGGTCAAAATAGGGAAAAGAGGAAAATAAATAGGTTTTATTGAAATTGAGTCATAATAAAAGGATCTGATTGTCCTAGGATGATAAGGATGCAAAAAGATGATTATCACAGACTTTTGGTGATTTAAACAGATTCGAGCATTTTCTAATTAATTAACCAAGATATGAACATAGTTAAATATGAGAGTTCACTCGAGTCATATTTAGGGTCAGCTGATGTCATAATCGTGATCCTCGTATTTTTCTGATCAAAATGGAGTATTTATTCATATTTTTCTGACACTCCTACTAATTTCTACGAATTTCCCAAGATTAGGTCAGAAACTGAAATTCGAGTTAATAAAAGAAAAGAAAGGAAAAATGTGGACCGTTGGATGTTCAGATCCAACGGTCGAGATTGCGCGCGTATCTAATTAAACCGGCTGCGGCGGGTCAAGGGCGGCTTACTTGGCGAACCGCGGTTCGTCCACCTGGATCCGAGTCAGCTCGACGTGGACTCGCGCGATTGGCCCAACTAAGCCAAGCGGGTCCTCCTCCTTCTTGCTCCACTCACGAGCAACAGGTAGGGGAGAGGGACTCCGGCGAGCTCGAGCGACTGCTGTGTTGCTTCTCGCGAGAAATCAAGGCCAGGAGCACCTTCGTGAGGATGAGCCGAGCTCGGGCATCTAGCTTGCGGGCCGTAGCTCCCCGCGAGGTGACAGGTCGACTAGGAGTCCGGCGGGCTTCGCTGCGTGCGGCGGGAGAGGATCGGAGGGGGAGCAGTAGGTGAGGAAGCTTGGTTGCGAGGTGCCGATTGGGTGGAGCAGAGCTTCGCGGAGCTTAGGGTTTAGATGGCGTGAGAGGGAGAGGTCAGGAGCAGCCCGCCCAGCTGCTCGACGGCGGCGGACAGAGCTAGAAGAAAGAGCACTGAGCTCGGGGTAAGGGGCACTCGCTCCAGGCAAATTGGGCTTCGAGGGACGTCAAAGAGAGGTCGGGGAAGGATATGGAGTGCTTAAATAGAGGTGAGGGTGTGTGAGTCGTAAATGCCCAATTGGGCTCCGCGGTGGTTGGAGAAGGGGTCTCGCCGGCGAGGTCGTGTGCGGGGTTGTGCTCGCTTTTGAGGGTCGTGCGAGAGGTTACTGGGTTCGTGGAGGTGAGGTGGAGGCAGTGCCTCGGTTCGTTTGGCGCGAGGTGGCACGTAGAGGCGGGGAGTGGGTTGCCCCTTGCGCGAGGTGGCTGCAGCCACGTTCTCGCGGGTTGACCGGAGGTTGGGGATGACCCCACGGCCGTCCGATCCTTGGGCGCGCCATCCTGTGGTCGAGATAGCTCGCGAGAGGAAGTCCGCGGATTGCTGACGTCAGCACCGCGTGACAAAGAGATCAAAATGAAAATCATAGGCTAAATGAATTAAATCGTGACAAATATTTGATCAAACATTGATAAAACTTGTAAAAATCATAGAGGGAGCTAGTAATGTCCAAATGACATGAAATTTGGACCATAGCTTCACCATAGCATACCCCACAAGTTGGTAAAGTTTGGGATCGAGATTCCTATCATAGAATGACTAACTAATTTTTAGGAGAATTAGGGTTTTAAGATATACTGAAGATTAAGGAACAAAGTATAAAAGAATTAGAAAGTTCACTTTATCACAATTAGAGACTATGTGGACACGAAATCTCATCCAATATGTATCCATTATCCATATTTTCACATATTTCTTGTAATATTATTATTATTTCATACTTCCTTCTAAATAAAGCAATAATTAATTATTCTTTTCTCTTTATTGTTGCATTATCTTTGCAACTTGGACTCCTTGGAACCCAAGGTACCCAATAGGTACGAAATCCACCTTTGGAGAATATTCCTTTGCCTTCTAGAGGTTTCTTTTCTCCATTTCTTAATTATTCATTTACTTTTAAATTGACGATTCATTCATCCCATCACATGGGTTTGAACACACGACCTCTCAGTCTTACATCATCACTTCTACTACTGGTTACTAATTGAATTTCTTTTTTCTTTTCCTTGTTATTGGGCCCAATACCCAATAAATCCCACAAAGCAACCAACAAGGCTATTATAAACGAAATTCATTCATTCCATATCGAATCACACCATTGTTTTTTTATATATCTTTAACAGGAGAAATTACATTTCTCACCAAAAGAACCCAAAATTGGGGTTGTAACAAGCAATCTCAAATATTGTTCTCCATGAGGCTAAGGAAGACTAGATAAAAATGTTGACTCCCAAATTATATGAAACCCCTCTGAATAGTGGTACCCTAATCTATCTTTATTTTTGTTGGTGAGCCTTTTCTTCAACATGGAAATGCATCAATACAATGTTTCCAAAACCTCATATGACATGGATGTTAGTTACCATTTTCCCAAAGTTTCTGAATTCATCTCACATTATGGGTAGTTGAGTAATTTAATGTTGTCCCAACGTCATTATATAAACCTATTTTCATGAATGAATATTTGTATTTATATTGTTTCTAACTATTCTCTCAATTATTATTGATTCATGTAGGTTAGAACAATTGAAATCAACATATCACATGATATCAGAAAAACATTAATTGTGCTTCATTTCAAAGCACTGTAAAGTGGTGTAAAAAGCCAATTTATTTTGTATTTTGTAAATGAATTTATGTGGATGATCGGAATTGATCATTTTATCTTATTTAGTTACACAAGAATCCTTATAATTAACATATTTATACTCTGTGGGTTGTAGACTTAAGATTCCATATTAATTTATGATAGTAGACTTCTTAATCTAACTTATAGTTTGAAAAATATGGGAGACATCAAAGTTATAGTTCAATTGGGCACATTTTGGACACTATGATTCAACTAAATAGTAGTCAAAAGACCTAAATTGAATTTACAAGTCATTGTGTTTAACCACTACACATCCCCGTATACTATGGTGAAAGTACAATTTTGTTAAAGTGTATCTTGGTCAAAGTCCAATATAAATCACATGTGATGAAGTCTTATAGTGGTTCTTCAACATTGGTTCTCATTTGGCCTATCAAAGAGGATAGTGGTGGTGACCTTTATTTGGCCACAAGTACAACAAGGTGTTGAGTTGGTTTTCATTCAGACTTATAAAGAGATAAAATATGGTAACCCTTCTTTTCATTAGGATCAAAAGAAAGTGATTGAGGCGGTTTCCTGGAGGTCCGACAATGAAACACTAGTGTTTCCTGTGGACAAGATCTAAAGGATATAGAAATTGGCTTTATTTTTAATTTGAGTTTAATATATAATAGTGTATTGTATTCATTTCAAATTTCAATAAAGATTTCTTTCTCAGAACTAGTGGTTAAGAACTTAAGTAGCCATGTATTGGGAAACTATTATGTCTTTTGAATCATGTTAAATGACAAAGTTAACTCTACTCCTTTTTCCATGTTATGCAGATAAGTTTTTATTACAAAAAGACTTACTATGAATGCTTTATTTTTGTCAATATAGTCTCTTTATCCACCTCCTCTAGGCTATACATCCCACTAGAATTAGATAAGGTATTCTAGGTACCTTAATTCATCACTACATGCATGGGAGATAAAATTGCAAATTAATATCAACTTGGAAGGGAAGGTAAGGAAGATAATTTATGTATCGGAAGAAATATTATAAAATGGATTATTAGGTAGAATGACCAACCTCCTTTAAAAATGATTATGGAAGTAAAGAAGAGGAATAAGAAGAAGAAGAAGAAGAACAAGAAGATATCAATCTAGCTTTCTTCATGGAAAACCCAAGTAAGAAGGGCTCACAAAATTTCAATTTACTTGATCTTTCAACAGAAGACTTATTGATATCCTCTATGTTACTAAAACTAAACTTTAGAAGTTGTTTTTATAAGATTTCTAAGCTAGTGGACAAATTACATGAGCAAACTAATGACCTATGTTGTGAACTAGATAATTTCAAATCTTCTACCTCCATCAGTGATGCTTTATCCTCTATGCTACTAAAACTAACTATAGAAGTTGTTATTTGAAGCTTTCTAATCTAGTGGACAACTTACATGAGCAAAATGATGACCTATCTTGTGAACTAGATGATCTGAAATCTTCTCCCTCCACCAATGATGCAATTTTTTGAAGTGTAGGGTAGACGCCATAAAGATTGATAATGATTTCTTACATAAAGATAATGATGCTCTCATAGTTAAATTTTCTTACATGAAGATTATCTTTTCACTTGGGTTTCCAAACTATCATTCATTTATCTTTGTATAAGGGAGAGGTAACGCCTCAAAACCCCATATTATTTCATTAATTTCAAATTATGGTATTCATTCCCATATGTCAATTTCTGGCATTCACATGTGTCTACCCAATCTCTCTCACTCATAAAAGGATAAAATAAGATTTTGGACGCAGTCCAAATACAAATCTCTAGCTATCCCAATAGTAGAAATTTTGTATTCAAACACTATTTTATAATTTAGAATTTTAGGTTGTCATCCTCAATAGTTACTCTAGACCATGAATACATTTTATTTCCACAATTTTACTTATATTTAATAATCTCAAGGATAATGCTATTTGCAACTCTTGGGTTTATGCACAATTTCTTTTACATTATATTTCCAACAATATTTGTGTCTTGGTATTTGTTATATCTACATCTCATGCATCATTAGTCTTATCTAGTCCAATAAGGTCTCTAGGGTTATAGGTACCTCTAGAGTGATCTACTCTTGACCCCCATGGGTTTTATGTACTCATGGAGTGCCTCTCACTTTGTCCACTTGGGCATCATGAACTCATGAAGGTGTCCCATCTCCTAACCCCATGGACTTAGGTACACATGAATGGCTATATCCTGACCTCATGAGCTTTATGAAATTTGAGCTTGATCACCTCCTAATATCATAGGTCTTAATTACCTTAAAACATCCCTACTTGACCCTAGGGTTGACTTTCCACTCTACCTTTCCTAAGGTTTCATTGACATATTATAAATTTAACTCATTAAACATTTCTTGAGGTTTCATCAACCATATTCAGACACTTTAGTTTATGTATCATCCATAAACCTGATGTCCTTAGTCAATTAGGGTGCATAATGTTTCATTTATGTCCCTACACTGGGACCAAGGTGACCTTCCCTCCTGCATTTGGTCTTCATGCTAACCTTCCCTTTCTGGGCTTGGTTTGCATGGTTTCTTTCCATTCCTTGGCTTGGTTTGCATGGTGACCTTCCCCTCTTGGGAATGGTCTTCACTCTAATCTTCCCCTTCTGAGCTTGGTCTTCATGCTGACTTCCCCTCCCAGGCTTGGTCTTCAGGCTAACTTTCCCCTCTCGGGCTTGGTCTTCATGGTGACCTTCCCGTCCTAGGATTGGCCTCTAGGTGGCATTCCCTCTTGGGCTTGGTCTCGCAATCTTAGCCACTTCCTTAGTGACTTTTCTTTAGGTTTCTGGGAGTAACAACTCCTTCACCTTAACCTCAGAGATGATATTGTTGGGTTCAAAGAATTAGACTCAATAAATGTGCTTTCATGTTTTGTATACATAATCCTTCAACCTTTAGGCAATATACAAGGTTATATCAATTCTTAAATTGAATGGTTAACTCACCCTTCTAGGAAAGGTCCAAACCTAGGGTGCCTTCTGGACTCATGAGGAGACTAGGGTTTCCATCCACAACTTGAACCCAATGGTTTAGGATTTTACCTCCTCCATAAGTCCTTATCCCATCCTTGGGTTGACCACCCCAGGTTGGGATACCATCCCAAAATGCAAGTTGAGGGTCTTATGTTCATTTTGATGTACCCGTTGATTATATATATATATATATATATATATATATATATATATATATATATATATATATATATATATATATATATATGTGTGTGTGTGTGTGTGTGTGTGTGTGTGTCTGTGTGTGTGTGTGTGTGTTTATATATGTATGTATGTATATGTATATATTCAAAACCCTTCACATGAATCATCAATGCATCATTTCATGTAATTGCACGCATAGGAAAACTAGGGTATCCAATTTGTGGTACTAAGATTGGTTCGCCCAACCCGACCGTATATTCTTGTCCTATTTCACCTAACTCAAGATTTATATGGGGAGGGTCACTATTTAACCACATTACTCCCATTACACAGGATTAGAGTTTTGGGTGAGGGTTAGGGATTACACCCTACACTTTAAGGTTTTAGATATCCCTTGACCACTTAGGTTATTCCTAAACCAACCATATATCTATCAAGGGTTTACCCTTGCAAGGAAAAATCCACAAATCATTTTGCCCAACTATATCATTAATTTTACATTAAATGTGCATCAGTATGTAGAGGATGCCTTAATCCTACTTGTTCTCAAAATGCTAACTTGAGGTGAGGAAGGATGTGCCTTTTAGGGTTTATAAAGAAAGGATATGAGAAATGGATGAAGTTGGAGATGAGAAATGGATGAAGTCAGAGATGAGAAACTTAGAGGAAACATTATTTCAAGAAAACCATAGGTTCTAGCCAGGAAGGTATCACATTGGCTAAGGGAGTCCTCATATACCAACTTAATGGTGTTGAGAATAATATTCTCACCCCCAAAGTCATAATCCTTTCTAGACACCATTATCATAGGCTGTGCCCTAATAATTCACCTTATATTTCTATGCATTATTAGAAATAATCAACTATTAAATATTATTGAAAATTTTTGTGCTCTGATACCGAATGTGACGACCCACACTTTTCAGTGCCCTCCAATAAATAAAGGACCTTAAAGTGAAGATCCATTACCTAAACTTCCAGGATCCATATTCAAAAAATAATAAATAATAGAATATTATCTTCATTAACTTCAGAAATATTATTTACATGATGAACAATCATGCTCCTCTAAAGATTTACATGAATTTTCAGTATGATAACTAATACATAGGAGAAGAATCATCTAACTAATCCTCCTTGACTTAGCTTTAATGTCTTCAATTGACTTGATTTGATTTCACCATGCCTTGATATCTTTATATATATTAGTTACCTAAAATGTTGACAATCTAAAACACAATCAAAATATTTCTACATTGTATACGTGGTGCAATTAAAATGACTACAACTGGTGTGACAATATACAATGCATCATAAACTTACAAATATCAGGTAACATTTTCATTAAATATTCTAACCCATGCTTGGTCTACCATCTCAGGTGTAACCATTGTCCCTCCTTGAGCTCATGTGTATTAACTCTTGATAATTGTGACCTAGGGTGTAGAATACTCTATAGTTTCATTTTGTGATACTCATATTGGCATTCTAGTTGAATACGAAATAAATAAACATCCAATAATTTATTCATCAAGCCAATACCTTGGAAATCATTTGGAAAACTATCTGTAATAAATAATGCAAGGGTTAATAAGATAACAACTACCACATATTTCATGTAGAAACCTTGCAATCAGTACTTTAAGCATATGTATATCCAAGCAAGAAAGAAAAGGTGGATCCAAGCAATCAACGTTCAATATGCATGTATGTATACCCTAAATTCTCATCATCACATTTTTCAAATTAAACCCTAGTTATGTCCTAATCTAGAGTTTAGGTTATCTCGAGTTTGAATAAGGAAAAAGGGTACCAATCCCTAATTCCATTACATCATGATTCATTAGAGTTATAAACCCTAACTAGACATTTGTTGAAACCCTCATTATCAAATCTATCTTATCCTTGCATTATGAACACCTATATTAGATAATGTGCAATTATATTGTAGCAAGATATGATCTTTGGTTTAAAAAACCCTAATTCATCATATGTATGACTATCGTTCTAGAAACCCAAACTATTCACTGTCATATTAGATTCTCATTATAATCAATAATCTCCGTTTATAACAAAAAATAAATGTACTTAATGTATTCAACCCATTAATCATCAATTTATAGGGTTTTATGCATGAATCATCCTATATACATATATTCGAATTAACTCTAGAATTAGGATCATATATAGGTCATGCAACTATTTTATTCACGATCAATGCATTTTTCTGATCAATTTGATATATAATTTTACTATCATATGATTTACCAATAATTTATTACATTAATGGCAAGACAAGCTTATCTGGGCCAAACAGTGATTACCAAGTCAGGGCTGAAAATATATCCACTAATGACCAAGTGGCGGGGCCTGAACAATGACTTGTGGCCACTTTGGCAACATGCTCAAATTGTGAATGAGGTGTAACAGAGAACAAAAAGATTGACTTTCCCAAACCTTGGCATGTCGACCTCGGGGGTAGGGATGTCATTTCTACTGTCTTCATCTCCTTCCTCATGGTCGGCTTCAGCCTTGTGCTTGATTGAGTCAACTGACAAGTTGACTCTACACTCCAAGGCACTAAAGAGTTGAGCGATGGTGCAAGTACCTCCGTTGGGTCCTATCAAATCAATTTGTGTTCTCAGATTTTTCGAAGGGCCATGGACAAGGCTAAGCAAAGGATTACTCATCAGAGGTAAATAGGCGACCAAGTTAGACTAGAGAAGGTTTATGGGGATGTTTGTTGTGCTCTAATTTTGTGAGATGTTCGTCAGCCTTATATAGGAAGTGGATTGCGAGGGAGGTGTCAATCAATCTTCCAAAGGAGTCTAACCCTATTAAGAATCAGGGAAATCCTAATCCCACATGAGGATAGGGGAAGTTATGGATAGTTATGTATGGTTTCATCTCATGAATTCAATGGGAGTCTTTCTGGTGTGAGGGGTAGTTTGCAGAGAGTAAGAGAGTCGTAGAGGGGGAGAGTAGGTTGGCATCACCTACCTATTATGGATAGAGTCAGAAGACGATCTAAAATCCATCAATCAAAAATCAATTACTAGTCCATCTGATATAATAGGGGTCAGTCCTAAGGTCTCTGGTTATATAAAATTTTATAGATGTCATACCGAAATGATTAACCTCTCACTTATACAAATTTATAAAACCATATCATTCTCATATTTTCTTTGAGTGGTCCAAAACTTGGCTATTTTATTTATAATACCATAATCTTATATTGTACCAAGTTTGATATCTAAGGGATGTTTCATGGTACCATTTCCTATGTTTTCAAACAACAGAACAACATTTAATTATTACAAGGAGGTCCCCGTTGCATCTCAAATTTCTATATGCCACTATAAGAATTACTTTGCATTAAATATGTGTGGTGACTCATCAATACTTTCCCCAATATATATAATAAATTTGGAATTTATTGGGATCATAATCATATGTGAAACTTGATCTTTAAGTATTCACTTAAATCAATTACCCACATCTCTTAGAAAGTCCATTTTATCTCCAATTCTATAATTGTCTTAGTGTTGTTACTATCTACAATTATCCTAGAAGCCTTATCAAATTATCCTTATTTGATGCCTCAAAACCAATGCTTAAAGTCTTGGCTGGATAATTACTCCATTAATTATCTAAGTCACAAAGTATCTTAGAATATTATGGAAACAAGCATATTATCCAATATTTTTATTATCGAACAATTCATAAAGACAATATTATTCATTTATGCACAACTTCTCTTATTTATTAAAATTGTGTGAGACCTATTTGCCAAGAAAATAGTATTATGGACCTTTCTTGGGCCATAGGTCAAACGCGTGCCACATAGTGAGTTCAAGATAACATTTTTATTGTATAAATTATAAAATTGGGGAATTTTCTTATCAAATCAATCTCGATGTTCGTAGAATTTAAATTCACTAAATTTGAGGATATTACAATCTTACTCCAGGACAATAGACTTTTAGGATAGCTTGAGATGGCCAAGTTTCCCTCTACATCCAATCCCTCTTACATGGTCCATGTTTTATTCTTCCTCTGTGTTATTCCACTATGTGATTGAGGTAAAATTAGTTAAAACAAAATAATGTATAACTTAAATCGGGATTCTTAATTTTTGCACTACTTAATATTCATATTTAAGAAGAGATATTACTTTGTTTCCTTCGTATTATATGAGGTAGTTTATAATTGTATTTATATAGGAACTTACATGCAAATACCATAATGAAATACTCCTAAAGGTAGATGCATTATCCTTGAATGAAAGAAAAATTATTTAATGAAATTCAACATGAAGATGTTATCGTCATGCTTTTCCAGGTCGTCACTGCTTGCTAATTTGGTATTCATAGATCTTTTATTTGTCAATCATAGCAAAATAAGTTTTCTTAACCTTCCTAAGGTATTTATGAATTGTACTCTCAGTATATTTCATCTTTTATTTCCATTGCATGCTTACTTCCTTAAATATATAATATCTATCTTTAGGTTAGTTTGGTTGTTTCTTTATCATAATATAATAATTGTTATGGTGATGGAATAAACATGGAAATGGTAATGTTAAGGCTTTAATCATGTGATCTGATACTTTATTCTAGCTCCATGCCTTCAACATGTACCCACTTATACCAGATAAATCTATCTAGCAATTTACTTGTAGATGTGGCTATTTGAAAATATTCATAAAAGGGGGATATGGAGTTGAGACAAAAGATCCATTCTACAAATTATAATCTCACTACAAATGATAACTATTTGTCGAAGACACCACTCTAGACAAATAACTATTTATCAAACACACCACTTTAGACAAACTACACAGTACAGTCTACTGTCTTCAAACCATACCACCAAGGATTAGAGTAATATTATTTACTATAAAAGAACATATGTATGCTCACTCATTAGTAATCATTTTCAACCAATATATGTGTGTATATTACTCCTATTTTGGAAAACTAACTATTTAGTACTAAGAAAATATTATTATACATTAAAAGTAATTATTTAGTATAAAAAGTAACCACCTAACAGAAAACATAATCACACTATAAATAATTTAACCCAATGTAGTAATTTTGTAAAAATAATACCTTCAATAGAATTTATGTTCACGTTCAAAGAGACATTCTCATGTTAGAGAGGTGTGTATTGTTTGCACGAAATGTCAAACTAATAATTGAATATACATTTACATTGCATTGTTTTTTTAACAATGATTTTTTTTTACAAAAATTAAAAGTGCTCCTCATTTGTCCCATAACCCCATGTGCAACTTTATAGGTAAAATTTTGTCCAACTCTGTGAGGGAAAAAGTTTGCAATTATTCAAAGATATGATCCCTACCCACCCCAATACCATCTATAATAGGGCCTCATGATTAAGTCATTATCTATTATCTACATAATATACATGCTTGATATTCATATATGTTTAGTCAATACTAGGAATGCCTTGTAGCTCTCACTCTTTTTAACTTTATATCTGATATCTAAATCCTAGATGTGGGGTTCCTAGTTTCATGCTAAATTCATTAATTTAGAACTAATATTGCATAACTTACACCCACAAATTATTTGACGTTACAATCAATTATTTTTTCTTTATCTTATTATTTATGCCAATGTATTTGATACCAAGTATGAAGTTGTATATCTTACTACATATATTTAATACTACCAATATCTAAACCTTAGATTCATTCTGAAGTATTAAATGCTTAATGCTCAATTTTAAACCAATTTTCTAGAGTATACATGTTCTTATAACTTATGTCCAGTTAACCACTAACCAATATCCTGAACCATATAGTTATCTTTGTCTATATCATTAATACTATATAAATGTTTTCCTCATTGATGATATACATAGTTGTTTTCATGCATCTTGTTCTTCATTATCATCCATCTTGAATTTTCATTAATAAGTTGTTCATCATATGCTTATATTGATGTTTTTCAGATTCTACCAAGACTAAAGGATTTTGGAATATAGTCTATTTTTTAAAATTATATTTATAGTAGAGTCTTTTGGTTTGTATATATATGTAGAATTATGTAGGGATTTCTCTTTCTTATTGTATCTTGTGGGATTAAATGTGTATGCTCATGTGGGTACACTTATAGTGATTTACAATATGAGAATGCATACTTCTTTCAACTGTTTTGGAATGGCTATAATTTGGTCGACAGTTATAGCTTTATACTAAAGTTTTATACCATATTAAAAAAATATGCATTAAAGGATCCTATAACAAACCCTGACAAATTATTTCTAGGGAAACACATACTTGGAGCATTTTACTCATTTTTTGACTTTGGTCACCTGGTGTAAACTGAAATCAGTGAGTACAATTATACTTTGAGTATTTTCGTGTCATTTTTTATCTTATAATTTTCTTTCTCTCTCCTCTAGATGCGAGTGTAAGTGTGCAATGAGAACAAACTATGAAGAAGTGCTTGGTGTGCATAAAGTGGGGAACATGATCAATTCACTTTCTTCTAATACGATACCTCGTGAGTCATTATATTTATTCTACTATGCAAGCACCATAAATTAATAAGCTTGGTTATAAAATGTTAGACAATTGATGAAGATATAGAAGATATGATTATGAGTATACTAATGTTTATTGTGAATTTCCTTACATTGCAAGACAATGTCCCCTTTTTATAATAGAAAAAGTAGTGTGTCTTGTCAATTTCCCAAGGAGTCATATGTTTGAATATCCTATATGGATTTTATTTTTATATGGAATGAAAATATTACATTTAGCATCATATTTGTCTTACAGGAATAAGGGTCTAAAATACTACTTTGGGGCACTTACATATATCGAGAACTCCCCATTGTGTATAAAGTATTAATTATGAAATAGCTAAATAACGTTAAATTCATTTAGTTAGTAGTGAAAACCAAGTTTAATGAATATTTTTGGTGTTATGATATGCATGAATATGTTATTATATTGTATCATTGCCAACTACGTAGTTGGTGTATTTTTATGGTCTCAATGTAGGGATCCGGGTCCAAACTACATGGACAAACTTTTTTTGAGTTACCACCCCTCCTTGGTGTCTTCACAATAGGGATGGAATTTTTCTCAATTAATTGCATGTATTATTCTTTTGTGTCCATAATGTTCTGATCCCTCATAGAGCTAGTGGTACATGTTTGAAAGGAAACATGGCCAAGAGTAATTTGTTTACCATATTTTAAGAACCATCATGAATATTTATATCTTCTCACTAATGGGGGGGAGGGAGGCATCCGACTGCCAACTGGGTGTGATCTTTCCCCCCAGGGCACTCTTCCCCTTTCCCTACTTTTTCCCCCTTGGTGCAACCCCGCCTGGGGCTATCCCCATGCAGCAGCTGATGGCAGCCGAGCCTTCCCTCCTTCTTCCATCTTTCCCTTCTGCTGGTGTACTCGGTGCTTGGTGGTCGCCCAGGGTCTTTGACAGGGACTGGATCTCAAGCAGGGGTCTGTGTTGTTTGTAGTACCTTCGCCCCTCTGCCTGCTTGTACACTCAAGCAGAGCTTGAGCATGTAGGGGCGGCGGAGGTAGTCAGGGATGGTGGTAGGGCTCCCTGCTCCCTCTACCCCCGACTCTACACTTGCCACAACCCTCTTACTCCCTACTGTGGTACCTTTGGGGTTTTGGCCCCCTTCCTGATGAATACCAAGGTGGTGCATGCAACCTTCTTGAAGGATTTCCTATGTGGGCCAATTTCTTTATTTCTTTTCTTTCAATCTTGTAGTCTTTGGGTGTAGGTGTCGTATCTTGTTGTTGTGTTTCTTAGTGTAGTTTTGTTTGGTGATGTGTTTGTGTTGTTGTTTGTGGTTGAGGTCCTTTTCAGGTGATCATTTGTTGTCTTCATGATGGTGATCTCTGCCAGCGGCTATGCAAACCCCTCTCTTGATATACTCATGGACTCTTGTAGATTGATGACTTCCATCCTAGAAAGCTATTTTAGACAACAGTATAAGAGGTGGAAGGTGTTGAAATTTACCGATCGCATCCCAATCTGAGCCTTGTGTTATGTATTTCCGCTGTCAGAAAGTAAGAGACGGCTAATCGTTGTATTGAATAGAAGAAACCCTGCTCCTATAAATAGGAGAACAGGGAAGCGTACAAGACACAATTAAACCCTAATGGGACAAGACACTTAGGCCCATATAACAAAGCTACTAATAGCATAATAAAACAGACTCTCTAACACTCCCCCTCAAGCTGAAGTCGGGAGAATCCCAAATCAGCTTGCAAACAGAGAGTCAAACTAGAAAACAAAGAAACAAAAACAAAAAAAGATAAACCAAGCCCATACAAAAATTTTCTCCCCCTCAATATTACATTAAAGCACTCAAACACTCAGAAACTCCCCCTCAAGTAGATACTCCAAGCAAGCAGATAAGCAGGTCACAAAAGCTTCTTGATCATCATAGTAGAATATGGAGCAGTAGTAAGTATCACAACAGTATGATCTTCAGCATAGTGGCAAAGGTCGCATCCCAGAGAGTGTCGGGTCACAGGCAGCAAAGTCCAGAGGGTGCTGGATCATAGGTAGCAGTAGTAGTCGACGTACAAATAAAGTACGAACAAACCAGAGAGTGTTGCACACAGCAGTAGGCAGTAGAAGTCGACGTGCAAAACAGAGCACGGACGGGTCGACATGCACAAGGCATGGACAAGACAAAGAGTGTTGGCAACACAACAGTAAAAGACGTAGCCAGATAGAAGACATCAACTAAATAGGTAGCAAAAATAAACTCCATATGTGCAAAACTCCAAAAAGCAGGCAGTAGTATCAATATAAGTGTTCTCCTCTCTCTTCCTCTACTCTTTCTCCTCTATTCTCCCCCTCACACCAAGCACGGAAGGAGTAAAGGAGTGGTTGGTGTGGAGATTCAAAAAACAATGGTAGAGGTAAAGTTTTTCTGTAGGCAAATAGGTGGAGGAGGCAACTGACAACACACATGGATCTTAGAAAAACCCACGTAGGGGCAGCAGATGAAGAGAAAAACCTACGCCAACATGGAGGATCAGTCACTCCACCATGAGGCGTAGGTAGACAGAGAGGATGAATCTCGTTACTCCGTCAACGTGCTAGAACTGGAAAGTAACTAAGACTGTCCGGAGATTTCGAAAAGAGAAACGGAGCTAGACGGAGGGCATGTGGTGGATTAGGCCACAAGGATGGAGGTTATTAGGGGATTAGAGGTGGATGGAGGGTTGCGGAGGGGTAGATGACGTTACTGTAGCGGAAGTGCTACTGTAGCGGCGGCGACAGTACTGTAGTGGTACTGTAGCACTGAAGGAAAGGACGCCCGAAGCAGCAGAAAATGAAAGAAATAGCCTCGGAGACCATGGAACAGTCTGCGGGCAGCCGACCCACAAGGAAGAAGGGTGGCCGCCCGCCGGCTACATCTCCCTCTTGTTTCTCTCTCTCACGTATGATGACAGCTCAAGATCGCTGCTCTGATACCATGTCAGAAAGTAAGAGACGGCTAATCGTTGTATTGAATAGAAGAAACCCTGCTCCTATAAATAGGAGAACTGGGAAGCGTACAAGACACAATTAAACCCTAATGGGCCAAGACACTTAGGCCCATATAACAAAGCTACTAATAGCATAATAAAACAGACTCTCTAACATCCGCAAAAGGATTTGGTGCTTGGTTATTTGATGAGAGATTTCTATCTTGTAGATGCTGTATGGCTTGCTTTTACTGATATCAAGCTATTTTCAAAAAAAAATCTTCTCACTAAATACATCTTTTGTAAATTTTTCTAAAAGATTTTAATGTGAAAATACGTTTTCAATATTTAAGAAAATACAATATTTTTGTGGTGGCATTGTAAAAGTGTTAAATAAAATAGGAAGCTGCCTCCAACAAAAAAATAATGTAATAATGGTAGAGATTAACAATATGCATGACCTTAGACCAAATTGTTTTTCGTGAAAATCATTTTTATTTTTATTTTATCTATTTCTAAAATTTCCAAGTTCCTCTTAGCTTCCTAAAACCAAACCTAGCCATCAAAATCACTTTTGGTCCATTTGTGTTTCTCATGTAGATCTACAATATCAGATCTTGCTCTAGGATGTGAATAAAGGGTAGTTGATGGAGTACCAATCTTTCAACTCATGTTTGTTTTCTATTTTTTAGTAAGAAATATTGCACCAACAAAAGAATTGTCATAAGAATATTCACTTTAAGCAGAGTGGATACAAGATCAATTCCCATTTGATATATGTTGATGATGTCTTAGTCTTCTTGTCAGGGAGTGTGAGGAACCTTAAATTTTTCTGGTGCCTCATGAACCAGTTTGGGGATTTGTCTGGGTTGTATATGAGCCAGATTAAGTCTTGGGTTTTCTTTTCTCGGTCTTGTGACTCACGCCGAGGCCGTCTCAAACAGGCGATTGGGCTGGAGCAAGGCATGCTCCCTACGAGATATCTGGGTATCCCTCTATGTGGGGGTAGGTCCAAAGGTAGGGACTTCAGTGAATGTGTTGACGGGCTGAGAGATAAGGTCAACAGATGGATTGGGGTTAATCTATCCATGGCGGGCAGACTCATTCTCAGCAGATCAGTTCTGACTGGCTTGATCTGGTTCTGGCTCATGCAAGCAGAGCTTCCCCCTTACATCCTGGACAAATTCAGCAGCATCGTTGCCTCTTTTGTCTGGGGGGGCAAGATGCATGTTGTGCGTTGGACGGTGGTGGATAGAAAGTTTGAGGAGGGGGGCCTGAACCTCTAGGACCCTAGGGACTTGGCGTTTGCTTCCACAGCTAAAAGAATTGATAAGTTTTTGAGATCTAATAATATTTGGAGTAGGTGGATGCACGGTAGATACGGCGACGACCTGGATGTAGTCGGCTCCAACCCATCCAGAACTTGGCGACGTATGTGTAAGATCTGGCCTTATGTTGCTGCGGACTACATTCTTGCAGATGGTTGCTGGTCCCTCCGTGATTATAGGATTATTCCTGGGGCTGTTCCTCGGTCTCACACACCGCAGGTTCCCTGGTTCCAATTTCTGTGGGGAAAGGGGCATGTTCCTAAATGGAGTTGTTGTACTTATAGGGCCATCTTGGGGAAACTACCTACTAAAGACCGGCTGGTTAAGTGGGGACTCAATGCTGATCCGAGATGGCCTTTATGTAATGGGGGTGACAAATCACACAACCATTTATTCTTTGGCTGTCCCTACACTAAGTACTTGTGGTGTAGGATGTGGCTTAAGCTGGGTTGGGGTGGTGACCCCCCTGGAACGTTTGCAGATTGGATCAATGCGGCTTGGGATCACACCCGATGCAATGCTGGTCTCCAACCTCTGGTGGGCATTTGCTTTACGGGGCTGGGCTACCTCATTTGGGAGGAGCGCAATAGAAGATGCCACGGGAAAGGGGAAATTGATAGGTATACCCTTTTTGACAAGTATGTTGCGCATCTAGGCTGGGTTCTGAAAGCCAAGCCTAAGATGGCGAGTGGGATTAACTTGTTGATCCGTAGATAGTGGGATTTTGTAGTTTGATCCACTTGTACAGTATACGAGGCTTGCCTCTATACTTCTTTTTTGATTTAGTAATACTTTACCCGCTCCAAAAAAGAATATTCACTTTCTTTGTGATAGAAATATAATAATTAATTAGAATACGTTGAAATTTTTAGCAATGATAAATTTTGTAATGATAGATAAATTTTTTGGATAAATTTTTTTATAAGGGTTATTAAAATATAAAAAACTTATAGAATAGAAAACTAACCTGATTGATCATCCATGTACATAAAATACAAATTATTGAAGTATTATCATAGTTTGGTTTATGGACATATAGGTATGAGGAAAGTTCAAATAATTATACATAGTATACAACATATGGAAAGAATAAAAACTCACAAACCAAATTGTCAAAAGAAATGAAATATGAAAAACTTCTTGATCAAAAAATAATGGAGCAATAATACTTAATATGAATATTTTTTCCTTTTTTATATGTCAAATACCAAATATATTATTGGCATAATCTAAGGTTATGTTGTTATTATTTTTATTGATATGCCATATAATCCACACTTTTATGCACAAACAATTACGTGCAAAGCACGTGAATTTACTAGCTAGTGTATATATATATATATATATATATATATATATATATATATAGAGAGAGAGAGAGAGAGTTAGTCAGGCTAGAATACACTCAAGTGTACAGATCACGCCATACACGCCAATGGTGTTTGTCTATCTAGACCATGTTTTTCCAAAATCTAATCCATTGATCTTCATGGTTACAATAATAATAGGCCATATAAAAAATTTGAACTCATTTGGATGAGTGTAAGCCACTCATACAAGGACAACAAAATCGACACACAAAACTAATTTGAAATGCATGATTTTTTCCTCCTTTAGATGCACGACCTATAAGTGTGCAAATGAGCTAAAATTTATCATATAGTATGTTCTTAAGATAATTAAGAAGATGAATGGTTTAGATTTTTCAAAAAGTTACTACATCTTCCAAAATGACTGAGGTGTACGGTGCCTCTGGTACACTCGAGTGTACACCAGCCTGACTCTCTCTCTCTGTATATATATATTAGTAATTACAGTTCCATAAGATGGCCCGTTATAGAGCTGAATGGAAACCAAGGATCCATCTAGCCAACCCCAACATAGTTGAGACTGAGTCTTAGATGATCATCATGATTAGTAATTACAGTTGGGAATCACTATTTCTATAGAAATTATATAATTTACTACTTATCATTCCAATTCCTACAAATTGACAAGACATAGGATGTAGACATATATATATATATATATATATATATATATATATATATGGGCCCATCTTTATTGCCCGCGCGGGTAGCTACCCGCCCACTCTTCCAATCACTTTTTTTCAAAAACAAAATTTGATATTGTAGAGGACTATTTTGTCTAGCTCTCCAAATAATTTGAGCCAAAAATAATATCATTTGCCCCTCCAAAATAAAAAAACCCGTCCTTATATATATCTGTTGTATATTTTGTACAGAGTTACTTTTTTGGCCAGCAGAGTTACTTTTTTGACACCACATTTACTTTTTTTACAGCAGATTTACTTTCTTAGCTAGGAGAGTTACTTTTTTGGCTACAGGGTAGCGAAAATCCATGCTACCCGCGCGGGCAATGAATGAACACCCTATATATATATATATATATATATATATATATATATATATATATATATATATATATATATATATATATATATATATATATATATATATATATATATATATATATATATATATATATATATATATATATATATATATATATATATATATATATATATATATATAGAATGTGGCCCATGATAGAGCTGAATGGAAATGAAGGATCCATGTAGCCGACCCCAACATAGTTGAGACTGAGGCTTAGATGATGATGATGATGATGATGATGATGATGATGATGATAATGATGATGACGATGATGATGATGATGATGATAATCATGACGATGATGATGATGATGATGATGATGATGATTAGTAATTATAGTTGGGAATCACTATTTCTATAGAAATTATATAATTTACTACTTCTCATTCGAATTCCTATAAATTGATTAGACGTAGGATGGTTTGATCTAATAATATAGGAACAATATTTAATTAAGGGAAAACCATAAGAGGATGATCATGGGTCACTATTTATTCAAGTTAGTATGATGGTGATCCAACCCTATTCATGAATTTGGGATTTTGGAGTTGTTGATTGAATTGGATCTTCTCACGAGTATCATGTTGTCATTAGGGTTTTCCATGGTGTTGCTAGCTAGGGTTACAAGACAAGTGTGCTAGTTTGGGTTGGTAGAAATGTTCGTTAGTTTGGGTTAGAAGAAATGGTCGCTAGTTTGGGGATTTAATCAAATTCTAGGTATTAATAAATATGTGATTAATCTTAAGTAATTTTGGAAATGTTTTGAGCTTAATAAAAGATAAGATTCATATGATAGTTGTACTATTACCATAAGTGACCATATCATATCATTTTGAATGCCTTGGAAAATAAATATAAGCCTTTTTGTTTCTAACTATCATAAGTTAACACAAATGTAGATATCTCTAGATGATTCCTTGAAACTTGAGGGCCTCCAAATATGCTCATGGACGAATAAATCTTTCCTAGTAGGGATTCATAAAAATAGTCATGCCTAGAAGAGGATGGCACCCAAAGTAGAATCCCCAACAACACCAGATAGGCTTAACGCTTGATTTGTAAGAGAGTCCATGAAGGACCATGATATTTTGGTATCATGTATTCTATTAACTTGGAGAACCAATATACATATAAAAGGAATCCCCTAAATAAATAAGAAATAAGAAAGAAACCAAACCTACTTTCCAAAAGGCAGCCAAGAATCCTAGTAGTGGATGTCGAGGAGGAATAGAATGACCAAGTTAAGGGTTGAAGTTGTGATTATCATGCCTTGTTTTGTAATTCATGACTATAAAACTTGGTAAAAACCCTAGCCCTTATATGTTCATGCCTATGAAACTTTATGCAAAACTAATATAAAATATTTAGCATACTAGGAATATCAAAGCTCTAACTTGGGTATGATAATGTAAATTGAAGATAAGTTTCATAGTAGGTGGGTAGGAAGTTACAAACCTATGATTTCAACCAAAAATGAAATTTCTATATATTGAATATCAAAATCCTTGATTAGATATTCCTAATCTCAATTTTCATACGTCAACACCAAATATAGTAGATCAACTAAGGAGTGACTGTAATTAGTTTGAATATAGTTTAATTTACTCGATCACATCTGTAACCCTAGTTTCACAAAAATCAACATGGCTTGAACACTATTCAATTATTTTATATTTATTTAGTCGAACTATATCCCTAATTTACTGATAAATGGCATATAAGGGGTATAAAATATGTTCCAATCAAATTTCCAAGTGTCAATAAAAATAAGAACTTGCTCTACTCACTGTGTATGCCTTTACACATTTTAACGTAACTCCAAATATTTTTTTATTCCAAATAGTTAATTCAAATAACTTTGACCCTAAAAAAACCTAAGTTCATATTTGAAATATAATACATCTAATATCTAGCATACCAAGTTTCATTTGGATTGAATAATCCTATACACACTAATAATTTAGAAAGAAAACACTTGATTATCCTAGAAGATCCCCTCTACTAACTAAATGTCCTTATTTTCCTATTTTATCCTGATATAAACAGATACAAATTTTAAGTTTATAAATCATAGTTTTTTGTGTGTTTTCCTTGTTCTCGACGTTTTTGGGGACACTAGACATTGATCAGGCAGTATTTTTCATTTATTTTATGATCATTGTTCCAACTGATGATCCCTAGAAACTCCACTGCTTGACCCCCACTCCTATCAGGATTACGTTCTATGTGTCTCCCTTCTTTATTGCAAACTACTTCCTTCGTAAACATAATCCCCCAAAATGACTATAGATATGGTTTGCATAATATTTCATGCACATTGTGGAATTTGGTTAATAATGTTGTGATATTTCCACAAGTTTAAGGCACATGTTATGGATCACGTGTAGTTTTTCTTCTAATTGTATATGTATCTTGATGGGTTATTTCAATGAAAGGTTAATTATGGAATACTCCTTTGTCATTGATCTGTCAAATCCCTATATTCATTCAAATATATTAGATTCATTCATCCAACATGATTCATACATGTTAAGGCTTAATCAAACTATAATTAAAAGTAATGTGTATTGTTTTCTAATAACTCTAGTTGTTCTTAGATGATATAATCAATTGTTTGGATATTTCAAATTGTGTTGTTTAGAATATATATTACAAAAACATTCCATGTTCCTAACTTGTTCTAAATGTACAAATCCTCCCTAAATGATATTCTGATGGATTTCATTTATTCATGTTCATTCATATCTCAAAGGTGCCTTCATTGAGTTGTTCCTAAAAAAATCAACTAATTGAGAAGTTAGTGATAATTATACAATTTTCTTGTTATACATGTAGTAATTCTACTTAGAATCAAAATGTTTGTGGGTTATCTATGAAGGAATTAGCTCCTAGTGAAGGAATCATTGGTGGACATATTGTTTTTATGTTGTGGAATTAGCTCCTAGTGATGAACCATAATACAAAGGTTAATTATAACTCCATAGTTAATATATGCTAGAATTTGTACAAATGGGTTTTTTCCATTTGGTTAGTGTAGCACACTATTCAGTTGTTTCCCCATTTGTGATCATTGGAGAAATTTAGGGCTCATGCAGATCCCTCCTTAGCTTAGGCGAGATGCGTCGCGACTGGGTTTCTCTCCTCCCCTTCTCCCCTTGAGCCCCTTTTCTCATATTTCCCTTCTCTTTCCCTATGGTGGTGTGTCATTTTTGGATGGTGCATTTGCTGATCGAAGACTTGGGCGGTGGCATGACTGGTTTTGGTCATGCAACATCATGGAATTTGGGAAGCTTTACTTCCCACATGGCTAACATGGTTCACCTCGTGGGTCTCTATTTGGTTCTTAGTTGCCTCAAGCCTGGTCTTGTAGGGCTCCTGGGGTTGAAGCAACTGTGAAACTCCTCTTTTCCCTCTTTACTTTTATAAGGTATAGCATTTTAATGGGTTGCTCAACTTTTGGAGAAGGGTCATTATGATTGGTTTTAGGGGAGATTGGTTGGTTCATTGATGTGGTTGTTGGCCAGTGCCCTCCCTTCCTAAATCTAGTCAATCTTGGGGTGTACCCCTTTTCTATGTTTTGGTTTTGCTTCTTGCTTTTGTTCAAGTTTTTCTCCTTGGTTTTGCCCTTCTTTATGCGGGAGTTGTATGGAAAACATAATGATGATGATCATAATGTCTTGGTTGGTGGGGATTGAAGGCTTCTCCGAGTGATCTGTGATAAGGATTGATGATACCATTTATCAAAAATTCATGTATGTGCTTAGTACAAGGACCATGAGCATAATCCTCCTCTATCTCACTATTCTCAACTCTTAGTTGTTTCTTTGGTCTCCTCTACTAGTGTTGTTAATATGTGCTCTTATAGGTGTCAAATGGCTTGTTTAATTTAATGCACATAATTACCCTAAAATATGGATCTTTTCTATATATTCAGTAATTACAATTAGGAATAACTATTCCTATAGATATTATATATTTCACTACTTCTGATATTTGTTTCATTAAATCGAGTATATGTAGGATGTTTTGATCTTATAAAATATGATTAGTCCTTAGTTAAGGGTAAACTATAAGAAAATGATCATGGGGTGATATTTATTCAAGTTAGTTTGAGGGATCCAACCATTCACTAATGAGGGATTTTGGAGTTGTTAATTGAATTTGGATCTTTCCATGAGTATCACATAGTTGTTAGGGTTTTCCATGACTGGAATGTGGATTTAATCAAATTCTTGGCCTATAATTATATATAATTAATTTAAGTAGTTTTGGAAATTCATTGGGTTTTACAAAAGAGATTCTTTCTATGATATTGTACTAATTATCATAAGTTACCATATTTGATAATTGTGAATCCTTAAAAAATAATTAGAAGCCCAATTGTACATTAGTGATTGATGAATTTGTACGGAAATATGGGAATAGAGTAGGAAGCAGAAATGAATTTTTTTTGCCAATATTTTCCTTAACCACCTGATCATGTCAATAGTAGTGTATTATGAAAAAAGGTGCAAAATATACCTTGTCCTAGAGTAAGTCCAATGACTATTCCTGAAGAAAGTTGTACTTCCTTCACAAGCATCCCACAGATGAAAATTGTAGGCATCCTTCTGATGATGCACATACAGACGTTAGTCGACCACATCCTCATACCGTGTCAAAAAAAGCTTCCACGGCTCTACGTAGTCCACGCAAGTCACTCAAAACTCCACATTGCACTTCACAGACGACAGGAAGGAGTTGCTCTTCCATTTGTCAATAGCTACTTGTTGACTTGAGAGTTATACATTGTCCATATTTTGATTATGACTTAATCATTCCATTCATGTATATCTAATATGTTAGTATAAGATTGATTTCAAGCTTTAGGTACATGAAAAGGATCAAATTACACAAGCCCTATCATGTCTAAGTTTAAGTCAAAAGCAATGCCAGTGTGCAATTTGGGAAATCACTCCAAACCACCATAGAATATTTTTGTAATCACTTTTATTGATGATATGACTTGAAACTAAGATGCAAAAAAATCAGGGACACTTAATTCCAACTTTTGGTCACTCTAAAACCATTTTGAAAAATTTGTCACAATAATTTTGTCGGCCGAGTTTGAATCTCAACCGATCAGTGATGGGTTTTTAGAAATGGATCAATCAGTGAGTTGTACATTTACAGAACTTGACTGACCAATTTACTGACCAAAACTAATTTTGACTCATCGATCAAGTTTTCCAAGACAATCTCGACATATAGTTTTAAAATTGATTTTGTCGGTTAGTGGATCGGTCGAGTTATCTTTATTGAATCTCGATCGAATGTACTATATATAAAAGGTAGAAAAAGTGATTCCAACCATTAGAGAGTTGTTAGAAATGAAAATAGATCTGTTATAAGTTGTAAAATGGCTATAGTTCATTCTTAAGTGATCCCACACTCAAAGGAACACCCCCAATTAAAAATAGGACCTCTTGGAGTTCATTCCAAGATTTATCATTCATGTTGTCCTTGGTCCTTGCTATAGTTGAGTGTGTTGCAACCGTTTGAGCCCCTTTCTCTCTCTCATTTACAATGCATTTTGTGATTATGCATTAGTTAGGCATGTTGTATATAAGAGAGATACCTTCATGTTATCTTGTAAAACTCTCATTCTTTCCATCTTTCCCAATCCCTTTATCAAAGAGAAAAAGTTGAAGTGAGCTTTTCTGTGTGAAGGTGAAGTTGTTGTTCTTCTTCAAGGTTGAAGAAGGTGTGATGATCTTCTCTAGGTGAAGGAGAAGGGAAAGGCAAAAGATTCAAGAAGAGTGGGTAATTCCTTCAAGGCCAAAGACTTGATGCAAGTGTGGGTAAGTCCTTGGTGAAGGCTGAAGATATCTTGATCAAGTGGGTAAGTCCTTATGTAGGTGAAAGACACTTGTCTTGAATAGGTAAGTCTATGGATGTATGGTGGCCTCCTTATATCTCTTATGATGGAATATTAGTATACATGGGTTGCAAAGTCCTAGAGGTTGACATCTCTAGGTAGTGGATTGATGGTCTCCTAGTTTGGAGATTGGAACCACTATGACCACCTTGTCCAAGTGTATGTCTCAATCTCTCTCATCCTTTCTATGCTTGCATAGATAAGACTTCAAATTGTTCTTAAGCATTTGGTTTCAATTGATATAATTTGAAGGTCTAACTATTCTTGTTAGAATTTTTGAAGCTCTATTCACCCCCCTCTAGAGTCCTAGATCCAACAAGTGGTATTAGAGCTAAGAATCTTCTCCAACAAATCTTTCACAAGATGAAAACATGGGTGAGAACCTACTTGGTTCACTCAACCTAGAGGGATTCTTCTCCATGCACCCCCTGGTTTTTGATGGAACCAACTTCCTCTATTGGAAGAGGTGGATTTAGTTCTACATTCAAGGGATGAACTTTGATATATGGAAGGTGATGATTACACCCTATAAGGATCCAACTAGAGCTCTGTCAGCATGGGATGAAGTTTCCCTAAAGAATGCCTAGCTCAATGCCAATGCAATTAGCATCCTCTATGAAGCCCTCACTCCATCCGAGTTCAACCACATCTCCTCATGGGATATAGCCTATGAGATATGGGACAAGTTGTGCATTACCTATGATGGCACAAAGAAAATGAAGGAAGAAAAGATCTACATGTTGAACAACCTCCTGGAGAACATCAAGATGGGGAAGAAAGGATTTGCCGAGATGTACTCTAGGCTTAACATCATCATCAAAGACCTAGCTTCTTTGGGACACACTTTGGTTAGAGGAGTACTCAACTCAAAGATCTTTAGGTCTCTACCAAAGAGATGGGAGTAAAAGGTGACCTCCATTAAAGAAGTGAGAAGTCTTGGTGACATTCCAACCGAGGAGCCTATTGGGAATATACAAGCTCATGAGCTAAGACTTGACAAGCAAGAAAAGAAGGAAGTAAGGAAGATCAAAGATAGTGCCTATAAAGCTCAAGTGGAAGCTATCATCCTTCAACAACAACTTGCTTGTCAGACCACTCCCTCCTCTAGTGAAGATGATGGCCCTAGTGAGCATGAAGCCAACTACTCCAAGGGAAAGGGCTTGAAAGGAAAGCAATCTTCTTCTTCTACTCCAAGGTGCTACAAGAATGGTAAAAAAGGACATTACAAGAGTGAATGTCCTAAGGTAAGAAAGTCACACCACAAGAGAAGATCCTAGAAGGAATAATAGTACAAGAAAGGTAGAAAATACAAAAGGAAGGACAAGAAGGAGATAGACACAAAGACACAACTCATGCATCTTGGGAAGCATCATCCTCTGGTGGTTTAAGCTCTAAAGAAGATGGAGAGATCTACCTTGCACTCATGGCCTCTACAAGTTAATATATTAGTGAGGTAAGTGAGGTAAGTGAGGTAAGCTTGCATGAGTTAGCTAAAGAAACTATTATTGATATGCTTGTTACTACCCGTTATTCTTATTCTAAATGTAAATAAAAAAAAGTAGAGGTTAGGTAAAATCATTGATGATTTGTATGCTAAACTTGAGATTCTTAAGAAAAATGAGAAAATTCATCTTGAGAGCATTGATAACTTACAAGGCCAATTTCTTTATCTTGAGCTCCAATACAATGGAGTTGAGGTAGAGAATGGTGTCTATCTTAAGAACATTGAATCTCTTAAGGAGGATAAAAAATGCCTAAATGAGCTTGAAATACTTAAAATTGAAAATGTTGAATTCAAGCTTATTATTGATGCTTGTAGAGATGAGAGGAATGTTAATTTTAAAGAAATTAAATTGCTTATATATGAAAATGCTAGGTTTCTTGGTTAAGTGAATGATTTATCTTCTATACTATTTTGCCTAGTAATGATGTTGCTTCTATTTCTCTTGAAAAAGATTCTTACTTAACTTAAGCCCTCTATTTAGAGACCCACCTTGTTCATGCTAGAGATGATCTTGCCAGTTTGTCTTCTATTGTTATATCTCTTACTGATGACAATCATAGACTTAGAGACTCTCTACAAAAATTCCTCAAAGGAAAACATCCCTAAATGAAATCCTTGACCATTATACCAAACAAAGTGGTACTAGTGGTTTGGGAATTGTAGGGGGAAAACCTAAGGACAAGAATAAGGCCAAAGGTTAGAAAAAGAGTAAGGAAACCTCCTTTTTCATTGTAGACTCTTCTGGCACTAAGAACCCTATGATTTGCACTCACTGGAAAAGTAGTGATCATTATTCTACCTATTTTCATTACAAGCCTAAGGGGACCAACCCAAAGATGAAATGGCTCCCCCAGATAACTTTGGATCCCAAAGTTTGAGTTGGGAACCGATACTCTTCTTTGTTGCGGGAAGAAGGAAAATGGATTGTTGATAGTGGCTACACTAAGCACATGACATGTGATATAAGCCATTTCAACACATTCACAAAGAAGAAATATGGTTCGGTTACTTTTGGGGACAACAAGAAAGGTAAGGTAAAAGTTGAGGGTGATATATGTGAATCCTTGTGTATCGAGAATGTTCTTTTTGTGGATGGCCTTCATCACAATTGGCTAAGTATAAGTTAATTATTTGATAATGGTTACCTTGTGCTATTTACCTCTTTTAAATGCTTGATTCTAGATTCCCTCACTTATCATGTCATACATAAGGGAACTAGAAATGGTAATCTTTATATAATTATACTTGACTCTGTTAAGACTATTGGTTGTAGATGCCTAGTAGTCAATGTGAATGACATTTCTCTTTGGCATCGTTAGCTTAGTCATGTAAATATGTGTCAATTAAAGAAGTTGATCATTAAGGACTTGGTCAAGGGACTTCCCAAATTGGATTTTGAAAAGGATGCAGAATGCCAACCTTGTACCCAAGGAAAGAAAACCAAGTCCTCCTTCAAATCCAAAGAGTCCTTAGTACCAAGAGAAATCTTGAACTTCTCCATATAGATTTATTTGGACCTATGAGAACTCAATTGCTTCGTGGTTCCAAGTATTGTCTTGTTATTGTCAATGATTTCTCTCGATATAATTGGACCTTCTTTCTCATTTCCAAGAGTGATACACTTGATGTTTTCTCTAGTTTTTGTAAATGAGTTGAAAATGAAGTTTCTTGTTGGATTTTTTCCATCTGTGGTGATAAAATGATCTTTTTGAACATTTTTCTGAAAAATCTGGATATGCACATAACTTCTCTTCACCTCGAACACCTCAACAAATTGGGGTTGTAGAGAGGAAGAACATGTCACTACAGGAAATGGGTAGGACCATGCCTTTAGAGTATGACACTCCAAAGAAGTTTTGTGCCGAAGCCATTAGTACCTCATGTTTTGTGCAAAACTAGGTTTTCACACATCCTTCTTTGAAGAAAACCCCCTATGAGAAATTGTGTGGTAGGAAGCCTTCTATCGAGTACTTTCATGTTTTTGGATGTCCTTATTTTGTTTTGTCATGAGATTCTCTTAACAAGTTTGATCCAAAATCATGCAAGGCTTTCTTTCTTGGCTATAACCCTACTATTAAGGCTTAGAGAGTGTTTAATGTTGATCATGCTAAAGTCAAAGAATTGATTAATGTTAAGTTTATTGAGATTAACCCCTCTATTCCCAAAGATATTGTTCCAAATTATGATGTTGCAGGTGAGGTGATTCCTATCTTAAAATAACAACATCACCGAAAAGGCAAAAGGGGTGCCCACTCAAGAAGAAGAGAAAGATGAAGAGAAGAAGGATCCAACTCCCCACTTTGCAAAGAATCATTCTAAAGAGATGATCTTAGGTGACCCCTTTGAAAGAGTCAATACGTGGGATGCCTTCAACAAAGAACAAGACAACATCACTTTCATCTCACAACTCGAGCCAAAGAACATCAATGATGGTCTTGGAGATGATGAATTGATCCTGCCATGCAAGAAGAACTGGAGTAGTTTGAGAAAAACAATGTGTGGACTCTAGTGCCAAGACCATGTCATGGAAAGATCATTGGAACCAAGTGGGTCTACCACAACAAGCTAGATGAAAGAGGTAAGGTGGTAAGAAATAAAGCAAGGTTAGTGGCTCAAGGATATAATCAGTAGGAAGGTATAGATTTTGATGAAACATATGCACATGTTGCTAGACTTGAGTCCATTCATATGTTGCTTTCTTTTGCTAGTTATAAGAACTTTCTTCTTTATCAAATGGATGTTAAAAGTGTGTTTTTGAATGGTAAAGTTGAGAAGGATGTGTATGTTGCACAACCTCTGGGCTTTGAACATGATTGTTTACCTAACCATGTTTATCTATTGCAAAAAGCTCTCTATGGACTCAAACAAGCAGCTCAAGCTTGTTATGAGAAATTGAAGAACTTCTTGTTGGATCATGGGTATATCATGGGAAAATTAGATTCTACCTTGTTTCTCAAACACACTTCTAACAATTTCTTATCATTCAAATTTATGTTGATGATATCATTTGTGGGGGATCTAATCTTGATCTTTGCAAGGAGTTTAGTGATCTTATGCAAAGTGAGTTCGAGATGAGCATGATGGGTGAACTTACATTCTTCCTCGGATTTCAAATCAAGCAAACTAAAGATGGGAACTTCATCAACCAAGGCAAGTATACAAGTGAGCTACTTAAGCACTTTGGGATGGAGAACACCAAGTCGATTGACACCCACATGTCAAACACTTCCAAACTTGATAAAGATGAAGATGGTGAGAAACTGGATGAGAAGCTCTATAGAGGTATGATTGGAAGTTTACTTCATTTAACTACCTATAGACCTGACATAATGTTTAGTGTTGGCTTGTGTGCTCACTTTCAATCAAATCCCAAGAAATCACATCTTATAGTTGTTAAGAGGATTTTAAGGTACCTAGCCAAAAATCCAAATTTTAGACTATGATATCCCAAGTAAAGGGACTTTACATTATGGCTTATCATGATGTGCATTATGCATGATGCTTGATTGATAGAAAGTGCACAAGTGGCACTTGCTTCCTCCTAAGAACATGCATGGTGTCTTGGTTTTCCAAGAAACATAGCACAATGGCTTTATAAACTATTGAGGCTGAATACATTACAGTCGAGAGTTGTTGTGCCCAGGTTCTGTGGATGAAACAAATGCCCCAAGACTTCAACATTTATTTTGACACTTCTCCTATTTATTGTGATAATACTAGTGCAATCAATTTATCTTACAATCCTACACTGCATAGTAGAGCCAAGCATATATAGGTTCATCATCATTTTCTTCATGATAACATTGCCAAAAAGGATATTTATATCACTCATGTGGACACGGAATATTAGTTGGTGGACATTTTCACTAAACCTTTTGCTAGTGCGCAACATAATTTTATTAGATCTAAACTGCTCCTAACTACTTTGGATGAATCTGATGTGCCTTCTAGCTAGTTTCTATCTATCTTATATGCTTTGTTCATGTTTTGATCACCCTTTCTTTCTAAAATATTAAACTTTTCATCTTCTTATGCCTTGTTTTTCACTTATTTTGGGTGTTTTTCGCAAACGCTTATTTCATCTCTAAATAGCACCCAATGATGAGTGATATGTGCCTAATTATGTTTAAAATGCAAGGTAGACTAGAAAAATAAATTTAATTGGCACTCTAGTGGTTATAAATTAAAATTTCTAATAATGGTTTAGGTTGACCATCGTTCGAGTTGTGAACTCAACCGATTCGTGGTCGAGAGCTTTGTAAAAAGCCATTTGGTCGAGTTTCCATCTTGAAGAACTTGACTGATGGCTGAGCTGGAGAAAACATAAGTGTTGTTTGGCTGACTCTTCTCCCTCTCAATTATAGAATAAAATGACTGATTCACTCTCCAGCTCCCTCTAGCTCTCAACCATGGCCTCGATCATCCCTTTCCTAACCCTATCTTGATCTTGATTGACCTTCCTAGACCTCTTGCACATCAACCCTAGGTGTTTGGTCAGTTGTTGGTGGTGTTCCCTACATTTTTGACCTCTCTTTTCTTGTTATCTCACCTCCATGGTTTCCAATAGGAGAAAGAGAGAAACCCCCTCCATAGCACCATCCTCCTCCTCGAACTCTCACCTAATCTCATTCGATGATACCTTTTTTGTCTCGAATGAAGCTCTAAATAGGTACAAGGAGATCCTTCCTAGGAACCCCTTTCCTTTTTGTGCCTTGTTTGAGCCACACCTGCGTAGACAAAAGATTATAGATCAGGTTTCTGAGTTGTTGTACGATCACCACCTGTCTGCCCTGAGTGTTGAGCACCAGTGCTATAAAAATTCCATCACAAGAACTAAGGTTTTTCACGAATTCTATGAAATTTGCAATAGAATTATGACACTATTATACCCCTTCCAAATACTCAAGTCATTCTTACTTCCATGGTTTCAAGTAAGAAATTCCAAATCTCAATGGACACCTTATATATCTTTTTCTCTGGTATTGAGGTGACTGACACATGGAGGAAGGATTACCCTGAGTATTTTGACCTCCTAGACCTTGAGCTCTTCTACAAGAAAAATGATATCACTTCCCTAACATACATAAATTCTTGAAGAATCCTAGATTTCCCTATAGGAATAAGTCCACCCTTACCTCCTCCATATTAGACCTAAAGAATCACATTCTCACCCTGGTAGTCAACTGCAATATTTATCCAAAGAAAAATCAAATTGAAATTGCAGAGAATATCACAGTGATTAATAATTTGTATCCTGAAGAACATCAGAGTCACATGGTCTCGATATATTCTCCAACACATGACCTACTTCAACTCTGGTAAGAATACCTGAGGTACCCACCCACCCTACCCAACCCTGATGTGTGGTCTTTTTCAATCTACCACTAGAAAGACTCTTTTTCATGACCTTCATTACAAACCTACTCAAAAAGGAGTTTGTATCAGTGAGACCACAATTTAGAAAAGTGTGTCTACCCCTTCTTCTACCACACTTAGAGCCTCGACCTCCACCCATGAACCTCCACCTTCTCAGCCATCTTGACATGCCTGCTCCTCGTTTAATGTATCAAATGAAACCCTCATGGGTTACATGATGCATCAATATGCATATAACCTTCAGGTTTACGAGCATATGCATCAGGATCTTTGTACTATCATGACTACCATGAACCTATCTTGTACTCATCCTTACCCTTCCTACCAGCCCTACCTAGGAGGTGATTAGGCATCCTATGCATACAATCACTTTCACACAGCCCCTCCACCTGTTGCTTTTGCTGCTACACCCTCTGCTATTGGTGTATCTACCCCTAGAGTGATATGTCTCTCTACTAGTCCTATATATACCTTGCTTGCAGGACTTGACACCTTTTCTCCTACTTTTCCTCAAGACCAAGAGTTGCATGACAGTGGTAAAGGGATTGAAGCACCCGTCCCTGAGTGGTCCGAAAGGATCTAACACACTAGCATATACAATAAGAAATAATAACTCAAAAATTGGATATTTAAAGAACAACTAACCCAATATGGAGATTTTTGTAGATCGATATCTGTCATCAGAGTATTTGAGTGTGGAAGAGATATAGTCAAGGTTCCAATATTTTGTCTAAAATCAAGAAAATCAAGACACAAAGTCAATGCAATTGCATGGTACGCTATATAAAAACAAGTAAAATGGTTTATAACAAAATTAGTGTATTGGGCAGGACTATATTTCAAAAGTATAACAAGCAATTTGCAAAAACCAAAAGTTATTCGACAAGTTTTTCAAATGATTTGATTTTTATTATGAGTTCCCATTATGTTGTAATTTGAGAAGCATGCTTATATATTTTTGTGTGACTTTATCACCCCAACGCGATGGGGGAAGTCACTGGGCTCCATCTCTCCATATGAGGTAGGAGGCTAATGTACAAGTCCTACCTTCAATGAGGGGGGTTGCTTGCACCCAATATCAATATTATCAACATTATCAACATCATCATCATTATCAATATATGGGCAGTCATAATGGGCATGCACTTTATGTTTTCATGTTTTTCAAAATATAGTATAGGAAAAACGGAAAACTAATCATAGAGAACAGTAGCTCATCCAAGTAAGTAGCCAAGTATACGGTCAAGAGATACATAAAAGTATCTTCAATACAATCAAGGAGGAATTATATAATAGCGTACCTTTCACCAAAGATCTCGAACAGGATATCAAGAGTTAGAGTAGAGTCAAAGTCAAGCCCTGACACATTAACGGGTATGCATGCATTAGTATTCCAGTCTATAATAGGGATTCACAAGGACCAACATTACAATTCACTAAGCCTCATTATTGTCCTTGGATATGGTATGTCATTATGATTAAGATTTCAATATTATCAACATTATCAACATCATAATCATTATCAATATACGGGCAGTCATAATGGGCATGCAATTTATGTTTTCATGTTTTTCAAAATATAGTATAGGAAAAATAGAAGACTAATCATAGGGAACAGTAGCTCATCCAAGTAAGTAGCCAAGTATACAGTCAAGAGATACATAAAATTATCTTCAATGCAATCAAGGAGGAGTTATATAATAGCGTACCTTTCATCGAGGATTTTGAGCAAGATCTCAAGAGTTAGAGTAGAGTCAAAGTCAAGCCCTGACACATTAATAGGTATTCATGCATTAGTATTCCAGTCTATGATAGGGAGTCACAAGGACCAACATTATAGTTCATTAAGCCTCGTTATTGTCCTTGGATGTGGTATCTCATTATGATCAAAATTTCATATTTTTGAGATTATCATGAACCATTCTTAATTCATAATAGGACCTTACCCAAAGTCAAGGTCACTAGTTAACTTCTAGGTCAATATTGATACAGAGATTTCTATGAATAGTATTTCATGATCTTAGAATGATGAGATCACTAGGTTTTATCTTTATTAGATTCAATAATCACAAGATCAATATTGGATTGTAATCTTTAGATTTCATGAGCAAAAGTATAACATAGCTATACGAATATATCTAGATATTGTTTTGGCATAGATCTAGGCCATAAGGAATTAAAAGTTATTGAACATTATGTGTGTATAGATCTAGAACCATAACCTCAAAGGTCGATCAATTAACCATTGTCAAAAGTAGATCAAATAAGATTTAGATTGTTCATATTCACAATTCTAGAGTTAGAACCCATCATCAAGATTTATCATCATCCAGGGTACATAAATCATATTTAAGAGTGAACATGTCAACAAAGTTAGATCTAGATCCTTCATGAAAGTATTAGATGCAAAAAGTTTAATATTATTATTTAGATAATAGATCCAAAATAGATTCTACAATATTTCATGATATCAAGACAAGATTTTGAAGTTTCAAACTTAGTTTGCAAGTCACCATCAAAGATTATTGCATAAATATATTTGGAAAACGATCAAGAATCAGTTGTTCAAAGTATTTCCATTGTGTTTGTCTCGTTCTTACGATCAGAACGGACTATAGGTTCACCTATTTTCAGTATTAGATGTATAAGATATGAACATAATACGATTGTAGAGAGAGAAAGTGAGGGAATACCAATATGAGGAGTGAGAGGCTCACAAAAATGAAGCTTTCTATAGTAACCACGACTGCAAGGTCTTCAGCCAAGATGGGGAAACTTGCTAGAGGGCACGAAAGCAAAATCCGAAGATATAGAGGTGTTTGTGGGAAAGAAAGGGAACCAAAGAAGGTCTTATATAGGTGTGAGGTTCTAGGGTTAGGGTGTAATAAGGAGCCGAAGCTCCATGGCACGTCTTTGAAAGAGGCTCAAAGCTTCATGAAATGGGACTGGTTTGGAGGGAAAAAATATGAAATAGGAGCGAAATTCGAAGACAAAGGGAATGAGACCAATTTCATGCAAAACATGTAAGAAATGAGGGAGATCGGGACCCAGGAAGCGGTCAGAAACCCTAGCTGCCGAGTTAGGGGAAGACCTCGCAAGTGGGCCAGAGCCCAAAAGGCTGAAAAACACATAAAATGTGATTTTAAGTATAAACTTTGAGAATTTATATAGGGGTCTAGGAAGCTCCATTTGGACTAAAATTTGGATAGGAGACTTGTAATATGGTCCACAGTATCCACAAATATTTTGGGATCCAAAGGATGAACATAGATATTGGAATGGGATAAAATATTAGCAAGACTAAGTTTAGTAGAAATTCATGTGTTCCAAGTATACATTGCTATCAAAATTCCTAAATTAAGCATCATCAAAGTCCTCAAATCTCACTATTATCCAAAATTTCTTCCAAATAAGTGGTTGTCACCTATTTGATGATAAAGTGGGGTTATTGAATACAAGAAATATAGAACTAGATTTTAGAGTCAAAAGATGAAAAATCCACTTTATCACATCCTTCCCTCCTTAAAAAGGAATTTTGTCCCCAAAATTCAAAAACATCCTCTAAATTGGGACTACCTAAATCCAGATCATATCCTCAAATATTAGAACATTCTCAACTATATAATCAAAATCATGTCCTCAAAGTTCAAGTAGTACAATCATCATAGCTGGGATTCCATGTTCCATATCATAATCAACTTGGTGCCAACATCATTTCATGATTGATCAATTGAGCATCAAGGTCATTGCATATATTGTTCAAAGATATCATATGAGTCACAAATATGGAGAGCATCCTATTAATGACAAATTTGGAGGGATCATATTTTTGGTCAAACAAATAGAGTTCAAGTGTACAAGGTGACTTTCCATCCCAATATCTCAGGGCCCTAGACTCTACATTGGACTAGGTGGGGTTATACTTCCATGATTTGAGATTTCATATTTCAAGATTTTGAGACAACATCATACTTTTAATATCATGATTTTTGAGCTCCAAATCAATGGGAGGTCCCACCCTAGTCCTAATTAGAGCTAAACCCTAAGTCATAAATCGAGAGGGTCAAAATAGTTATCATTTCAAAAATTTCAAGATTTGGGATTTTGAAGTCATTAGTCATATATCTGGGATGATCTCAAGGTCCAAATAATGTGATCATAAGATTTGTATCATTATTGAGATTTGATAATCACTAGTCACATTATTACATATCAATATCAAGAGTTGAGATTTTTGGACATCAAAAGTCATAGATCCAAAATTTGATTGTGTATAAATATTCCAAAAGCTAGGGTTTAGATTCCTATTTAGACCATAGGGAAGATCACTCATCTATATTCAATTTCGAGCAACAATATTCAAGCAATATTCGAGCAACATGTCAATATTTTATTATCATGGTATCCAAGGTTGATGAATGATCTAGAACTAGGTCTATCTAGGAAGTCAACCACAAGCTATTTATCATATTTCAAGGTCATTATTAAATAAATATTCAAGATCGAGTATCAACCATGGGTTTAACCTATTAAACATAGGTCAACCAATCCAAATATGGTGAAAGGGAATACCTTTCCAAACTCTAAATAATCAACAAGATGAAAATTTAAAGATAGTCTTAATAAGGATGTGACCTAGGTTAGGGGAGTCATGAGTCAACTACCACCCTAATTGATCACATTACTAAAATCACTTACGATCCATTGAGCTTATTCAAATAAGGAGACCATTCATGGTCAAATCATAATCCACAAGGTCATATGATCAAAATAAACAATAATAGGAAATATTGTCAAAATTTGCATTCCTTTCCTTTCATGATCAAGGTAGTGATATAATTTGGAAATCAAGGATTTGAATTTGGCATTCGAGGAATTAGAGAATAATAGTGTAAAATCTAGGCCCATAATCATCATATCAAAATTGAGATTGCAAAAGGCATCAATGGTCAATAGGAAAACTGCTTTTTGCATCATAGTTTTACATCATGATTTTGTGAGTCTTAGACTTAGTCACTTTATGGCATAGCCATGATATGTATCAAATAGGGTATGAGTTTTCTTAACTATATTGAGTTTTAGTCAGCAATAGAGAAACATGAACTTAATTAAATAGGGACCTTATCAAAAATAAGGTATAAGGTATAAGTCATCCTTATTTCACCATATCATAATTCATATCATTTACCTCAAACATAGGAAGCATATAGTCAAGATTGAGTGTTCGTGATATTAGGGTTCATACATGAGTATTTTATTTCAAACTTAATTTATCAAAATCGAGTTCTCAAATTAAGGTCAGATCATGGTATCAACTTTCAAAATTTAGTGATATTCATTTTCCCCCATTCATAAGCTACCCATAATCGAGACATCATGTGGAAATATGTAATGAGAAGGACCACATGATAGGATGAGAAGAATACCTGATATTCATCTACATGGGTGGCTTGGGTAGTCCTTAAAGAAGAGATGAGATGCTAGAAGAGTCTCTAAGGTTTCACAAGATAACCTTTAGGTCCAGTTCTGGATCAATTAAGGCCAGGTAGAGCGGGGGATCTCAGCCACCGTGAAGACAGATAGGAGAAATTATGCCAAGACCCCAAGCCTAGACACCAAAATTTTTACCATTATGGACTTTAGGGTTTCTTGGGTGTAAGAGACTTGAGAAATTATTTATTAAAGTGGGGTTATTGAATACAAGAAACATAGAACAATATTTTAGAGTCAAAAGATGAAAAATCCACTTTATCACAATGACCTTGGTATGCCCTAGGCTGAGCAGAATGCCTTGTGTCCTGGTCATGGTTTTGATCCTTCTGTCGATGAGGAGTTGCCAGACCAAGTTGATGAGGTAGATACTGATGAGGAGGAGGAGGAGGCATCTGAGGATGATGGCGAGGATGGTTCAGATGGTTCTGATGATGGCTTTGCTGGTACATCAGGTGATGAAGGTGAAGCTACTAGCTCTGTTGTGGCTTTAGATGGAGATGACGACTATGAGCCTGAAGCTTTAATGATGATGATGATGATGATTATGATTCTTATGTGGACATAGATAGCCTAGATGTTTATATATTTTAGTTTCTAGTATGTAGATGTTGATCATATATATCTTTCTAGACTACTTTGTACTAAAAATAATTAGGCACATATTCTGAGATGTATTGTTTCTATCATCATGGTGTTTTCATCGTTTGAGCTTGTATTTGTTTTCAGGACATGCTTTCCGTATTGTAATCTTAATCATATGTACACTTACTATTTGATTGACTATATCTCATGATTTGGTGCTATGTTTCCCATATTTTGATTATGACTTGGTTTGCATGTCTCTCTCTCTCATCTATGTTTGTTGTATGCTATGAGGTTCAAGTTTTATCTTGTGTTTGAATGTTTTGGTTGTGCTTGGAGAAGACCTTTTTTGTTCTCTTCTACCCCCCTTACTTTTTGATAATGCTAAAAGGGGAAGAGAAGTTCAACTTTTGAAGCTCAACCATATTGCTTTTATTGCCTATGCCAATGTGATCCTTTTCTTGTCTAATATATGCTTTATCACGTGACCTGCTAAAGGACCATATAGTATACATGATATATTGCTTTGTGTAGAAAGACTAACTATGCAAGTAAGAGTGATCATAGATTAAGGGTAAGCAACTCACATTGTTAAAATTATGAATCCCCTTGCAATTCACAAGGCTAAGGTATAACTTTATATATCCTTTTCAATATGATTGAACAATGGTTTGTCATTGTCAAAAAAGTGGAGAATGTTGACTTAAGAGTTACACATTTTCTGTATTTTAATAATGACTTAACCATTACATTCATATGTATCTAATATGTATGTTTAAGATTGATTTCAAGCTTTAGGCAAATGAAAAGGATCAAATTACACAATCCCTAGCTTGTCCAAGTTCAAGTCAAAAGCAATGCAATTGTGCAATTTGAGAAATCACTCCAAACCACCTTAGAATATTTTTGTAATCACTTGTATTGGTGATATGACTTGTAACTAAAATGTGAAAAAATCAAGGACACTTAATTCCAACATTTGGTTACTCTAAAACCATTTTGAAAAATTTGTCCAACAACTTTGTCGATCGAGTTTGAATCTCGACCGAGTGATGGATTTTTGGAAATGGGTCACTCCGTCGAGTAGTACACTCACAGAACTCAACCGACTGATTTACTGACCAAAACTGATTTTGACTCATCAGTTGAGTTTCCCAGGACAAATTTGTCAGATAATTTGAAAATTGGCTTTGTCGATTAGTCGATTGGTCGAGTTATCTTTATTGAAACTCGGCCAAATGTATTGTATGGAAAATGTGAAAAAGTGATTCCAACAGATGGAGAGTTTTAGAAACGAAAATAGATCTATTGCAAGTTTTAAAATGACTATTTTTCATTCTTAAGTGATCCCACAGTCAAAGGAACAACCCCAGCTATAAATAGGACCTCTTGGAGTTCATTCTAAGGTTTCTCATTCATGCTATCCTTAGTCCTTGCTATAGTTGAGTGTGTTTCAATCCTTTGATCCCCTTTATCTCTCTCATTTACAAAGCATTTCATGATTATGAGTGAGTTAGGCATGTTGTAAGAGAGCTACCTTCATGTTATTTCATAAAGATCTCATTCCTTCCATCTTTCCAATTCTTGTTCTCAAAGAGAAAAGGTTGAAGTGAACTTCTCTGAGTGAAGGTGAAGTTGTTGTTCTTCTTCAAGGTTGAAGAAGGTATGAAGATCTTCTCTAGGTGCAGGAGAAGGACAAGGAGGAAGATTCATGGAAGAGTGGGTAATTTCCTTTAAGGCCAAAAACTTGATGCAAGTGTGGGTAAGTCCTTGGTGAAGGCTGAAGACATCTTGATCAAGTGGATAACACCTTGTGTAGGTGAAAGACTCTTGTCTTGAATAGGTATGTCCATAAATGTATGGTGGTCTCCGTGTATCTCTTATGATGGAATATAGGTATACATGGGTTGCGAAGTCCTAGAGGTTGACCTCTCTAGGTAGTGGATTGACAGTCTCCTAGTTTGGAGATTGGAACCACGCTAACCACCTTGTCCAAGTGTATGTTTCAATCTCTCTCATCCTTGCTATGCTTGCTTGGATAGGGCTTCAAATTGTTCTTAAGGATTTGGTTTCAATTGATATAATTTGAAGGTCTAACTATTCTTGTGAGAATTTTTGAAGCTATATTCACCCCCTCTAAAGCCCTAGATCCAACACTCTATCATCTTCCTTTCCCATTACTATCTCTCCCTTTCAAGTAAGACAACGAGGTTGTCTCACACGTTATTGGAACTATGAGATGAGGAGTCTTGAGACAATATCTTGACTTCCTCTCTAGACTTCATGTCTATTGTGTGTGTCTTGAGCTTTGGCCACCCATCTCCTTATATAGGAGTGGATTAACAAGGCTTTCCAAAACCCAGGGGATGTGAAAGGTCATATTTCATGGTGTAAAAGTTGTTGCACGTGGCTAGTCAGTTGACTGGACCATCCAATCACTCAACTAGGACACCCAGTGGATTGGCTGGATTGTCCATTCAGTCGATTGGATTGTGATCAGTGGTGCAATAGCACTATCTTTTAATGTGATGATTGATACACATTGTTAGCATATTATTAATCGTTTGACCTAGTCAAATAGGTTGTTTCACATCTTTTGTTTGACCCAATAAAAATAGTCATCCGGTCAGATGGTTGGCCACTCCAACTAGTTAAGTAGCTAGTTCCATCAATTAGTAGTCCAGTCTGTTGATTGGACACTCCAGTCGATTGACTATAATGTTAGTCATTTGAAAAAACACTCCATTTGTTTGATTGACAATCAGTGTTGTCTAAGTTGATTACCTAAACACTTTTAGTAACCAAGTTAAATCTTATTTAAGAGTAAACTCTTATTCCATGAGCATCATGTGTGTGTGATCCTATATGTCACATATTACATTAGTAATGAAGTCCATAACCATTATGACTACATGAGAAATGAGCATCATATAGCAACAGATCATTGATACCCAAGTAATTCGAAAGTTTGAGAACAACTTCAACCGACAAACTGTGACTAGTGTTAACATGATCATATAGTTCATTTGTATTTTATATCCAAACTAAATCTAACACATGGAATCATGATCCTCTTATTACTCAATTCATGTTTCTTGATTTAGAGGAGACTATTGTAATATAGTGATTTCAAATATCATATACTGACTCACACGAGCATGGCCACACATCTCTCAGTTTCGCTTAACAAGGTCTGGGGATGTTAAACTCTAATTAAAAGGGACACATCCCATCAGCATCACTCACAGTCAATCCCCATGTGTCACTACGTACCCAATCACCACCATTATGGAAAGCCTTATTTGGGAACATGTTGGATGGTGTCAAAGTTCACCGCACAACATGTGATGAGTGTAGTGACTTCTGGTCTAAGAACCACAATCATCACTATCACTTTGAAAACTGATTCTTATTACAATTTCATGGTTTCCATGTATCAATTTCAAGGGGGTCTATCATGTACATTGTTCTATAACACATACCTATGTGTTTGACTTGATATCATATATCATGACTAATGAGACTCTATCATTAGTCAACACAGATTCCAATCTTATGAATTATTTTCATCTATTTTTCTTTCACAATAATATCTGACTAGGGACATAACAAGAGTGTATGTAATCTTATCATACATATGATTTAAATCTTCATGTCATCAACCTAAAGACATATGTCATCGAGTAACATCATTCTTTAGACATTCATTACACTTTTTTCAATATCTCATAACTAGCATAGGCATAACAAAAGGAATTAACTTTACTGGTATTATCAGATCAAGTACTTGATCCCCATAAAATCATGATATGATTAGCTCTATGGGCATACATACCAATAGAATCCCACTTGCACTTAGAGACAATCACCCTGGAATGCAATTCCAAGTGACTCACCATGAATATCATGTTTTCACTGTGTAAATGTTTTTGTTAGCGGGTCAACAACATTTGCTTCTAGTTGGTCAAAATCATCACATATCCTCACTAAAAGATCTTTCGTATGAAGTGGAAGTGTTGTAGTATGATATTTGGGTCCCTTATCCTATCAATAGATCTGTTGATGTCATTAGATCTCTACTGCATCGTCAATGTCTGGAACCACCCCAAGTTCACCAATGAACTTATTGATCCATACAACATAATATTTGTTCCAAAATAGCAATGTACTTGGCTTCTATTCCATTCACATCAACTATCTCTTTCTTGGAACCTTTCTATCTTATAATTCTATTCTTAAGGAAAAAAATTACAATCAACATCTTTATCAGTTCAGATTCTTGCATCGATGCAACCCTTTACACCTAACTCTTCCTTGTCACCATAATCAAGGAACTAATCTTTAATGCTACTTAAGAATGTTATGTATGACAGTCTAGTGAACTTCACTAGGATCTTAGTGATATCTACTCAGCATTTCCAAGCATATGAGACATAGGGACGAGTTCGTAACATTGCATATATGATGGATCTAATTGCAGACTCAAATGGCATCTTACTAATGCACTCCCATTCTTCACAAGAACCAGGTCGCTAGGCTCTAGAGAGACTAATTTCTTGCGACATAGGAAAATTTCTTCTCTTTGAGTCTTGCATGTTGAACCCCTTCAACACTTTGTCAATGCATGTACTCTTACTTAGGACAAGAAGTCTTGTAGATTTATCTCTATAGATCTTGATTCTTATCCCATAGGATTCTTTTCTTATACCCTTCATATATAAGGTACTTCATAGCCAATTTTGTACCATTTGTAAGTTAGGGATGCCATTCCTACATATAATACAAGGAATACAATTATGCACCCACTAGCCTCCTTGTAAACATAGGTGTCATCTTCACTTTGACTACAACCAAACTCATTGACTTCCTTGTCAAATTGAAGATCTTAGCTCTGAGATGCTTGATTCAATACAAATATTTACCTTTGTAGCTAAGATGGGATGGCATGCGTGATCCTAATGGATGACATCGATGTCGGTCTTCTTATTGAAGATCCACTTGCACCCTATGGGTTATTACCCCTTCAGGTGGATCCACCAAGGTCCTTACATTGTTGGTGTACATGGAATACATTTTAGATGTCATGGACTCAAGTCATTTATCAAACTCTAGTCCCTCAATATCATCTAGGTAGGTTGTTGAATCATCACCTATGACCAGCTCATCCCCTTCTTGAGTCAGAAGATATCCAAATCTTTCATGCTCAAGACGTGTCCTACTAGATCTACGAGGTTCATGTGTTACATGAGGAATTTGAGATTCCATATAAGTTTGCGACTCTCCTTGTTCCTATTGTAACTCTACAAGTTCAATGTTTTTTATTGGTCTCGAACTTCTTTGAGTTCATCTTCACTCCCATTGTTTCCTTTAGAATCAATTTCCTTTGGAGGAACACAATAGTCCTAGAAATAAATGCTTTTTTGTTTGATGGAGTGTAAAAGTAGTATACCTTGGGATATCCAACAAATAACATTTATTTGATTTGGCACCAAGATTTCAAGAAATTATTTTCTCTATGATCTTCACACCCCCAAATCTTCATAAATGACATATCATGGCACTTCCCGTGGCATATCTCAAATGATGTCTTTTGAACCGATTTAGTTGGTACACAGTTTGGTGTAAACATTGTGCTTTCAAAAGCATAATCCACAGAAGGAAATTATAAGATCATATAGACTCATTAATTCCACCATGTCCAATAGGGTACAATACCTTCTTTTTGTAGTCCATTGTGTTGCAATACCATGGTCTCCAAGAAGGTCCTCAAACACTTAGTTCAGTTATTCTCAACACTGATCATATCAAAGTGTTGTAACACTGGTAACCACCTATAGCAATCATTCGAAAGGACCACATACATCAATATGTAATGATCCTAATAGATAACTCCTTATCTCATTGTTTCCAGTGATAGGTTATTTTGTCATTTACCCAACAAACAAGACTAGTATGTCTCTATTGGCTCAAAACCAAAAGAGTCTAGATAACCATCTTTATGGGTTCTAGAAGTGAATTTCTCATTTACGTGCCATAGACAACAATGCCAAAGGTATATTTCCTTTGAGTTATTGAGTTTTAGCATTTTGGTATATACATCATATACTCTTGTCTTGAGGACTAATCAATATAAATCATGAGACATTTGGGAATCGCCACAAAAGAAAAAAACATCCACCATTTGTTATAAGAAATATAAATCCACTATTGTCTAGACAAGATAAATGATGTTCCTAGGAATGGTAGGTGTGTAACAACAATTCTCTAATTTTATTACAAGCTCATTGGGATGCGACAAATGACAAGTTCTAATTATAGTAGCAACAACTCTTGCTCCATCAATTACACCTCATCCTTTCTTTAAAGTCTTACTTCTTCTCAGATCATACACATTTTAGAATATGTTATATCCTCATCAAGTACCCAATACCTAATATGATGAAGTAGTAATATTTATCTTGTTGGAATATATATACCTGAAGTAGAGATCTCTATCTCTTGTTTCATCTTCCTAAGATCCTTTAAGTGAGAAGGACATTTTACTTTTGCTCTTACTCTTCTCCTTATCTTGACTACAGAAGACGTGGACTTCAACTTAGCCTCACGACTTTTCTTTTCCTTGCTTTCTCCCTTGGACTCCCCTTCGTTAATCACTATCGTGGGTTTAGGTTTGTTCTTCTTCATTCATGCTTATACGCTTATCAACAAGCAATTCAGACATCAATTTAGCCTTTTTGTTTAAGATTAGTTCTTGATAAACTAGCTATATGATTGAAGAAATGATTGTAGAATCATATTCAAAGCCAACTCTTGGCTCAAAAGGAATCCCAGTCTCTCTATATGTTCTACATGCCCAATCATATTTAGCACATGGGGCTCTACTGTATCTCCCTCTGTCATCTTGCACTCAAAGAGTGCCTTGGAGACATTGTACCTTTCAGGCTTTGCATGATTCTGGTACATGTTCTTAAGATGTGTTAACATCTCAAGAATGTCCAAGTTTTAATTTTTCTTATGCAACTTATAGGTCATACAACATAGCATAAGGCTCTTTATGTCTATGGCATTGTTGGCAGGCTTGAATATCATCCACCTCAGCCCAAGGAATGTTAGGAGCGGGTTCCTCTTGCACTAGTGTTCCTAGGACATAGAGCTTGTGCTCATGACTGAGAACCATTCTCAATGTCCTGAATCAATTATGGAATTCGGTCCCATTAGTTTGTCCTTCTTGGGGACCGATTACAATGAAAATGTGTACGTGTTTTCCATTTGTTTTCTTGATAGGTGTTGTTTCGCACACAAACAACTAGGATCTTAATCCTAGAGTTCAAACCATCCTAGTATACAAAGGGTCGATCTACAAACTTTTTTTAAGATAGAAGCCCAACCCAGAAGACTTTTGAACAAGACTATAGAAAGTAAATTCTAGAGTTGATTATTGATTATGCTAAAGTAAGAAATAAATATGAAAGGAATATAAAGGTTACCGTAAGAACAATTTAAGGAAAATGTTTGACTAAGAACAAGTAAAATGAATTTATTCTTATAACAAGATTAAATTGCAAGAAGTAAAGAAAATGATTGAAATGAGCGATTGAGAAAATAGAGTTGAAAGAGTGAGAAAGGATATTGAGGCTATGGGTATTACCATCACGACCTGAGTGAAACAAGATTCAAGGAATCCATAAGACAGAACAAGATTGAAGCGGGCATGTAAAAACATTCATGAATGACTCTACAAAAGATGAACTCCCTATGGACCCTTGGTCCTAGAGTCCATAGTTCCTAGTCCAAACATCCGAATCAGGATCTTTCCACTGACACATTCAGATCCTTATGAAATTGATTTGGTTGTTCTAAGTACTGGGATCTACGGTCACATCGAGATCCTTGTGGAATTGATTTAGTTGTTCTAAGTATTGGGATATGCAGTCACATCCTCCAAGACTAACATACAATAAAAATAAGAGATCAAGTCATTAAACCAGCAATTATCCAAGTCAAAAACAATCTACCAAATAGAATCATATGGGGAAATCAATATGAGTGACACTATGGTCGTGGGTTTACTCGCCATGCCTCGATATAAGAACTACTCGCTAGACATAACAAAAGAAGGAGAAATAAGGGAAAGAAGGAAGGAATCCATAGACTAGAAAAAGAAGAATAACCAAGGAGATCTACTTGGTGACAATGAAATGGCTTGCTCCATTAATTCTGCACTTTTCAGAAAGAATGTGAAAACAAGAAAAAGATCCAGAATCCAGAAATGAAGAGCTAGTTTTTTTTTTTGCAGAAGTAATGTGTACACAATTAAGAATTGAAATAACAATGATCAAATAAAATTGCAAGTATAAAAGATTGGATCCCTTCTTTGTGGAGTCCCTCCTCCTCTTATAAGGGAAGGATGTGTCAAAATCCTAGATACAATACTCTCTAGAAGACTCATGACTGGTAGATAAAAACTTTCTGGATCTGGTCAATACAAAAAATGGTTTGTTGTCTTTAATTATGTTGACTATATATATCTTTTTTGTTGTAGACTCCCACAACAGAGATTTTGAGTGGGCTTTATTCCCATAAAAGAAATAAAAGTGATACAGATAATCATACTTTATTTTGGTAAATTGAATTTCCTTTCAAAAGAATACTTGTACACTTAGTTTAAAGTTTGCACGTAGAAGTTATAACACTTTTTGTGTTAGGTATACATTAATTTCAGGCAATGTAATCTTCCAAGAGAAATTTATTATTGGAGTGATTAGGCCATTTTCCTACAAAAAAACCAACCAAATATAGCCAAAAATCCAAATAAAGAAAAAAATCTAAAGTAATACAAGTAATTACAAAACTAATAAAATAAACAACCTTAAAATCTTAATAAAATAGACATTTATAATTTCTATAATAGAAAATTTGCATTTGTCAAAATTCTTTTTATTTGACTTGAAAATATGGACGATATTGATTAGGCCTTTAATTAACTAGACCTCCCTCTATTTTATTCAAATTAATGGCCCTCACCATCAATTTTGAAGGTTACTATGTACAATCCACTAGTGAACGATGATCCATATGTTATCAAGTAATGGGTCAGCTTTGGTGGATCACCCATAATGTGACTATTTAGGTGGGAAACTTTTTTCAATTGAATCTAATGCAACTCATTGATAGATGGTATGCACAACTCCTTGTCATAACCCATTTGTGTGCTTCTAGGCACTTATCTCATTAAGGTTACTCAATTAAGTCTAACACGATAAACTATGCACCCTACTTTAGAAGATGCTACATATCTACCATCACACTTCCACGAGATGTACAATACACCATACTTTAACATAATCTATGCTTAGTCCATCAAGCTTTTCATGCATGTTGCTTAGAGAAGAATCTAAGACTTACTATTGATTGAGAGTTTTTTTACGTCAAACTAACATCTATTACTTGCGCACATCAACAATAACAAGCCCCAGTTTGTCTAGTCAAAAGGGCCTTAGACTAAATGTAGTTCATGGAGGCCTACTGCTCCCTTAATAATAGCATGGGCCACCATGTTATATTCCCTATAGATGTGGATAATATTAACAACCTTGAACTCCTCTAATAGGTGCAACAAATCGATGATTGCCAAATTGAAATGTCCTCTTCCATCTCCCCCTCATTTAATCAAACTAATAAGGCTCTAACTATCCAACTCAAACTATAGATTGGTGAATCCTATACGATGGCAAGCACCCAACACCTCCTCCATAGGAAGGGCATCCCCCCATAAACTTCGATTTGCAAGATGAGGTAAAGTTCTGAATAGTTACCAGCAGCTTCCCTCGGTGGATCCTAATGGCACTCATGATTCCACAACATGTCAATAGTGTTCAGGACATGCCCCTATTTTCTTTCACCAAATCTAGTGTCATCCAGAAAACTTCTCCTCTCATGACCGATCCTTTTCCAGTAAGGAACACCCCTATGTATACCTCATGCAATCTACAATTAAGTTTTGGAACCCAGCTACCAGACTCAAAATGAAGACTGACACATCTTCAAAGACCTTTTGTTCCTAATAGACCATGATGCCTAGGTCAGAGTCACTGTCTCCTCCATGTTTCGTCCTTCATGGAAAAGATCCTCTTACAACTTCCATCTCAGATCTATCCCCTGCAATCCATGTCCTCAGGTCATGGTTTCTATACACCCAGAGCCCTCTCCCCTGAAAGCATTCAAAGTCTAGATGGTATCCTCCTATTTGAGTTTGCACCTTATGCAAGTGTCATCCTCCAATACATGTCTTCTCTTCAACTTCACCCATGTAGGTAGTAGGCCCCTGGCCATATTCCACAGGAAGTATTAAATCTTTAGCGGCCACTTCTTCTTCTATAAAGTTTAAAGGAGGCATGCATCATGCTCCTCCATCATGTTGGTGTTGGAATGCAAATAATGGTATGATGACCTGACCGAGAAGAGGCCCCAACTATAATATCATGACCTCCCTTGTTGTGTGTGGATATATATATATATATATATATATATATATATATATATATATATATATATCTGTGTGTGTGTGTATACATATATATACTTATACATATACATGTATATAGGATCTATAGGATATTTTCTAGTGTATATGGTGTTTAATTGGGTATGCATATTAATCATTTAAATTTTTGCATCATGTACACAAAAATAAATGATAAAACTAAATTTGATCATATAAATTTAAATCTTTATACACCATAAATTGATGTATCTCTTATACTACTGTAGGGAAATATAGAGATAGAATAGGCAGCAGTTACAAAAAATTTTATGCTAATATTTTTTTTAACCTATAGATTGCATTAACAATGGTATATTAGGAAAGAGGGTGCGTGCTGGACATACCTTATCCTGGAGCAAGTCCAGCAACTATTCTTGTAGGAAGATGTTCTTCCTTCACAAGCAGCACATGGACATCAATTGTAGGCGTCCTTTTGGATTAGCACACATGGAAGGTGATTGATGGCTATGTTCTATTGTGGGAAAAAAGCTTCTATGCCTCTACGTAGTCCACGCGGACCATCGAGAACTCCACATTGCACTTTCAATGTCGATGAGAAGGGGTTTCCTTTATGTTCTTCAATGTGCTAGTGTCAACTTCCTTTCCCTTTGATATCTCTCCTTTTTGCATAAGACTATTAGGCTCTCTCACACATTACCTGAATTGTGTGATGAAGAGTCTTAAGACAATCTCTTGACTTCCTCTCTTGATTTTGTGTCTATTGTGTGTGTATTCATACTTGGCCACCCCCCTTCGTATATAAGAGTGGATGGGCTATGGTTTTCAAAACCTAGAGGATGTGAATGTTCAAATCTCATAATTTGGCGGCTATTACATGTGCCCAATCGCTCAACTGGACCATCCAGTCAGTCGACTGGAACACCACGTTGATTGACTGGACTGTCCAGTCGCTTGATTAGCTTGCAACAATGACACAATAACATTATTTTTTAATGTGATGATTGATGCACATTGTTACTCATATCATTAACCATTTGACCCAATCGAACTCGTCATCTTTGCATCTTTCATTTGACCTAGTAAAATTGGTCATCCAATCAGTCAACTGGACACTACAATTGGTCGACTGGCTAGTTTCATTAGGCAGTAGTCCAGTTGATCAACTGGACACTATAGTCGATCGATAGGAATGCCACTTGGTAGACTGCACACTCTAGTCAATCGGATAAGAACTAGTGTTGTATAAGTTGATTACCTATACACTTTTAATAACCAAGTTAAATGTTATCCATGAGTAAACTCATATTCTAAATGTGTCCTATGTGTGTGACCCTATAGGGCACATATTAGGTTGGTAGTGAAATCCATAACCATTATGACTACACAAGAAATAAGCGGTATCTAGAAACACATCATTGCTACCCAAGTAATTGTATAGTTGGAGAACAACTTCACCTACAATCTGTGATTAGTGTATACATGATCTTATAGTTCCTTTATCTCAGATATCTAGATTGAATCCAAGTCATAGAATTGTCATCCTCTTGATTCTCATTCTTTAACTAGAGTATATTGTTGAAATACAATGAATTCACATATCATATACTGACTCACACAAGCATGGCCATGCATTTCTCAATCCCACTTATCAAGGGTCTAGGATATCAAACTTTCAATAGGAGGGAAAAATCCCATCTTGTTCACTCACAGATAATCTCCACGTGTCATTATCTAGCCAATCACCACCTTCATGCAAAACCCCATTCAAGATCATGTTGGATGGTGTCAAAGATCATTGAAAGACATATATGAGTGTAGTGACTTTAGGTTTAAGAACCACAATCATCAATATCACTTTGAGAGTTGATTTTGACTACCATTTCATGGTTCCCATGTATCACACTCAAGGTGGGTCTATCTGGCACACTCTTCTCTAACACATACATGATAACCTCCCATTTTGAGATGTTATCTTACTAGTTTTTTCTTAGTTTTCCATACTCTTTCTTAGATAAATTAGATAGAATAATTAACTTTCTGCTTTATTGTGAATATACCAATAAATTGATATTTTCCCCATTCTTCTTACAGAAAAACACAAAAAAAATGCAAAAGAACTCAACCGGTCCCAAGACCGTGAAGAACCCCAAATGGTTTCCAAACTGTGAAGAGCTCAAATGGTCTCCAAACTGCTAAGGACCCAAATGGTTCGAAGACCGTATGAAGTCCAAATGGTCCCAAGACCGTATGGAATCCAAACAGTCCCAAGACCGTATGAAGTCCAAATGGTCTCCAAACTGTGAGGATTCAAATAACCCAAGATCATTCAAGATCTTCTGGAGGCCTATAAATAGGACCGAAGGGGTCCTCATTCATGGAGATTCTTAGATGCCCAAAGGATGCACCAATTGTTCCAGAGCTATTTCAACTTTCATCCATCTCCCCAAGGCTGCGAGTCTAAGATCCACACTCCATCCTCAAGCCACTTTCTCTCTCATCGACAAAGAAGGTGGGAAGTGAAGGATTCATCACTAAGGCAACTACATAGAGTGAAGATAGTTTCTCTCTACTCTAAGGGGTCAACCTTTCTCCTTCCTACGTGGAGATGATGTTTTCTTTCTCTCTTCCTGTCTCCTTCTTTGTCCTTGCCATGAGCGAGTAGTTCCATACACTAGGGTGCGGGGAGTAGCCCCGCTACCCATATTTTCATTTCATGGGTTGTAATTCATGAGTTTGCAATAGAGAAACACTATCTTTTCAGTTCAACATCAATCATTTAATGAATACTAGTTGCTTGATCACCAACCTGTGTTATCTATTATCTATTAGTGTGAATTGTCTATGTTTGTGCTTTTAGATTCAATTATCGATTGTATGTTGGTTCTTGATGTATGTAGTCACCATATATCTATTTTGGTATCTAGGAATGCTTTTCAAAGAGTGGAGTAAACTCACCTCCAGCGTTGTACTTTCGTACTATGAAATGGAATTAGTTGACGTATAGAAGTACAACTTTGACAGGTCAAGAAACACACTTTGCGAAGGAAGTGATACAAAGTAAGTGACCATTCGTTTGGGGATGGCTGGCATTGCAATACTTCCACATTTCTCATAGTTAGCTATTCGAAAGAAAGCTAAGTCTACAAAGATACTAATTGATTATATCCCTTTTTTGCAAGCCATGTTATTATGTTGCATGATATGATCCATGTACAGTGGTGGTGAAACTTGATCACTTCCTAGTGGTTTCCAAATATTGTTTACAACCTTAACTTTACTTTCATGCCATTTAATCCGCTTTTGTATTTTATTTTAATCATCAACCCAACTCTTCGATCTAAATATCAACTCTTAAGTAAATAAATAGAATTATAACATTTTACATCTTGTTAAATCCTTAACAAGACCCTTGTCTCGTGGATTCGACCCTCAACTGTACTACGATAAGACTTCCACATACCTTAGAATACATGGGTGGAGATCTTATTATAGCACACACAAGGTTAAATTTAGAGACTTACTATCTCTAGGATTTTTAGTGGTGCATGCAACTCCACGCGAGTGGAGGCTCCATTAAAATTTGGCGTTGTTGTCGGGGACAACGAGACCTTTTAATTCCATTTGTCAACTTGCCAGTTGATTAGGATTTTACACTTTACCTTGATAATTACTTCATATATCCTTTTGATCTCATAATTTCTCCACATCGTCTAAAGTGTGATTTTTCATCTACTTAGGTAGAAAACGTGTATGCAACCTTCGCATAACATCAGATTCTCCCCTGAACTAGAGTACGGCTCTGAGGTAGAACGAAGCTTCCACCGACGCATCAGACTCAACTGCCAACGAGCCAAATAGATGGCCGAAGAACAACGCCAAACCGCTTTGGTGCTGGAAAGAGTCAACACAGCCATAGAAGCTCAGAGAGCACAACTCATCACTGATACATGTGCTCAAATCCAAGATGAAGTTCGAGCTGAAGAGTAAGCTCGCATCCAAGCTGAAAATGAGGTAGCCACAACAGTTGCTCAGTTATTGATCAGGAACAAGAAGCTTTGAGATTATGTTGTTCCTAAAAATTTTGAGGACAATCACCCATTCCATCCACCACTCATTAACGTTCCATACTTCAAAATTCGAACACAATGGATCCAAATCATGCAAGGAATCTCATTCTCTGGTAACACTGGAGATGATTGCATGGATCATTTGCAGCGATTTAAGGCACTCTTCCGATTAGTACCACAAGTCGGAGCTACATCTGATGCAATTATGCTTCGACTTTTCAACTTCACCTTGTCTGGAAGGGCACTAAGTTGGTATAATTCTTTAGATGGAGAGCCAATCACCACCTGGGCTCCTTTGGAAGAAAAGTTTTTAGAAAAGTTCTTTCCCCCCTCATTGACTTACCAGATTAGAGGACAGATCAACCAGTTTTCCCAACTTCCTGGAGAATCACTAGTAGAATCATGGGAAAGATTTAAGGAACTTCTGAGAAAATGCCCACATCATGGAATCTGACAAAACCAGCTCATAGAAACATTCTACAGAGGGGTAAGTGATGAAATAAAGAAGTTTTTGGATTCCTCATCTGGAGGAAATTTCATGAGACAGAATTATGAGAATGCCTGGAAGATCATTATGCTTAGAGATGAGAATCAATCTAATTGGGGAAGGTCATCCACAGGAGGAGTCCTAAAAGTCTATAAAGGTGAAGAATCTATAGAAATGAAAGCCATTACTGAAGCTTTGAAAACCATAGTTCATAAACAACAAGCCATTGAAACATCATTTGGAGAATATGATAGAAAGAGGAACTCACAAGTTCAACAAGTCAAAGCAGCTACAGAGACTTGTGAAGCTTTTCATGCATCAGATCACCCCACATTATCATGTGGCCTTTTACATGATGTGATGATGAATATGCAGACACCTCAGCCACAACATCAACCAATCATTGAACAACTTGAGGATCAGCTGCCAGAGCAAGTTAATTCAATCCATACCATACCGGGTCAAGCTTACTATAACCCATATCAATCGAGAAACCACCCTGGGTTTCAGTATGGGAATTTCACAGGGTCTTCCAACCTGCAGCACCAAACACAAAGTGGATCCTCTAATAGATCACCACTTGGATTCCAGAATAATTTTAACCGAAACCAAGGAAACTATAGAGGTGGGTTTCAAAGATTTGTCCACCCAAGAAATTCCTCTTCATACTATCAATACACTCACCCTCTGTTGCACCCTCAATTGCAACAACCTCAGTTGCAACAATCTCATATTCAACAACTACAGTTGCCAGCTCCTCAACAACAACAACCTCAAGGACAACAACAAATTACACAATATCAATAAAAGAATACTCCACCTCCGCCAACAGATGAATTGTCTCTGATAAGGCAAATGATGCAATCTCAACAAACCATGCTTGCCAACCATCAAGCTCAACAAAAAGTTGTAGAAACCCAATTGGCACAAATTGCAGCTCTGTTAAAACCCCATGTGGGTACTTTTGCTGGTCAGCCAGAAATAAACCTGAGACATGATCAACATAGACCAGAATAACTAAATGTGGTTACCACAAGGTCTGGCCGTGTTCTTACTGAAGCTACCAAAGTCATTCAAAAAGACAAAGATACAGTTGAAATCATCCCAACTGAAAGCACAAATCAAGAGGTTGAAAAGGAGAAAGACAAAGAACAAGTTCCCAAGGAACTAGAAGTTCCACCATACAATCCCAGGATACCCTATCCAAGCAGATTGAGGGAGACCAAACTGGATTCTAGATTCCTCGACGCTCTTTCTGAAATCCCTGCTTGGTCCAAATACCTAAAGACTTTACTATCAAATAAATATATGACTGAAGAACATGAGACCGTCAAATTAGCTCAAACTACTTCTGACGTCATTCTCAACAAAATGCCAAAAAAACAAAAGGATCTTGGCTCCTTCGACATCCAATGTTCTATAGGAAATACCTCTTGCAAGAAAGGATTAGTTGATTTGGGCCCAACATATCTATCATGCCCTTTCTATGTGCAAAAGATTGGGCTTTACTAATTTGCTACCCACAACAATGACAATCCAGCTGGTTGATAGTACCATTACTGCACCTTTGGGCATTATTGAAGATATCCCAGTGAGAGTAGGAAGAGACTTGTATGTTCCTTGTGACTTTTTTATCATGGACATAAAATAAGATTTGAGGTATCCAATAATATTCGGCAGACCTTTTCTTGCGATAGCCAGAGCACTAATTGATGTTGAAGCTGGCACAATTACCTTAAGGTTGGGGAAAGAAACTGTTCAATTTAGAGTCTTTGATAGCCTTAAAAATCCTTGCATCCACGAAGAAGTTTTTCTTCTTGAGGCAATAGATAAAATGTCCCAGCTAAAGCAAGCAACTCCTGAACCAACTAATGCTCTGGAAGACATCTTGACGAATCCAGAAGCTAAATTTTCAACCAACGAACTGGTTCAATAATGTTTGCAATACCTAGAACATGCCAAAGAAGTTCCATAAGCTACTTTTGAGGAGTTGAAATATGTTACCACTCTGGAGACTACTGAAGTGCTCTAGGAACCTGAGATGAAAGTCCTACCAGCCGGACTCAAACACATCTTACTAGACAAAGAAAAACTATGTTCGATCATTATTAGTTCCACTTTGGTAGATGACCGAGAAGAAAGACTCCTTGTTGAGTTAAGCACAAGAAAGCTATTGGATGTAAGATGACTGACCTAACTGGGATAAATCCAACTTTATGCATGCATAGATTACCTGTGGTGGAAGAATTTAAACTATCATGGGAGCACCAGAGGAAGCTAAACATGAATCTCAAAGAGGTAGTTCGCCTTGAGGTTCAAAAACTGCTAAAAGCTGGTATTATCGACCCAATTTCCGATTCTCAATGGGTAAGTCTGGTTCAAGTGGTCCCTAAAAAGGGGGGAACCACTATTATTTTGAATGATAAAAATGAACTGGTGCCCACCCGGACTGTTATCGGGTGGAGGATGTGCATCGACTATAGAAAATTAAACAAGGCAACAAGGAAAGATCACTTCCCCTTACCTTTTCCTGATGAAGTTCTTGAACGTTTAGCTCACCAGAAATTCTTTTGTTATCTTGATGGCTACTCAGGGTTTTATCAAATTTCGATACACCCTAAACATCAAGAAAAGACAACTTTTACTTGCCCTTTCAGAACCTATGCCTTCAGAAGAATGCCCTTTGGGCTATGTAATGTACCCGCTACATTCTAAAGGTGTATGTTCGCTATATTTGTAGGTTTAACTGAATCTATCATGGACGTATTCATGGATGACTTCTCAATCTATGGAGACTCTTTTGACAATTGTCTGCTTAATCTCATTAAAGTGCTGCAAAGATGCGAGGAAACAAATCTAATCCTTAATTGGGAAAAATGTCACTTTATGGTGACAAAAGGTGTTGTCCTCGGGCATCGGGTGTGTGAACGAGGGATTGAATTAGACAAAGAAAAAATAGACATCAGTTCAAAGTTGTCACCACTAAAGGACATCATAGGAGTACGAGCATTCTTGGGCCATGCCGGATTTTACCGAAGATTCATCAAAGATTTTTCAAAAATAGCAAAGCCCATGTCTCACTTATTGACTAAAGATGCAGATTTCAATTTTGATCAAGAATGCTTACGCAACTTCATGACTCTAAAGAATGCCTTGATCTGTACACCTATACTAAGAGCTCCTGACTGGTCACAACCCTTCGAGATAATGTGTGACGCCAGTGACTATGCTATAGCAGCAGTACTAAGGCAAATAATAGATAAAAGACCCTATGTGATATACTATGCATAAAAAATGCTTGATGAAGCCCAAAAGAACTATACAACTATAGAAAAAGAATTCTTGGCAGTCGTCTATGCTTTTGAAAAATTCTATTCTTATCTGATCGGATCAAAAGTCATAGTTGTAACGAACTCAAATCTAGGTATCACCTCTATTTTTCTTTTTCCCTAAAGAGCTTAAATTTTATTTCTCCTAAACTTTGTTGAGTAGTAATTTTCGACCCTGATAATAATCTTGGGGTAGTTTTGACTTTGTATCACCACCCATTCACATAATCATTCGTGGGTGTGACATTGAGAAATTTTGGAAATTTAATTCGCATATTGTGGAAAAATCGCACATAATGTTAAGTTTGAAGCTAGATCAGATGAAATATCTCTTTTTTACCCTAGAGAGAGTTTTAGTGTGGAGAACTATACAAAAATCATCCTTTTATAATAGAAAATGAATTATCCTTTTAATAGGCGATTTAACATTCATTTGTTAGCAATAGTGCCTAGCCAGTTAACTATGGACTTTTAAAGTCAGAATCGTGTTCATTGTCAGTTTAAATGACCAACCCACGGATTGGAGAGAGTTCAATGCATGTTTTATTTGCTTTAAGGGAATAATATAAACTTTACAGTTTATTTCCATATAATGGGTCACGCTGCCTCACTTTGGGTATTTACCACACTTAAAGATTTTTGGACTTGACTTTTTCTATCAGCAGGCGAAGTGTTGTGGACCGAGCGGGACTTTCTCTCCGTCCCGACGAAAGGCCGCACGCAGGCGTTACAGAACGACCATAACATAATTTGTCGATTGCTCGCACCGGAAGCTTTGATTGCCCATGTTTTCACTGGTTTGAATTTCACGAGAGCATAGCAACTACAAAGAAACCTAATTTAAAGCCTATGACTCCCTAAATACCAGACGCCCATAAGTTGCCTAGTTTCCTTCCGCCGTTCTCACCGAAGGCGCTTCGCATCCCTCTTCTTTTAATGCCATACATTACGAGTTGTCCCTAAGAAAACAGCTACCCTCTCCCAGTGAGTCATCTGATCGATTAATCCCCTTGGAACGACGCTGCATCTCGTGTCGGAGCTATTCCCTTCTACGGCGTCGAAGCTAGCGGGGGCGCTGTTGTTTGCGGTCTCGAACCGATTAAAGGTAATGGAACAATCCTTGGTCCCTATGTTTTCATTCCCCGTTCTCGAATCGCTCGTGATGGTCCCGAGTACTGGGTCGATGAGGTACTCTATTTCTCCTAGTATGAACCTTGTAGGCAGGTGTTTGAAGGGGGCATGGACTCTTGATTACCAACTTTTATCTCAACGTGGTGTTTTGCAATGGGTTTCGAACGCAATATCTATCTTTCCACTCACATTTTTGCTCTTGTCATTCCGGTAACACCTTGCTCAACCTGTGCCAGTTCAATCGCCGCTAGACGGATATTGGTTTGTGACCTGGCGATGATACCCTATTACTCGCAGATTGGCAAAGATGGATTAGAACACGTGGTTGATTCGTTCTTGTTAATCAATTTCTGTCGTGCTCTCTTTTGTATCAACACCAGAGATATTTGAGCACAATCCTGTTCTGCTTCGTATACTAATGACCGAACCAGACTGGTGGCAACGACATGCGTGATTTTTAGGTTGTTTATCCGTGTCCGCTGGTCCGCCGTGAATGCCGAGTTCACCTCAGTTCATCCATGTCTTCTTTGCTTTCTGTTCGATTTGGGGACGAGAGTCTATCCATGGAGCATGACCGATCCCCTCAGGCTACACCTGTGTTGTGCGCGAGAGAGGGGTTGAATGCCTCTGTATTGTTTTCGCAATGTTCTGGGTTTGGAAATCCAGAGAACAAAGACACTGAAGCTGCTGCGTGTGGCAGTTGATTAAAACCTCCGGTGTTTAGTTGTACCTAATCAGCTGTCATGCTTCGTGTTGGGACACAGCACTATCCTGGCTGCTTATTCATAGATTAACATTAACTTAGGTTCCTTACTCCTTTATAGTTTGAATCATAGAAACCACCTGGATACATTGATGTATAGGAACATAATCGATGTTTGCCTTGTTCCGTTAATTGAAAATTTTGGGATTAGTTTGGATTAGTAGATCGGCACATAATCAACAATTGATTAGAGAACCATACGTGCGTGAGTGTGCGCTTTTGTATCAGAAGGATTTTCTAGAGTATTTAGTATAGGCTTTTGGACCCAGTTCCGTGATTTCAAGAAGAGTGTTTTAGTGGGTTAAATTATTGTATAAGACATGATATTAACTCTTAGCATAACTTTATGCATAGGTGATAATAAACTTGGCTCAGACTTAAATGATCGTTTATTTTGACTTAAACAGGACTAGAGGTATGTACTCCTCCCTATTTATAACCGGGCATTTATGTGACAAAATTTTGCCATAATGAGGCATATTTTGAAATACTTGCTCTTATCCGATTTGTTGGACATTTCATATACTTTCAGTTGGATTTATTATTCTTTTGAAATTATTATCATATTGAATTGGGTTAATGACCCCATCTGTTAGTGTGGTTAAATCATGCCACATGTTTGTTAAAGATACATCTTGCTACTCTATTTATGCATGTTAGATAATTCGACTAGTTTAACTATCGTAGACGCTTATGCGTAACCATTAGGGCGCGCTACTTCCGCCCGGGGTGTGCTACTTCCACCTTTTTATATACAGAGGCGTGCTACTAATGCCTAGGGTGCGCTACTTCCACCCATTTTTACTTAGGTCAATGACTCAGTGGTGTCTTGGCCCTATTATAGTTACTTTAGTCAAATATATCTGCATGCAAATAATTGTTGTGATATTGAACTGATTTATTTCACTTGTTTATTTATATGCCTCATTCTTTTGAAAATTCATTCTCTTATTACTTCTCCTTGAAGCTTACCTAATTTTTAATAGCCCCCTTTTGATGGGAACATCTTACTTTACTTTTTCAATGCCCTAGTTAGTCTTTTAACGTACATACTCAGCTTTTGCTGATTTATATCTTGTTTTTGTCTATTATTCTGGGTGTTCCCTCCACCCAGGTGTAGGTGTTCTACGGGATAGAGATTCAGGATGATTGTGAGCTAATTGATGGACATGAGGACAACTTGAGATAGCCTTGTTACCCTCTGCATATGGGCATATGTGTGAATAGGTGTAATCTTTTCATTTTATATACCACCCTTAGGGTGAGAAAGTTATGTACATGAGAACATTTTGTAACTTTGTAAATAGTTATGTTTTCCGCTACTTAATTATTTCATGGCTCATGATCTTACCATCGAGTGGGCCCTCTATCGGGTCTCACTCTTTACAATAGTATAGATAGATCACTCCACAATAAAATATATGATTTAGAAACAAGACGCAAAACCCAGACTTATTTGTTGGGTGTTGATGCTTCAAGAATTCGATTTGGAAATAAAAGATAAAAGTGGGGTAGAAAATGTTGTCGCCAACCACTTAAGTTGCATTGAGCCTCAAGATGAGGACAATATACCTATCTGAGATTCTCTACCCGACGATCAACTCATGAAAGTCACCACCGGATTTCCTTGGTATGCTAATATAGTAAACTATCTGGCTTCAGGAATTTTCCCCCATGCTGCTTCCTACCACGATAGAAAGAAATTTCTTCATGACCTCAAGCAATACTTTTGGGATGAACCATACCTTTTCCGCTTATGCGCAGATGGATTATTCCACCATTGTCTCCCTAAAGAAGGAATTATCCCAATCATAGAGCACTATCATTCTGGCCCAACTGGGGGGCACATGAGTTCAAAGAAGACTGCTCTTAAAGTCCTACAGTCAGGTTTCTTCTGGTCAACAATAGCAAAGGATGCCCATGAATTTGTACAATCTTGTTGCAAATGTTAGCTATCTGGAGGGATATCGAAACAAAATGAAATGCCACTAACTCTATGGCAGGAGATTGAACTTTTTGATGATTGGGGAGTGGACTATATGGGTCCATTTCCCCCATCATATGGATTCTCCTATATTTTGGTTGTTGTGGATTACGTATCCAAATGGGTAGAAGTTATACCCACAATATCTTTTGACTCTAAGCCGGTTATTAAGTTGTTCAAGGATATCATCTTTCATAGATTTGGAGTCCCTAGAACAATCATATCCGATGGAGGGTCACATTTCTTGGAAAGAAGCTTCAAAGCTCTTATGCAAAGATACAAAGTAAAACATAAGGTCACTACACCTTATCATCTGCAGACTAGCGGCCAAGTTTAAGTCTCAAGCAAACAATTGAAATCTATCTTAGAGAAAATGTCAATAGAAACCGCACGGATTGGTCCATGAAACTTCCTAATGCTCTATGGGCATATCGTACTGCTTACAAAACAACAATAGGAACAACGTCGTTTCGTTTGGTGTATGGATAGTCGGTGCCATCTCCCAGTTGAATTAGAACACAAAGCATGGTGGGCTATCAAACAATTGAATTTTGATTTCAAAAGTGCTGGTGAATATAGACAACTTCAATTACAAAAGTTGGAGGAACTAAGAATGACTTCCTACCAGAGTATCAGGATCTACAAAGAGCAAACTAAGATGTGGCATGATGGCCACCTTAAAAGGAAGGATATCATTGTCGGAGACAAGGTCCTTCTTTTCAAATCCAAACTAAAAATGTTTCCCAGGAAACTCTACACAAAATGGTCTGGGCCCTTCACTATCAAGCATATCTATCCAACTGGAGCTGTCATCATCTTCGATGACAATGGAGGAGAAAGGATTGTTAATGGCCAAAGACTGAAGAAATACTATACTCCAGCCGATAAAACTCCAAGACAAACTATCAACAGTCAGGACCACACAACCTTAAACTGATCAAGTCAAAACTTCATCGAGCCAGCGACGTAAAATCAAAGCACTGCTTGGGAGGCAACCCAAGAATTGAGTATCTGTTACAACCCCAATTTTTGGGTTCATTTGGAGAGAAATGTAATTTCTCATATTAAAGATATTGGAACAAATAATGATATAATTCGTTTTGAGTAAATGGATTTCGTTTACAATAGCCTTGATTATTGTGTTGTGGGCTTTATTGGCTATTGAGCCCAATAACAAGGAAAATTCAATTAATAAATGAATAATCGAGTTTTGAGAAAAGAAAGATGTAGAAATCTCTAGAAGGCAAAAGAATGTAATCTAAAGAGAGATTTTGTGCCTCTTGGGTTCCTTGGGTCCCAAGGAGTCCAAAGTTGCAAAGAAAATGCAATAAGAAAAGAAAATATTAATTAGATATTTCTTTATTAAGAAAGAAATTGAAAACAATGATAAAATGTGGAAAATAAGTGAAAAGAGGTACAATTGAGTTATCCTTGGTGGATTTTTGTATCCAAAGGATTTGTAATATTAAAAGGAATTCCAATAAGGAAAATAAAAGAGAGATAAAAAGAAGAAATCCTCAAAAAGAGATATTCTAATAAAAAGATAAGGAGAATATGTGAAATAGACATAAATAAAGGCAAATAGATATTCCCCAATATGGGAATCTGTGTTTTTAGGATTTCTTGAGGTCCAAGGAGTCCCAAATAACAAGTTAATGGGTTGAGGAAAGAGAAAATAACCCTTAAATGAATTTTATTAATGAGTAACTTACCTTTGAAGAAATAGTCCTTTTCTTTTGGAGTTTCAGACTCAAATTTGACATGCAAGAAGATAAAGGCAAGAGAGAGAAACCCTTAAATTTTGGTCGGAAAATAGTGCACAGTTTCCGCATTATCCAATTTTAAAAATTACCTAAAGATTAGGTAATTAATTTCCTAAGGTTTTGATGTCACGATGTAATTGGATTATCTTTCCAATTCCCTAGTTTCAGGCTTTATGTGAATCGTTGGATCATGATCCAATGATCAGGAATGACTCCCACAGGTACGAGGAGTCCTGCACCAGGTAGGTTGGAAACGATCCAAATTTGGATAATTGTGAAAAGAGGAAATGGAGTTAGATCGTGTGTTTAGCACCTTTGAACTCGGGACGAAAATCCGGTGAGAACCAACCCTACTTGTTAAGGGTTTGGTCGCCGTTCAAGAGAATCCCCAACCTAGCTGGGACCTGCCCTCGACCCTATATATAGGGTAGGGTGAAGGAGGGAACCAACATGTCTTTTTTCTACCTTAAACGCTGCAGCAGAGTGAGAGGAGGCTTCCTGAGTGCTCAATTCCAAGATCGACCCTGATCTTTCCTATCCGTAACATGTCGACCTCGCCGGAGAAACGACGGTTAGTTGGCGGTGAAGGAGCAGAGCCCGCCACCAATTAAAGGCCCCGTCAGAATCAAGAGGTTTGGACGGAGCTTTTCGACCAGTCAGCTTGCTCACAGATGCACCAACAGCCGGAGTCAACCCTTGAGTTGACTCGGCTAGGCTGCTCGTGAAGCTAGCCTAAGCTTGAAGACGACCCCCGAAAAAATTACTGAAATGCCCTGTTGTGTTTGTTGTTCAGGTATGGGCATATTTGCCTTTTTGGTTGCTTTTGATCGCAAGTAGGCGCGTGCATCTGTGGACGTTGGATCCTAAGTGGACCAACGGTCCATGAATCGGACAATCTATGTTTTTCTAAAATTAGCAAATAAACTAGAAAAAGGAAATTCCCTTGTTAATATCATATCTTTTGATAGAAAACTCAGATGTGGAAAGTTAATACATGAAAAATGATCATAAAAATACGAGGGATGCACTAAAAATGGTTTGGAAGCCTAAATCAGTACACTTTTGTAAAAGTGTTTTATTTTGAGGGAAAAAGTAATAATTTGTGGTTAGAAACCCTAATCGTTGATAAAGAATAGATTTAATCTTCCAAATTAATAAATTCGAGCACTATTAACTTGTTTAATGAAATAGATGGATATTAACCTATTTTCAAAAGGGAATTGCAAGAATCAGGGTTTTAAACCTAATAATGTAATTAATACCCTTAGAAACCCTAAGGTGAGGAAAAAGGGAAGAAGATATAGTAATATGAAAATTAGGGTTTTTGTGGTCCCAACCTGATCTTAAAGATCTTAATGGAAAATAATATAAGATAATTAGGGTTTGATGGATATTTTGATAAAAATAAAGTAAAAGTGGTAAAAAGGAAGTGACACCCTAATTATGGTCAAAACCCTAAAAAGGGCTAGTAACCCTAGGGCGCGATTAGGCCTATTAGACTTGAATACCATGATCCATGATAGAAAACTATTAGATGTATATTTCAGGACTGAATTGTGCTTGCTTGCTTGATTCTAGATTACTTGATTATTTGGATTAATTCTGCATTCAAGACAGCTTGACAGGTATATGGTTACGCCTATGAATATCCCAATTTAGATTCCCGAGGATTTTTGAGGTTTTGTCAATGACATGAGTTAAACTATTGGTTGCATTTAATTCTGGAAAATTATAATGTGGATATGACTATCACCTAAGATATGTGCCTACTAGCTCAGATCCTATTCCCCTCTATAGCTTAATGGGTTGACCTAGTACATGGCTACCAATGGTGTAGGCCCATCAGGTCATTGGATGACTTAGTATATGGCTACCAATGGGGTAGGTCCAGCAAGTCACTTTGAGTCAGAGATTGGACTACCTATGGGTAGTGCCATGCGACTCAACCCTAGATATTGATCTACCTGTTAGGTATGATCATGCAGGGTTTAATAATGATCTACCTAGAGAGAGGTAGTATCGCAGTCCACTATAGGGACAATACAGAGATAGGGGATAGGAAAGGATTGAGTAGTATGGTTTAAAATGTAATCTTGGCTGTTAAATGATAATTGGATGATTACTTTGTTATTATAGTTGCACGATTATTGTTTCCCCACATACCTGCTTCTTGTTGACCGACGTTTTGTTTGTCGGTGTTTTAGGTACAAATGAAAAGAACAAATAGTAAAGTGGCATATGTGGAATTAAATGAGGATTAACGTGCATAGGAGGATTAGTTAGATTAGTATCTTCATGGATAGAAGTTTAGAAATCCCAAATTTTAAAAGGTATGCAAAGTTTTTATTTTTACCATATTTCAGTATAGTTGGTAGATAATAATTGTTATTGATTATTTGTCAAACCTTTGATCCGGGTTATTGGTTAACGGCTCTGACCTTTCGGTCTCCCTTAATTGGGGGTTATCCAGAGGTGGGGTCGTTACAATTGGTATCAGAGCATAGGTTCCTCACTTAATCTTTAATAATTATTAAATTTTACAAAATTCCATAGAACCAAGGGAGTTATTAGAGGATTGTCTGAAAGATTGAGGTGTCTAGAAAAGGATCACGTCCGGGGGCTGGCACACACCACTAGTCGGAATACGAGGACTCTTGGATTGTGTGACTGCCTGGCCAATGTCTTAGGATATGACTCAAAATAAGATACCTTTAGGACTCTGTCATCTCGTTCATCCCTTCTCAACTCAAATTCTATCAAGGACCTTAAGGATTAGGGTTTCCTCTCTTCTCCTCACTCTATTGAGGTATGGGTAAGGTTAATAAGGTCTAAGGAATCCTCCACCAAATTAATGAAAAGCATGTAAATAAGATGTCATGGACATAAGCTTAATAGATTAAGCGCAAACTAAAGAATAGATGCATGCTTGGATCGTATGACACGAGTTGTCATTGCCCTTAGGAGAGACCTGAGGATAGACCTCCTTGTCAGGAGGATGAGTAGAGTGAGTTAGTCTTGGAGGTAGAGACCTCCATTAAAAGTAGAGACCTAGCACATCCTTTGAGGATGATGTTAACCCTAACCCTAAGTGAATGTTAGAGAGAGAGAGATGACATGATGAGTTAGATGTCATGGTTGACCGAGTGTTTGGTTGGACATGTATTTGGGATGCCATAAGAGGTTAGATGACCTAGTAGCTTTGGTGACCCAACCCTGGAGAGGGTCGTGCATGTTAGAGCGAAGGATAGCTCCTTCTTGGATGAGGTTAGAGGAGAACCTATAGAAACCCTATGGGCTTAGGCAAGTAGGGTATAGCTTGCACCTAGAGTGCGTCAGTAGTGCTGACGGTAGGTTGAAACCCTGGTCAAGGGAGTATGTTGGATAGCTTATGTGATAAGCATAAAGATCTAAGGATAATCTTGAGCCAAACATGAGTTGAGCATAGGCTTCACCTAGGTAGGGATATGCTTGTGAGCTTGATCCAACTTCATGGAGAGAGGACCTCTAGTAGTATGGCTGGATGTGGAGTTAGATTTAGAGAGAGAATGCAGGACCCAAGAAAGAAGGTTGGAAGCTTAGATTCTGAGACATGAGGAATAGTGGGGAGTCGAGGATGATGTGACCTAAGTGGATGATAGTGGTTGCCCTATGCTTGACCCCTGGAGGCTAATGATATCTTGGTTATCTTTAGAGGAACCAAACCCTAGAGAGAGGATGATGCTTCTGGTACCTATGGTATAAGTGATTACTTGTTGGATGAGATAAAGAGTTCTTTTGGACCCTGAGGAGGTTTAAGTAACTAGTTGTAAGGCTTTATACCTAGTTGGTTGTCGCAGAAGAGGACACAACTCCAAAGTGTTGCTCGAGTAGAAGGATTATGGAAGTACATGTCATATCTTGGACATGTTTGATTCATGGTTAAGAGATTGAGCATGCAGTTTGACACCCAAAGGTGGACCTAGGGTTCCTAGGCCTAAGCGGGGAAGCAGTGTACCCAATGCTCATAATGAAATTCGAGTCTCTATAGTTTCGAGCATGGTACTCCTCATGTGTATATGAAAAGGGAACCCCTTAAGTTAAGGGTATGTTTGATGAACCCCTCACAACTAAGTTGATCTAATGTTGAGGAAAGAGAACAAGTATGACCTAGTATGATTTAATAGGTGGCCTTCTTGTGTCTTAGTAGCTGCTGGGTTAGGCATGCTCATGTGAATGTAAACCCTAGGGACGGTTGTGACCTTATTGTCAAGAGTTGTAGTTTCCTCCCATCCTGGGAGAGGGACCCTTTTGTAGGGTGTATATCAGTTTTTTTGGTTTTGAGGTAACCTAAAGAGGTTTCTTAGGATCTAGAGAAGCTAAGTGAAGAGTACATGGTAAGAGAATGAACCTGTAGACCCATATTTAACCATCTCTAAGTGCATGTGGATGTGTTACCATGGAGGTTATCGGTATGGGGCCTGACCAAGGTAGGCAGGTCGCCATGACCCTTATGAAAGGATGAAAGTCATCCCATGAATGCAGAGAGAGATGATGAAGGCTTGGGTAAGGTTCTAAGTTGGATATGTACTATAATAGAATCCTAAGTCTATCCCAGGGTCAGGTAGGGATAAGACCGATGGAAGTAGGAGTTGCCTAATTCCCTAATTGCACATGACCATAGGGTCGGGAGGTAACAACTATCATTGTCTGAGGGCCATGGGTTAGGAGATTGATCACCTTCATGAACTCATGGGACCCAAAGGGCAGATGAGTAGGGCACTCTCTGGATGCATAAGGGAAGAGGGATGACCCCAAAAGTGCCAGCACCCTATAGACCTAGAGGAGACGACCAAGGATTGTGTGTGGACCTGAGTAGGTTCGAGATTAGTTTTCCATGGAAGTGACTTTGATATCAAGATGGTTGTTATGTTGAGACATAGGATGCACGTTTCAACTTAAAGGTGTACTGGCAAGGTGGGATGTACCATCTCTACTCTTAGAATAGGAAGAACTCTGAATTTGGACTGCAGCCAAATGCTTATTTCCTCTTGTTATGAGAGTGAGAGATAGGACAGTATGCATGCCATAAACCAAGGACAAAGATGATGTAAGTTGGAACGTTGCTACAAGGTATGAGGATAGAGATGATAACATACCTTTTTGGAGCGAATAATACATGGATAGTTTACAAACACTAAGAGTATTAAGGAGATCATCTTGTGTGGATGTTTTAGCTTAAACTAGGTGGATTTTTGCAAGTGTTACAAGGAATCACAAGGTGGAGTTTGATAACTAAGAGGATGAGCTCAGAGTGTTCTTGATGAAGATAGACTTAGAGTTTGAGATGAGATGATAAGTAGAATACATAGAGGTGTATCTCTTCAACATTACCTAATACCTACGGATGTGAAGTGATAATGGATGCTCTAGTTGAGATATAGATGCCTAGTTTGACTATAGACTAGAAGAGGTTGCACTAGTACAGAAACAACGTTCAACGTCGCTTTTAGAGGTGTCAGTTTTTTCGTAAAACCGACGCTACTCACATTAAATGTCGGTTAATAAGGACATCCGATGTCTATATTTGAAGACCAGCCAGACACGGGTATGGCTTTCATTCAGTGTCGGTTGAAGAAAAGAAACCGACGCCTAAAGAAGCCCGCGAAATCCAATTTTTTCGAGCAAAACAAAATTACGCCAAAGTATCAGATACAACGTCGGTGTTTTAGCTAATAACCGACGCTGAATGAAGATAAAATTTGCGCCAAAAGTTCTAATATGGGCGTCGATTGTCTTATAATAACCGACGTTATAAGTGTGCGCGCGCCGTCCCCGCCAAAATATTTTACACCCTTATTACGTCAGTTTTTTATGGAAACCGACGCGGTTAGGCTGTAGCGTCGGTCATTTAAACAACCGACGCTTATGTTTAACTTAACAGCACCAGCATGAGCGACTCTTCCCCTTTCTCTGTTTCATTCCCGATTCTTCTCAGTTAGGTCCGGCGATTTCTTGCTCGTCGCCGCTCGTTGCTTCCTCCGGTCGTTGCTCGGTGCTGCCTCCGGTCATTGCTCCTCTCCTCTCCTCGCCGCCGCCCCCGCCGGTAGCTGCTTCAGTGCTCTCCTAGCCGCCGCCAGCTTCCTGCCGGTCTCTGCTCCTGGTGGTCGCCCACTAGCTGTTCTCCTCCGTCGATCAAGGTAACCCTTCGATCGTACGCCTTTTTTCCTCCACCGCTGGCTTTCTCTACCTCCGCCGACCTAGACCTCACCCAGGCGGAGCCTAAGTAGGTGCCAGGGCACGCCTAGGGTCCCAAGCCCAGGTGCCCTGCCTAGCTAGGCCTCTGGGCGGATACTTGGGTGGCACCAGGGCACACCTAGGCTGCTGTTGGGGTTTGGATTCATCTACTGGATTGAACGCTAGATCAACCTATACAAAGGATGCCCAAAAAATGCACTGATTTCACCAAGTCACCCCAAAAGCCATTGAAAAATATTCTGATTGTGTTTATTTATGTACTGATTTCATCAAGCTAGTGGAATTTTTTTAAAAGTTATTTACTGATTGTGTTTATTTATGTACTGATTTTTTAATGATTTATTCATCTACTTATTTGTATTTTTCATCTACTTATTTGTATTTTTTTGTCTACTGTTTTTTATTTAGTTATCTACTCATTTGAATTTATTTGTGTACTGCTTTTGAAATTATATAATCATCTAGTGATGTAACTTTATCACAGACTCATTATGAACCATTAGATCTAGATCTTAGGGTATCTCTACCATCCTAACTATGAAATTGGTAACTTGTTTCCTTTTTGAGTATATTGACAATGTTAATCACCTAACTTGAAGAACTAGGATATGAATGATGAAACTAGGATTGTAGGTATATGTAACACCCCAATTTTAATTATGCAAAATTTCCAAATTATTTTAGTCCTTGCATGCTCTTTTCTAATTTAGATAATTGTTGAGGACTCAAATGCAATTTTACCATAATTAGTTTTGCAAAATCACTTATTATGCTCAATAGCTCTCTTACCCTTGTTTTATTTAAAGAAAATGTCTTCATGAATATCTATGCCCTTTTTGTTGAAAAAAATGAGGATAAATGCTTTTATGTCATATTTTATCTCTCATCTGATAATTAGTGATTTCCTTGTGTAATTATTTGCTTAATGGCCCCCATCTTGTCAAATGAGATGAAATAATGTTTAGGGCACGTTTTTATGTTTTTCAATTCTTATTTGAAGAATTAATTGCTTTACTTGCTTTTATCATGGTCATTTAAGTACACATAAGGGTTTTTGTTATTTTAGGCCTAAACCGAATACAAGCATAAAATCCAATTGTATGAGAATATTCTAGACCCTCTAATGTACCTATGGTTCAAATTTGAACCCTTTTTGACCTTGTTTGACCCTTCAATTGATCTAATAAAGGTTTGAATATTAATTGGCTAAGGTTTGAATGAAAATTCCATTTATACAACCGATTTAAGGCATGGTTCGTTTTAAATTAATTGTCACGCGTTACATTCTCGCGTGGGTTCACGGCCGCTGTCGGATCAAGGTTGCGCTGCCAATAGCTGTCGGATCAGTGCCTCTCCGATCAAGGTTGCGCTGCCAGTAGCTTCGCACGACTCCGCCGAATCTTTCTCGACCCTCACTTCACATTTTTCCGCCTTGAGTTTGCACGAGCAACTTCCGAGCTTGCTTCCCCTGTTTCTCACCTTGCGGTGGAGCTGTCCGGGGCTCCTGTGGACATCAGGGCCAGATTTTTTGGCTCAATGGCCTCACCATGGCTCGACGAAGGAGTCGGAAGCCTCCACTCCTTGGCATAGGCACCACTTTTCCGTTTTTGATCAGAGGATCTCACCTCCAGTGTGCGCACCGTGCGCCATGGCTGGGAGGAAGATCCCAGGTCATGCAATGACCTATATGCCCCGCCCTTTTTCTATTTTGACGTTTACAAACAGCAGGGGTATTCTCGAGATTTCACGCCCTCCCTGGTTTCATCAGTTGCGACTGAATTTAAATGGCTAAATGACGATTTTACCCCCCACTCGCCTGATTCATGTGTCACGCGTGCCTTGGGCATTATTGGCATTTCATATTTCATTTATATCAGCTTTAATCGAGTTTTCTAATTTCTGATTGGTCCAGAGTGCAAAATTCATAACTTTTGCATACGACCTCAGAAAAATATAAATATATATGTTTTGGAAAGGATTTTCAATGAGGAATCCGATTTTCAGGTTTTTATCGACTGATTTTGCTGTTTTAACACCTCAATATTTATATGAGCAAATTAGGGTTTAAATTGAATAACAAATGATAATTATGTTAATTTCAGGTGTTTAAAGGAATCCAATTGGTCAAACCAGGTTTGACCTAGGTGTTTTAGTTCAAGGTAAGCGGGCCATGCCTTTGGCATAGTAAATTTGCATTATTGAATGATTATGATATATTATGCTTCTTTTATGTTGAAGTCTTGAAAAGTACATGTTTTTCCTCAATATACATGATTATTGGATGTTGGTTGTTATAAGCTAAGTCTAAGAGTAGAAATCCCATTAAGATTATGGTTTATGATTAAGATAAAAGAAATTAAGATTAAAAGGGAATAAGTTTCCCAATCATGCTTAAGAGGGAGAAATCCCATTATGGTCATGGGGAGAAATCCCAACCATGTTCAAGAGGGAGAAATCCCAATTAAGATTAAGTTTAAGGTATTAAGAAGATAAGTAAAGTTTAAGAAAGATCATGAATAATAGAAATTTATTTAGATTTATATGCACCTTGTTATGGGCTTTCTGAGCAATTATGGGCTTTCCGAGCATTCATGGGCTCCTTATGGGGCATTAAGAGAGGAGCATATTTTTCTAGTAAATTTCTTTCTGTAAAAGACAATAAGAAATGATTCATGTTAAATGCATGTTCATGATTATGTTAAGTCACTTGTATAGTTTTATGTCTTATAATATGCCAATGCCGCTTACTTACTATGTTTGTTTTCCTTTGCATGGATGGGGACGAGATGTCTGCATGAGTTGGAGCCAAGGAGAAGGAAACATCTTGAGAGTACCAAGGACCCAGAGATACAAGGAGTTGTTGCCTGGTGGGACGTCCATCTATGGAGATCCTATCATTATCTAGTTTATGTTTAGTATAGCTTTGGAAAACTGATGTAGCTTTTATTCCAAGAACTTATGTATGAATCTATGTTTTCATAATGCCAAGTGTTATTTGTTCCTTGTTATGAGATCATGTATGTGACATTTCCTCCCAAATATGCCAAGTACCCCACATTATGGATAATGTTGGGGATTAGGCTGTGCTTCCTCTGGTTACGTAAGAAACCCTAGGGAGGGGTGTTACATTAATGGTATCAGAGCAAGGAATAGATGGCCACTAAGGCAACATTAGAGATTCATATTATGTTCTAATATCATGTTATGTTTACCCTTTCAGATGGCCCCTAAGAGGAAGGAGAAGGTTGGTGAGTCAAGGAACTCACACGGATCCTCTAGTGGTGATAAGACTGAAGACATGAACCACGTCCCTCCACCAATCACCCTAGATGCCCTAGTAGCAGCCTTGACCAATGCCCTCCAACCTAGAGCTCCACCTAGAGCACATGAGATCTCCCTCGTAGACTTCTTGAAGATTAAACCCGATGCTTTCCATGGTGAAGATGAGGTTGATTTAGTAACCAAGGCTGAGGAGTGGCTGAGCAACATGGAACATTTCTTTAGAGACCTAGAGTGTCCCCCACGTAGCAGGGTTAGATTTGCCACCCATATGCTCAAGGGTGCAGCCCGTACTTGGTGGCAAAACCTCTTAGCCTCTAGGGAAGATGATGACCCTCCTTTCTCTTGGGATGAGTTTATAGAAGTCTTCAATGACCATTATGTATCTGAAGCCATGTTAGAAAGGAAGGAGGATGAGTTTTTTAACCTTAAGCAAGTGGGTGACATGACTGTCACTGAGTATGCCATGAAGTTCCGTAAGCTCCAAAAGTATGGTCCTGAGTACACTGAGCTAAAGAGAGCTAAGAAGTTCATTAGAGGACTTAAACCCGACCTAAGTTTTGCCTTGTCTGGTAGAGGACACCGGACCATGCAATCGGCCTTGGATGCAACCCTAGAATTGGAGGAGCATCCTGGGAGGAATCATAAGAAAGAGGTACCCCAAAACAATCGTCACCATCAGCCCCATCAACCACATCCACCCTCCAACAACAAGAGAAAAGCCCCTGAGCCTTCCCCTGAGAATGGGAGAACCCCATGCCCCAAGTGTAAAAGAAACCATGGTGGTCCTTGTAGGTTTGGGACTTCTGTTTGCTACTATTGTGGTGAGGAAGGGCATATCAAGCCTAATTGCCCTAAGCTTGCAAAGAAGGATCCCAACCACAACCAAGCTAGGAACCCTAATCCTCCACCCAAGGTCAAACCAAGGCTCTTCACCATGCAAATGTCTGATGGAGAAGAGGAAAATGATCAAGGTAAGGGTAGTTGAGTAATTTATGTTTAATCATAATGCTTTGTTTATGTATTCTCCTTTTATAATAAAAATTGTATGGAAAGATTTGTATGCTTATGTGAAAACCTTAAGGTGGGTAGAAACCCTAGGAAATTTTGAGGACAAAATTTATTTAAGGTGGGTAGTATTGTAATACCCCAATTTTAATTATGCAAAATTTCCAAATTATTTTAGTCCTTGCATGCTCTTTTCTAATTTAGATAATTGTTGAGGACTCAAATGCAATTTTACCATAATTAGTTTTGTAAAATCACTTATTATGCTCAATAGCTCTCTTACCCTTGTTTTATTTAAAGAAAATGTCTTCATGAATATCTATGCCCTTTTTGTTGAAAAAAATGAGGATAAATGCTTTTATGTCATATTTTCTCTCTCATCTGATAATTAGTGATTTCCTTGTGTAATTATTTGCTTAATGGCCCCCATCTTGTCAAATGAGATGAAATAATGTTTAGGGCACGTTTTTATGTTTTTCAATTCTTATTTGAAGAATTAATTGCTTTACTTGCTTTTATCATGGTCATTTAAGTACACATAAGGGTTTTTGTTATTTTAGGCCTAAACCTAATACAAGCATAAAATCCAATTGTATGAGAATATTCTAGACCCTCTAATGTACCTATGGTTCAAATTTGAACCCTTTTTGACCTTGTTTGACCCTTCAATTGATCTAATAAAGGTTTGAATATTAATTGGCTAAGGTTTGAATGAAAATGCCATTTATACAACCGATTTAAGGCATGGTTCGTTTTAAATTAATTGTCACGTGTTACATTCTCGCGTGGGTTCACGGCCGCTGTCAGATCAGGATCCAACGGCGCCGAGATTCTCTTCTTCCTCCGTTTCACCCCGCGTGCAAGACCGTTTCACAGTGATATCTTCGGCGACCTCGTTCTCCCTCCTCAATGAATCATTCCCCTTGATTCCTTCCCCAGTGAAACCGCGAGATCGATCCGAACACAGAGAGCCCTCGCACACCCTCTCCCTTGACCTATACAAGAAACGCCCATTTTAGGGCTCCGACACCCTCTCCTCCTTGCAAGCACAGCCGTCACCTCGGTGCATCTCCCATCTATTTAAGGGTGCCAAAAGCACCACCGGACTGCAAGCTTCCTTCCTCCTCGGTCAATTGCGACTCACCTACCCCCAAGCTCCCCAACCTACTCGACTTTACTTCCCGGCGAGTTTGACTCCACTCTAGCCTGCACCGGAACCTCGGGTCCAATTGGAGCGTCGGTGAGCATCCTCAGAGCTTCACCTTCGTTCTCCCTTTCTCAGTTGATCTCGCGGTCGCCCCTTCTAGCGGGACTTGTACTCCGCCGTCGGACCTTGCCGGCGCTGACCGCCACGGCGCGTCAGTGCCTCTCCGATCAAGGTTGCGCTGCCAGTAGCTTCGCACGACTCCGCCGAATCTTTCTCGACCCTCACTTCACATTTTTCCGCCTTGAGTTTGCACGAGCAACTTCCGAGCTTGCTTCCCCTGTTTCTCACCTTGCGGTGGAGCTGTCCGGGGCTCCTGTGGACGTCAGGGCCAGATTTTTTGGCTCAATGGCCTCACCATGGCTCGACGAAGGAGTCGGAAGGCTCCACTCCTTGGCACAGGCACCCCTTTTCCGTTTTTGATCAGAGGATCTCACCTCCAGTGTGCGCACCGTGCGCCATGGCTGGGAGGAAGATCCCAGGTCGTGCAATGACCTATATGCCCCACCCTTTTTCTATTTTGACATTTACAAACAGCAGGGGTATTCTCGAGATTTCACGCCCTCCCTGGTTTCATCAGTTGCGACTGAATTTAAATGGCTAAATGACGATTTTACCCCCCACTCGTCTGATTCATGTGTCACGCGTGCCTTGGGCATTATTGGCATTTCATATTTCATTTATATCAGCTTTAATCGAGTTTTCTAATTTCTGATTGGTCCAGAGTGCAAAATTCATAACTTTTGCATACGACCTCAGAAAAATATAAATAAATATGTTTTGGAAAGGATTTTCAATGAGGAATCAGATTTTCAGGTTTTTATCGACTGATTTTGCTGTTTTAACACCTCAATATTTATATGAGAAAATTAGGGTTTAAATTGAATAACAAATGATAATTATGTTAATTTCAGGTGTTTAAAGGAATCCAATTGGTCAAACCAGGTTTGACCTAGGTGTTTTAGTTCAACGTAAGCGGGCCATGCCTTTGGCATAGTAAATTTGCATTATTGAATGATTATGATATATTATGCTTCTTTTATGTTGAAGTCTTGAAAAGTACATGTTTTTCCTCAATATACATGATTATTGGATGTTGGTTGTTATAAGCTAAGTCTAAGAGTAGAAATCCCATTAAGATTATGGTTTATGATTAAGATACAAGAAATTAAGATTAAGAGGGAATAAGTTTCCCAATCATGCTTAAGAGGGAGAAATCCCATTATGGTCATGGGGAGAAATCCCAACCATGTTCAAGAGGGAGAAATCCCAATTAAGATTAAGTTTAAGGTATTAAGAAGATAAGTAAAGTTTAAGAAAGATCATGAATAATAGAAATTTATTTAGATTTATATGCACCTTGTTATGGGCTTTCCGAGCAATTATGGGCTTTCCGAGCATTCATGGGCTCCTTATGGGGCATTAAGAGAGGAGCATATTTTTCTAGTAAATTTCTTTATGTAAAAGACAATAAGAAATGATTCATGTTAAATGCATGTTCATGATTATGTTAAGTCACTTGTATATTTTTATGTCTTATAATATGCCAATGCCGCTTACTTACTATGTTTGTTTTCCTTTGCATGGTTGGGGACGAGATGTCCGCAGGAGTTGGAGCCAAGGAGAAGTAAACATCTTGAGAGTACCAAGGACCCAGAGATACAAGGAGTTGTTGCCTGGTGGGACGTCCATCTATGGAGATCCTATCATTATCTAGTTTATGTTTAGTATAGCTTTGGAAAACTGATGTAGCTTTTATTCCAAGAACTTATGTATGAATCTATGTTTTCATAATGCCAAGTGTTATTTGTTCCTTGTTATGAGATCATGTATGTGACAATTCCTCCCAAATATGCCAAGTACCCCACATTATGGATAATGTTGGGGATTAGGCTGTGCTTCCTCTGGTTACGTAAGAAACCCTAGGGAGGGGTGTTACAGTATAAGAATGGCAACACATGTATTTGTTGGCCTAGAAACCCATCCAAGATTTACTCATTAGGAGTAAATCTTGGATAGTCCCCGGTTTGGGACTGTTCTTGAACACCTAATCTCACTTAGGATGTAAGTGTATAATGTGTATTGGGTTTTTGAGAAAATTTCGGTAGCATTTCCCTGTTTGTTCTCTAAGTACATATGTACTTAGAGAACAGCAGGGAAATGCTACCGAAATTTTCTCGAAAACCCAATACGCATTATACACTTACTAGTGAGATTAGGTGTTCAAGAATGGGATAGGTGGTACACATTTATTATATATAAGATTGACAGCACATGTATTTGTTGGCCTAGAAACCCGTCCAAGATTTACTCATTAGGAGTAAATCTTGGATAGTCCCCAGTTTGGGACTATTCTTGAACACCTAATCTCACTTAGGATGTAAGTGTATAATGTGTATTGGGTTTTCGAGAAAATTTCGGTAGCATTTCCCCATTTGTTCTCTAAGTACATATGTACTTAGAGAACAGCAGGGAAATGCTGCCGAAATTTTCTCAAAAACCCAATACACATTATACACTTACTAGTGAGATTAGGTATTCAAGAATGGGATAGGTGATACACATTTATTATATATAAGAATGACAACACATGTATTTGTTGGCCTAAAGTTTTAACCATGCAAAAACTCTAATCTCTTAACCCTAGACCCTAATCTTGTTGTAATATATACTTGTTTTCTCTTTGATCATAGAATGGATAGATCATGGATGCCCATTCGCAATCGCTGCACCCTAGAGTTTATTTCTGGTCTTGACCAGTTTATTAGATTTGCCGAGAAACATAGGAAACAACCTGGAGATAGGTTCTACTATCCATGTAGGCATTGCGGTAACAGCTTGAAAGTCAGCACTGGTGACGAAATCAAAAGTCATGTCATGTGCAACGGGATTGTACAAGGCTATACAGAATGGCACTGGCATGGAGAGATTTTAAACCCAAAACCAGTGGATTTCGATAGTAGTGCTTGTGTGGAAGAAGAAATTGCCTATGATGATGTAGATGTGAATGAACCAGTTCCAGTAGACATCGTTGATGCGATGCTGGATAGTTGTGGGGTAGAGCACACCGATCCACCTCCCATTTTTAGAAACATTGTGCATGATGCTGAGATATCGTTATACACAGGTTGTACTAAGTTTACGAAGCTTAGAGCTGTGTTGAGATTGTATAAGTTGAAAGCTAACAATAGATGGAGCGACAAAAGCTTCACGTCATTGTTGTCTTTGTTGAAAGAAATGCTTCCTGAAGGAAACAAGCTGTCAATCTCAACATACCAGGTAAAGAAATTGTTGTGCCCAATGGGAATGGATGCCAAGAAGATACACGCATGCCCGAATGATTGTGTATTATTTCAAAAGGCCTATGTGGATTTGAAAGATTGTCCAAAATGTGGTGCGTCACGGTATAAATTGACGACTTCGGGGGAGTCCAAAACTGGTTCTCCTGCCAAGGTGATGTGGTATCTACCTATAATATCACAGTTTCAACGCCTGTTTGCCAATCTGATAGATGCGAAGAATTTGAGGTGGCATGCAGATGTTAAGAAAAATAATGATGGGATCCTACGACATGTGTCTGATTCCCCACAGTGGAAGAAGATTGATCTATTGTACCCTGAATTTGGTGAAGAAGTCAGGAATCTAAGACTTGGGCTTTGTACAGATGGGATGAATCTATATGGGACATTGAGCAGACAACATAGCACTTGGCCAGTCATGCTTGTTATATACAATCTTCCTCCCTGGCTGTGTATGAAAAATAAGTACGTAATGTTGTCGTTGTTGATATCGGGCCCTAAACAACCTGGAAATGACATCGATGTTTATCTTGAACCTCTGATTGATGACTTAAAGAAACAATGGGGTGAAGGTGTGATGACCTATGATGCTTCACGAAGAGAGACATTTTGTTTGCATGCTATGTTGTTTTGCACTATTAATGACTTTCCAGCATATGAGAATTTGTCTGGATATAGTGTCAAAGGAGATAAAGCGTGTCCTATATGTGAAGAGAACACTGATTCAACAAGACTAAAACATGGCGGTAAGACTGTATATCTCGGTCATCGAAGGTTTCTTCCAAAATTCCATCTGTATCGTTGGAAGCGCAAAGCATTCAATGGATTGAATGAGGAACGGAGTGCACCTAAACCTATACCAGGGGAGGTTGTTTATGAAAGAGTAAAAGACTTTGTCAATGAATTTGGTAAGAGATCACAATGTACTATGGCCACACGGAGTGACAAATCTTTATTCAAGAAGAAGTCAATATTTTGGGATCTTCCTTATTGGAGTTCTTTGACAGTCAAGCATTGTATCGATGTCATGCACGTTGAGAAAAATGTTTGTGATAGTGTAATTGGTACTTTGTTGAATATACCAGGTAAGACTAAAGATGGGATAAAATCCAGACTGGACCTACATGAAATGGGAATAAGGTCAGAATTAACAGAATTTCGTGAAATGGGAAATCGGAGAACATACTTACCTCCCGCTTGTTACACATTGTCTAGAAAGGAGAAAGCTTTTTGTGAATGTTTGGTAAATGTTAAGGTGCCACAGGGTTACTCATCCAACATCCGTAGATTGGTATCAATGAAAGATCTGAAGTTGATAGGTCTTAAATCTCATGATTGTCACACTCTAATGCAACAAATATTGCTTGTGGCAATTAGGTCTATATTGCCAAAGCATGTAAGGTTTGCAATCACCAGACTTTGTTTCTTTTTCAACAGTCTGTGCAGCAAAGTTATTGACCCTGATACTCTCGATAAATTTCAAAGAGAAGTGGTTGTTACCCTATGTCAGCTTGAGATGTATTTTCCTCCATTGTTCTTTGATATCATGGTACATCTTGTTGTCCACTTGACTAGGGAAGTGAAAATGTTGGGACCAGTTTTCTTGCATTGGATGTATCCATTTGAACGATACATGAGCGTTTTTAAAAGTGATGTTCGAAATCGTTATCGGCCTGAAGGGAGTATTATTGAGGGTTATGTGGCGAGAGAGGTTATGGATTTTTGCAATGACTTTCTCAGTGGTAATGACACTCCTGATAATGACAAGAATATTGACGAGCAATTTGGCAAAGGAATTTTGGGATCACGTGTGAAAGTAATCAGCCTTGAGCAGTTGGAACAAGGTCATTTGTATATTTTGCACAACATGGACGAAGTGAACGTTTATATCGAGGAACATACCAATTTCATCAAGAGACAATATCCTCGAGCCAATACAATGTGGCTTTCTAGAGAGCATAACAATACATTTATTAAGTGGTTTGAAAATAAAGTCTTACATCAACTATCTCAAACACCAGATGATATTACTGAAACTATCAAATGCCTCACCTTTAAACCAAAATTGACTGTTATGTCTTATGAAGGGTATGACATTAATGGATTCACATATTACACAAAGCGCCAAGATGATAAGAGTTTCGTCCAAAACAGTGGGGTCACCCTTCAAGCATCGACTATGTTTTTTGCAAGTGCAAAGGATAAGAGTCCACGTGAAGCTAAAATGTCATATTACGGTGTCATTGAAGACATATGGGAGTTTGACTACATAGATTTCAGAATTCCGCTCTTCAAATGTAATTGGGTTGATAACACCAAAGGAGTTATAGTGGATGAATTGGGTTTCACTTTAGTGAACTTTGAAAAGATTGGCGAGAAGGATGAACCATTCATATTGGCATCACATGCGAAACAAGTATTTTATATCGATGATCCTGTAAATGATAAATGGTCGGTTGTTCTTCATGGTAAAAGACAGTTCATTGAAGATCCTATAGATGAAGAACAATACTATGATAAGTATGATGACTCCAGTCCATTCTCAGTTGGGTTGCCAACACCAGCAAATATTGAAGCTAATGATGACTTGTATGTGCGCGGAGATCACAATGAAGGATTGTTAATTGATAAAAATTTGCAATATTAGAGGCATGTTTATACAATGTTTTTTTTATATGTTTTACAATGTGAATTACTTTACAATGTGAATGTGAACTTTACAATGTGAATTTTACAATGTGAATTACTTTATAATGTGAACTTTACAATGTGAATTACTTTACAATGTGAATGTGAACTTTACAATGTGAATTTTACAATGTGAATTACTTTACAATGTGAATGTGAACTTTACAATGTGAATTTTACAATGTGAATGTGAACTTTACAATGTGAGCTTTACAATCTGAATTACTTTACAATGTGAACTTTACAATGTGAATGTGAATTTTCAGATGGCTGAGCATTCTCCTGATGACCGTGTTGATGATTACCGTGAGGGTGAGGACATCAATGCGCCGCCTCACAATGTATGTTTTAAAAATATATCATATATTTATATCACATGTACCATATGAAGCACTTGAGGCACTTGTACCATCTGAAGCACTTGAGGCACTTGTACCATCATATATTTATATCATATTATTTAGTCAACTTTTAGGTTGATGATGCACATGTACCATTTGAAGCACTTGAGGCACTTGATCAGCAACACCAAAAAGTTGACAGGAGAAGGGGCATCACTATGATGAAGAAGTTAATAGTGCAAAAGGGCGATGGACCCAAACTTGTTGTGGATTTTGATGATGCAGGAAATGCATCTGGTGTGAATCGCAATTCATTTATTTCATATCTTGGGTATGTTACTCGTAGCGATTGTGGTTGTAAGATAGATTCTTGGCATAAAGTTTCTAAGGAGAAGAAAGACGTAATATGGAAGGATTTATGCGTGAGTTATTATTACTTTGCAATTCTATTTTGTAGATTACTATTTTTTTGGATACTAGTTAATAGCAATTCTAATTTGCAGAGTATATTTGAATTGGATGAAAAGTTGCATCGTAAATGCGTGATGCAACGCTGTGGGAGAGTCCTAAGGAACTATAGGACAAATCTCACCCGAGAATACATAAAAGAAGCTGACAAGAGGAAGAAGACAACCACTGAATAGTGGGACTTCCTGGACAAAGAAGAATGGGACGCGTTTGTTGCTTCAAGACAAACGAATGAATTCAAGGTATTAGACGTCAGTCTCAATCTCATTAATATATGTTGTATTCACCTATTCAAGATTAACATTTACTGTTACTAACCAAATCATTAATGTGTATACTAACTAGGCCCTCAGTGAGGCACAAAGATCAAGGCATGCACTGAATGTGCATGACCACACAATGGGTCCAAAGGGGTATGCAGGCATTCGCCAAAGACTACAGTCTGAGGCAACTGCTCAGTCTGCTACTACTTAGGAGTCCTCTACTATAGGTAGCACACCTCTGCCTCGCCATGATATCTGGATAGCTGGGAGGCAAAATAAGATGGGAGAAATAAGGAAGCCCGCAACTGCTGAGGCGGCTACAAAAATGGTAAAATATAACTCTTACAACAATCATTTGAATATTGATTAGTTGTGGTGTTTACTTAATTACAAATTTTTGTTTTGGCGATTAGCGGGAGCTGCACGAGTTGAGGAAATAAGGCAAGTTCATCCCTGAGGGCACAAGGGATGAATTGACAGTTGCTCTGGGTAACCTAGAGCATCCTGGACGTGTTAGGGCTGCAGGCGCTGGTGTGGGCATCACAGCTTTTTTTGGGCCATCCCAGCGCAAACATGTCCCAAAAGTGGGACTTTCACAAGAAGAGGTAACATATTTTTTCCTTGTAGATGTTACTGTAAAAGAGAATTCAATAATTAGAATTTGACGTTTATTTTATCAATGTATAGGTAGATAAGCTATTTGATAGGAAACTCGAAGAAGCAATGAAAAAGTGGCAGGCATCTCAGACTGCCACTTACCAGACAGTACCTATCGTGTCTCCTACTACAGGCTCTACTCCTATTGCAGAGGTTGGGAGTAATCCTGTAGACCCACCACCTAGCAAATCTGTTGTAAGTATTTTTATGACATAGTAACTAGTTTTTTAATTCAAGATGATATGTTTTCAAGATGATATGTATATATGTATATAACATTCTTTACACAAAAATTTGTAGGGGTTGAAGCCATGCCGTCTAAAAGTTAATGAATATGTCGTTGCAGAGGCGTCGGCTTACCCATTCATACCAGGGGAAATGTTTCATGGGTCTCCATTACCAGCTGGTTGGATTCGTGTGAGCCCGGTACATATATTCCCCAAGTGGATGGATCTTCCATTGCCATATGCCCACCCAGATTTTGAAACGCTTGGTGAGGCAGAAGGTGGAGTGATATTGTGGCTAAAAGCGGATGTCATCTTTACTGAAATTGTATGGTAAATTTACATTACGTTAAATTGTTAGTGTGTATATATGATGTCAGTCGATCTGAAATTATTATATATATATACAGGTTAAAAAGAAGACACCCACAACATCTAGGCCTCCACTTCCACCTCCTACATTACCCAGTTGGGTTCCACAGGACCTAACTGTCCCGTTAGGTCCTAACTGTAGGGGTATGGCAATACGGTTAGGCGAACATGATATAAACTGCCCTATAACTGTTTCTATAGATTCAGATGTTGCAGGTCAATCATACGAAAGCAAACTATTTATATAAGATATTTTGGAGTTGTTTCGATATGATTGGCTAAATACATCTGTGATAGAGCTATGGATAAGGTGAGATCTTCTTTATACATCCATATACCTTGTATAGGATCTGGTGATCTGGTTTCTTATTTATTAATGCATGCGTAATTAATACATATTTTGCAGCTACTTAGACAAGATATGTGCATATTTTGCATTCAAACATGTAGGATTTTTGATTCCATCTTTGATTAGTCTAGTAGCTAAAGACCCTCCGTCAGTTCAACAATACTGCTGTGAGGCTTTTTCAATTTTTGCTCAAAATAAGAAGACGATGATAATGGCTCCATTCAATGTAGAGTAAGTTTACTTTGCTTATTATAATTTGGACTTAAGAAAATTACATTTTTATTGTGGATTTTGAGTTATTAATTTTTAACTTTTTTACCTCTAGTGGTATGCATTGGGAGTTACTGGTTATTGTCCCCAAGGCATTCACTGTCTATTATCTAGATCCTAAGGGGAGTAAATTGAATACAAAATATGGACACATAATGAAAATGGCATTATTCCGGTGAGAAATATTTCATTTTCATATTCGTTAACATATGTTATTACATTACTATTTAATTATGCAATGTACTGTGCTACATTAACATGTAGGGGTTTTGATGAGTTCAAAAAGGCTGGAGGAAAGGTCCCCACAAAAAAGAACCAGCCAATAATTTGGAAGAACGTGAAAGTAAGCTCCCGACTGCAATATATGTATATATTATTTATGTGAACAATGCTTAATTAGTTATATTTTTTAATATTTTGTATGTTTGAATTTATAGTGTGCCACACAAGACAACGGATGGGCATGTGGATACTACGTGATGCGATTTATGCACATGATTATCAAATATGCCGCAATGGACATCGATTGTATTGCTGAGGTATTATATAGTCTCATTAGATAATATGAAATATATCAATATTATTTATAGCTCATTAATTATATATATACATCATTCTCTTTACAGGTGTTTACAACTGACCACACTACAGGAAATGCCTTACCAGATGTACATAATCCCTATATGACGGGAGAATTAAATGAAGTAAGAGAAGAATGGGCAACAGCCATACAAGTAGTGGGGGATTTAAGATATGATTGGGATGTTGATAGCGAGTAATGACTAAAGAATGATATTTTGTAAATGAATTTCTGAATTATAATATATGTGTGAATGTTTCTACATGTCTGGATGTTTCTACATGTGTCTGAGTGAAAATGAATGAAATTGTTGGTCGCTATATGAATGTTTCTATATGTGAATGTGAAAATGAATGGAACTACAGATTGCTATCTACATGAATGTTTCTAAATGTGTGAAAATCAAATGGAACTACAGGTTGCATTGCTAAATGTGTGAATATCTTTGTTGTTAATTTTGTAGGTTTGTGGCCTGTAGTTGGCTGATATCAATGGATGTCGTAAAACCTGCAGTTCATAACTGAACTGTAGGTTTCTCATCCTGCGACCAGCCATACAACACGTCTATAGACTGATAGCAAAAAAAAACAAACAATAGGCGTCGGTTATTTGTATAAAACTAACGCCACATCGTTACAGTGTCGGTTTCTAATAGTAACCGACGTCTAATTCCTTAACACCACGGTTGTGCTGGCCAGCACGGCCGTGTTGGTAATGCTATGACGTCGGTTTATTATATACTACCTGACGCCTATAGTGCCCAAGATGGCACCATTTCTGTGGCGCGAAGGTATATGGCGTCGGTTTTTATCTAATAACCGACGTCTATGTACTTGCACGAAGGTATACGACGTCAGTTTCTTATCTAAAAATCGATGCCTATAGTGCCCTGCTGGCGCGTTTTCGGTGGTGCGCGATAGGTTGTGGCGTCACTTTTTGAACCGACGTGTAACAGCTGGGCTTTTAGCGTCGCCCACATAGGTGTCACTTAGAAACCGACACTAAAGGCCTTAAATAACCGACACTAAAGGTCGTTTATGTACTAGTCTTGTTAGGCAAACCCTAAGTGTGAGAAAGAAGATATGTTAGCTAACACTCAGATGTAACGAAGTTTGTTGATCAAGTAAATGGTTGTGGTTAGCTCGCCTATTCCTTGATGCAATGGAGGGATGGTTGTAGAACCTTAGATGCACTTCTTTGGATAGGAAGGTAATAAACCCTGATGAGAGTGGTTTAGGATTTTTGAGGAATCAACCTTGAAGAATCGTGACATACAGGAAATCATGATTTTAAGTTCATCCTATACCGTGAAACTACAAAGATAGTAAATGATAGAAGTACTTGGGATGCTTAAGTTGCATGTAGCATGTAGCCATGCAATCCATGAGGTGAAGGATGAACACCAGTAACCCAGTGCATGGATATAAAGTATAAAGAGTTCCCGAGAGCGAATGAGAGTTCATCACTATGGATGTTGTGAGTCTCCCCTAGACCAAGGAAGGTCAAGATGCAATATGGGTTATGGTAGATCGCCTTACCTAGATAACATGAGAAAGAAAGAGTGATGTCAAGGGACGGATTCAGTTGAACTACTTAAGAGAGAGAGATGGTTCAACTTCACCATGATGTGAGTTCAAAAGTTCTTGAGTGTGACCTAAAGGTTCACTTCCATGAGGTGGAAGTAGATACAGGAAGAACGCGATGTTAGTACCGCTTATCACCCCTAACTAATGGTTAGTTTGATCCAAACTAGAGGGTCTGATGAGGGCAAGTGTGCTTGTTCAGGGTGATACAAAGAGATAGTTCTTAAGATGTGATGTTAACCACCATAGCCTTTATCGGGATGCAAGAAGTTCTATAGGGAGGTTGTGTCGGTCACCACTTCATTAAGATGATGTTGGTGAAGGAGGCCTCACAAAGGTCAGAAGTGTGTGCAGATGAAGTCGCTTTGATTGTGCATTGGCTGAGAGAGAGCCCATAGATGAAATGAGTCGTGAGCTTAGAGATGAAATGAGTCGTGAGCTGATGCAAAGTAGACTGACATGCAGTTCACTGTGGGAGAATATGTGATGTGAAAATCTGACCCCCTCTAAGCTACAACTGAGAAAGCTGAGTCCCCGATATATGGGTCCATTTGAGACAGATTGGGGGAGAAGGTTGTGTTTAGCCTTACCCCTCAGGATAACATGATGTATAATGTATTACATGAGTCCAATCTAGAGCACTATGTGAGGTACCCATGCCATGTGCTGAGCCCTGAACCTATTCAACTTTTGAGAGGTTGAAATGTCATGAGTCACCTATGAGGGTATGATATACCAAGGTGAGAAAGAACTCAGATGGAAGAATATGAGATGGTGAAGGTTCTTGGGAAGCACCATGGAAAGGGTGAAGCCACATGGGAGCCCTGATGGACGTAAGAAAGACTTATCCTGTTTGTTTGTTCACTTGATGGAATTTTGAGGACAAAATTCTTATAAGAGGGGAAGGATGTTACAACCCCAATTTTTGGGTTCATTTGGAGAGAAATGTAATTTCTCATATTAAAGATATTGGAACAAATAATGATATAATTTGTTTTGAGTAAATGGATTTCGTTTACAATAGCCTTGATTATTGTGTTGTGGGCTTTATTGGCTATTGGGCCCAATAACAAGAAAAATTCAATTAATAAATGAATAATCGAGTTTTGAGAAAAGAAAGATGTAGAAATCTCTAGAAGGCAAAAGAATGTAATCTAAAGATAGATTTTGTGCCTCTTGGGTTTCTTGGGTCCCAAGGAGTCCAAAGTTGCAAAGAAAATGCAATAAGAAAAGAAAAGATTAATTAGATATTTCTTTATTAAGAAAGAAATTGAAAACAATGATGAAATGTGGAAAATAAGTGAAAAGAGGTACAATTGAGTTATCCTTGGTGGATTTTTGTATCCAAAGGATTTCTAATATTAAAAGGAATTCCAATAAGGAAAATAAAAGAGAGATAAAAAGAAGAAATCCTCAAAAAGAGATATTCTAATAAAAAGATAAGGAGAATATGTGAAATAGACATAAATAAAGGCAAATAGATATTCCCCAATATGGGAATCCGTGCCTTTAGGATTTCTTGAGGTCCAAGGAGTCCCAAATAACAAGATAATGGGTTGAGGAAAGAGAAAATAACCCTTAAATGAATTTTATTAATGAGTAACTTGACTTTGAAGAAATAGTCCTTTTCTTTTAGAGTTTCAGACTCAAATTTGACATGCAAGAAGATAAAGGCAAGAGAGAGAAACCCTTAAATTTTGGTTGGAAAATAGTGCATAGTCTCCGAGTTATGCAAGTTGCAAAATTACCTAAAGATTAGGTAATTAATTGCCTAAGGTTGTGATGTCACGATGTAACTGGATTATCTTTCCAATTCCCTGGTTTCGGGCTTTATGTGAATCGTTGGATCACGATCCAATGATCAGGAATGACTCCCACAGGTACGAGGAGTCCTGCGCCAGGTAGGTTGGAGACGATCCAAACTTGGATCATTGTGAAAAGAGGAAAGGGAGTTAATTCGCATGTTTAGCACCTTTGAACTTGGGAGGAAAATCCGGTGAGAACCAAACCTACTTGTTAAGGGTTTGGTTGTCGTTCAAGAGAATCCCCAACCTAGCTGGGACCTGCCCTCGACCCTATATATAGGGGAGAGTGAAGGAGGGAACCGACATGTCTTTTTGCTACCTTGAACACTGCGGCGGTGTGAGAGGAGGCTTCCTGAGTGCTCAACTCCAAGATCAACCCCGATCTTTCCTATCTATAACATGTCGACCTCACCGGAGAAACAACGACTAGTTGGCGGTGAAGGAGCAGAGCCTGCCACCAATTAAAGGCCTGGTTAGAATCGAGAGGCTTGAATGGAGCTTTTGGACTAGTCAGCTTGCTGACAGACGCACAAACGGTCGGAGTCAACCCCTGAGTTGACTCGGCTAGGTTGCTCGTGAAGCTAGCCTGAGCTTGAAGACGACCCCCGACAAAATTACTGAAATGCCCTTCTGCGTCTGTTGTTCAGGTATGGGCATATTTGCCTTTTTGGTTTCTTTTGATCGCAAGAAGGTGTGTGCATCTATGGATGTTGGATCCTAAGTGGACCAGCGGTCCATGAATCAGACGATCTGTGTTTTTCTAAAATTAGCAAATAAACTAGAAAAAGGAAATTCCCTTGTTAAAATCATATCTTTTGATAGAAAACTCAGATGGGGAAAGTTAATACATGAAAAATGATCATAAAAGTACGAGGGATGCATTAAAAATGGTTTGGAAACCTAAATCAGTACACTTTTGTAAAAGTGTTTTATTTTGACGGAAAAAGTAATAATTTGTGGTTAGAAACCCTAATCTTTAATAAAGAATAGATTTAATCTTGCAAGTGAATAAATTCGAGCACTATTAACTTGTTTAATGAAATAGATGCATATTAACCTATTTTCAAAAGGGAATTGCAATAATTAGGGTTTTAAACCTAATAATGTAATTAATACCCTTAGAAACCCTAAGGTGAGGAAAAAGGGAAGAAAAGATATAATAATCCAAAAATTAGGGTTTCTGTGGTCCCAACCTGATCTTAAAGATCTTAATGGAAAATAAGATAAGATAATTAGGCTTTGATGGATATCTTGATAAAAATAAAGTAAAAGTTGTAAAAAGGAAGTGAAACCCTAATTATGGTCAAAACCCTAGAAAGGGCTAGTAACCCTAGGGCACGATTAGGCCTATTAGACTTCAATACCATGATCCATGATAGAAAAATATTGGATGTATATTTCAGAAGTGAATTGTGCTTGCTTGATTGATTTTGGATTACTTGATTATTTGGATTAATTCTGCATTCAAGACATCTTGACTTGTATGTGGTTACGCATATGAATATCCTGAATTAGTTTCCCGAGGATTTTTGAGGTTTTATCGATGAAATGAGTTAAACTATTGGTTGCATTTAATTCTTGCAAATTATAATGTGGATATGACTATTACCTAAGATATGTGCCTACTAGCTCAGATCCTAGTCCCTTTTGTAGCTTAATGGGTTGACCTAGTACATGGCTACCAATGGGGTAAGCCCATTAGGTCATTGGATGACTTAGTATATGGCTACCGATGGGGTAGGTCCAGCAAGTCACTTTGAGTCATAGAATTGACTACCTATCGGTAGTGCCATGTGACTCAACCCTAGATATTGATCTACATGTTAGGTAGGATCATGTGGGGTTTAATAAGGATCTACCTAGAGAGAGGTAGTATCTCAGTCCACTGCAGGGACAACACAGAGATAGGGGATAGGAAAGGATTGAGTAGTATGGTTTAAAATGTAATCTTGGCTGTTATATGATAATTGGTTGATTACTTTGTTATTATAGTTGCACAATTATTGTTTTCCCACATACTAGCTTCTTGCTGACCGACGTTTTGTTTGTCAGCGTTTTAGGTACAAATGAAAAGAACAAACAGTAAAGTGGCATATGTGGAATTAAATGAGGATTAACGTGAACAGGAGGATTAGTTAGATTAGTATCTTCATGGATAGAAGTTTAGAAATCCCATATTTTAAAAGATATGCAAAGTTTTTATTTTTACCATATTTCAATATAGTTGGTAGAATTTAATAATTGTTATTGATTATTTGTCAAACCTTTGATCCGGGTTATTGGTTAACGGCTTTGACCTTTCGATCTCCCTTAATTGGGGGTTATCGGGAGGCGGGGTCGTTACAATATCACCTTTCTATTTTACTCAGCTTAGTCTTGTTAATTTTCTAGTCTCTTATTTGATTTTTCTTCTTAGACCTATCTTCTTTGATCAGAAAATATAAAAATAAGCAACCAAAAAAAATATAAAAATATAAAAATCAATAACCAAAATAGTCTTATCCTAATATTTTCAAAAGTATTTGGTCCTCACGGTCCCGAAACCATTTGGATTCAAACGGTCTCGAAATCGTTTAGACCCAAATAGTCTTGAAACTATTTGGTCCTCACGATCTTGAAACCGTTCGGACCCAAACGGTCCCAAGACCATTTGCTTAACAAGAATTTGTACAGTCGCCCCTCCTTTTTTCTATAAATACTAATCGACCCCACTCCTCTTTCATTTCTTCCATTCCTGAATCTTCCTATTCCATTCCTCCTGATTTCTCTGCTCCCGTGCGACCTAAGCCCTGTTACCATCTCCACTAATGCTCTTGCTTCCGGTGCTACTTCCTCTCTCTTATTTCCGGTCCTGCTTTCACCGTCTCCATTCACACTCGCGGAAGCCGCATCATCTTTCCCTCCTACGCTCTCTCCGTAGCAGCCATCACCACCATCATCAAGGTAGATGACGCTCACCACATCACTGTCAAACATGGTGTGTGCTCAACTCTCTTCATCATCGCTGCTATCACCATTACTGCCACCACTATCACCGCCATTGTTTCCTTCATTTTTGGCGTCATTTTCGTTGCCGTTAATCCATTCGTCGTCGCCACCGCTTCATCCTCCTCACAATTTCACCTTCCAAGCGGTTTTGACTCGACTGTTTGTGAAACCGTTTGGACCCAAACGGTCACGAAATCGTTTGGACCCAAATGGTCCCAAAACTGTTTGGACCCATTTCACCCTTAACGGTTTCATTTTTAACAGTTTTTGTTTCAAAACCATGAAGCTTACACAATGTCGCAATCCTTTCAATTCCACTTTTACTAAAATTTCAATCTTTTCTAACATATATAATTTCTTGTTCAATTTTCAGAATGGCATCACCTATAAAACAAGTTGTTGACACCCACCTCTGGATCAAGGAGCAATTGATGGAGCACCGGAATAAGATCTAGTGCATCCTTGACCGGTGTGAAAAAATAGGCAAAGCTCCAGTTGACTTGCCCAAGGTCATCCATGACCTAGAGTGAGTCAAAAAATGTTTAGCATAAGATCCAGTTGAAGAAATTGAAGATCTTTCCTCAATCGATGAAGCTTCAGACTATGCACCAAATTCTGAGGAGGAATCCCCACCTATAAAGTCAAAGGGAAAAAGGAAGGCCCAGGAGGCCACTAAAGAAAGCCCCACCAAAAGATGGGCACAGAAGCAAGTCTGGCCCTCAACTGCAAGAGAACAAATCCTAGAAGAACATGCCACTCCTACTGCCACCACCATGAAAATCACATCACCAGCTGATCTCTACATTCAACAATTGCAATCTGGTGACAAAATCCTACGACCAACCAAGTATGTCTGCTCTAACGTACTGAAGAAAATGGGGATCTATGATAGAGTTCTCGCCATGCTCAACAACAAAAATCTTTCCAAACTCTACTTCATCACAGAGAATTCCTATGTCGTGCCCACACTGGAGTTCTTCACTTACCTCACCAAAGAACCCATAAACACAACAGACAAACCAAAGGATGGATGTGACCGCAAGCTAGTAACCTTGCTTTTTGGGAGAAAGGACATTTTGACCGAGAACCTGTTGAATGAAATCTTCATCAACTACCAAGATCAGCTAAAAAAGGCTAAGGAGGAAAGTCTAGACCACCCCCAGTTCAACAGGCATACCTTCTGGAGGTCGTTGATGGGAATTCCCAGTTATGAACCAAAGACTTGCATAGCCTCCAACATTCATTTTGGCCTGGTGCAAACTCTGCACAAAATAATAATAGGTGATGTATTCCCTAGGATAGAGAGCAGGAATGTTATCATTTCGGACCTCTTCACATTGTGGTCTGTCCTAAAGAGGCGGCCGGTCAACATTGGATGGCATTTGATACACAAACACACATCTTATGCCCTCAGAAAGGAAATTTGCATGGTTGGTCATGTAACATCAATTATAAAATATCTTAACATGGATGGACCACTTCCAAAATGTACTTTGATCTAGGGTGACACTCTAACAAACAAGCAGGTCCTAAAGAATACCTATATTATAAAGGAGAAGGATGCCTAATACAATTTTACCGTGCATATAATGCAAGTGCACGCATCAATGTAATATAGGCCTTTGTGAGGCCTGAGTCGAACATAGGGAAATGTAATTATCGATAGACTACTATTAACTGTTCGCAATCATCTAGACCGATGGGAAAATTGAGTTTGATTTTGAAAAAGAAAATAAAAACAAAAGAAAACAAAACAATCAATTAAATGGTTGATTTAATCAATTCAAATGCAATCTTTAGGATTGTGGTTTCACCACGGATTCTCGTTGTACTAATTCCTACACAATTATCACAACTCATCTCCCATTCTAGATAGTGGCATGTAATTAGAATTGTTCACTCCCGCGATACAATTCACTACATTAATCTTGGTCAGTTCCATGCCAGTAGTAACCTATACCCTAGACTAGGTGCATAAAAAGAACAGATCTCTGGGTTTCCACCATTAACCATGCATCGCTTTTTCCAAAGGATTTATTAGTTCATGTGATTATTGCACCTTTTCAATCGTTAATTCTTCGTCAAAAGTAATTAAAGGTATTAGATTACCATTATGGTGATCAAGCACAATGATAGCAATGGAGAAAATGACATCATACCACGGATTTGAGAGATAAATAGTGATGGATTATGTAAAAAGAGTCATACAACGATTGCCCAGGCTACTTCTGGTCCTAGAGACAAAGGGGATTAGCCATGCATGTTCATATCAACATTACACATGGAGAAAAAGGAGAGAAACATGGAGAAATGAATGTAAATATGATGTAACCCCTATAACGGAGAAGATCTGGATGATCCTCAATGTGAGGCACACGTTCTGCAGCCTTCCGACAGAAGAATCGTCCATCTACGGCTCTGGGAACGTCCGAGGCGTAACTTTGGGCTCCGTTCTTCGCTCTCCTCTCCTCCGGGACTCGTAAAATGGAATAGAATGTCAATGACGGCTTTGGGCCATCTTTTCTTAGGTATAGGTACCGCTTACGACTGCCAAAAGAACGCAGCCGTCCGATTGGAGTCGTGCTGGATATTTTCCTGATCTGACGGCATGGATACCATCGACGGGGTGTCGATGGTATCGAAACCTTAGGGTATCGATGCTTTCTTCAATTCTGGAAGCCGCCTGATGGCATCTCGATAGAATCGATCGTTCCCTTCGATGGTATTGACGAGGTGACTTCTGGCATGCTGTTGCACTTTTGAGACCATCAACATTGGGTGGATGGTATCGAACTATCTACTTCCTCCCCGACCTTGTTACTGTTGTTCTTTCGATGCTATCGACAGACCATCAATGGTATCGATGGGTCCAGGAATGCAAATTGCCTAAAATAAAGAGAGGAACACAAATCAAATCCGAGAAATATGATAATTTATGCAAAACAATGTAAAAAAAGATGAATTTGATGCAGGCAAGGATAAAAGGCTAAAGGAGTTGAATCATGTGATATTAACCACAAATATGACCAATAAGTGTAAAACTAGACTATAAAAGAGACTCAAAACCCCTGCATCAAACTCCCCTAAGAGTGAACTTTCCTCGTCCTCAAGAAACAAAACTATAGAATAAAATTGCGAGGGTCTACTAAAGAACATACTATCACAACAAACTCCCCTAAGATTGAACTTTTCTCCTCCCCATAGTAGTGCTTCAGCCTTTGACCATTCACCAAGAATGTTCTCACACCATCTCTCAACATGATAGCACCATGGGGTCGCACCTCCTCAACCACAAATGGTCCACTCCACCGAGATTTCAATTTCCTGGGTTGCAACTTCAATCTTGAATTGAAAGATAAAACACTATCACCCTTCTTGAAAACTCGCAATTGAATGTGGCGATCGTTTATTTGCTTTGACCTATCCTTATAGATCCTCGAGTTCTTGTATGCATTCATACTTAGCTTGTCCAACTCATTGATCTCTAGCATCCACTTTCTCCCTGCATCATCACTGTTCAGGTTTAGATTCCTTAGCGCCCAATGCACCTTATGCTCTAACTTCACTGGCAAGTGATAAGCCTGCCTGTAAGCCAACCTAAAAGGCATAGTCCCTATCGGTGTCTTAAACGTGGTTCTATATGCCCATAGTGCATCCGATAGTAGTGCACTCCAATTTTTTCTGGAAGAGGCCATCGTGCGTTCCAAGATCTTCTTGATTTCCTTATTGGACACCTCCACTTGGCCTTGCATTTGTGGATGGTATGGGGTACCTACATTATGCTTGACCCCATATTTACTCAATAGTGCAGCAAATTTCTTGTTTGTGAAGTGGGTACCACCATCACTTATGATCATTCGTGGCACATCAAACCTACAAAAGATATTCTCTTTCACAAACCTGCACACTACCGTAGCGTCGTTAGTCCTTGTGGGTATTGCCTCTACCCACTTCGACACATAATCAAAAGCAAGCAAGATATATAAATTAGAATTGGAAGACACAAAGGGTCCCATGAAGTCAATGCCCCACAAATCAAATACCTCAACTTCTTGAAACACATTAAGGGGAATTTCTTGCTGCTTTGAGATGTTACCTGCCCTTTGACATGAGTCACACCTCCTCACATAATCATAGGCATCTCAGAAAAGTGTGGGCCAATAAAGGCCACTCTCTAATACCTTAGCCATCGTCCTTGTGCTTGCATGATGACCGCCGGTGGGCAATGTATGACAGTGACTAAGCACACTATCATATTCTCTCTCGGGTACACACCTATGTAAAATTCCATCCATGCACTATCTCAAAAGAATAGGGTCATCCCAAAAATAATATCTCAGAGAATGGAAAAACCTCTTTTTCTCTTGGTAAGTCCAATCATCCGAGAGTTCTTTGCATACAAGATAATTTACGATATGCAAAAACCATGGATCCATAGATTGAATAGAAAGGATTTTCTCATCCAGGAAGGTCTTGGTAATGGGTATGTTAGTATCTCTCTCATCTACCCGCTCTAACCGAGACAAGTGATCCGCAACCACATTCTCAATGCCCGCCTTGTCCTTAATCTCAATGTCAAAATCTTACAAGAGTAGGATCCACCTAATGAGTCTAGGCTTGGCATCTTTCTTTTCCATTAAGTACTTTATGGCAGCATGGTCCGTCCATACCACAACTTTAGACCCCACTAAATATTGCCTAAATTTTTCGAATGCAAAAACCACGGCAAGCAATTCTTTTTCTGTGGTGGTGTAATTAAGTTGGGCATCATTCAAAGTCTTAGAAGCATAGAAAATAATTGTGGGTTTATTCTCAAGGCTCTACCCAAGAACGGCCCCCACAGAAAAATCTGATGCATCACACATAAGCTCAAAGGGCTTACTCCAATCCGGCATTTGAACAACCTTTGCTTGAGAACCTCAAAGGCATGCATACATTTGTCATTGAAATAAAAAATCACATCCTTCTCAAGAAATTCCGATAATGGTTTAGCGATTTTAGAAAAATCCTTGATAAACTAACAATAAAACCCCGCATGACCAAGGAAGCTCATCTCCCCTTTCACCGAGTTTAGTGGGGGTAGTTTGGAAATAACCTCAATCTTCACTGGATCTACCTCCAGTCCCTTACTAGACACCTTGTGTCCAAGCACTATGCCTTCGCTAACCATCATATGACATTTTTCCAAATTGAGGACTAAATGTGTGTCCTCACATCTTTGTAGAACCTTGTCTAGATTATATAAACACTCATCAAAAGATGCACTGTTGATGGAAAAGTCATCCATAAACACCTCTAGACAATGCTCTACCATATCTGAAAAGATAGCAAGCATGCAACACTGAAAAGTGGCTGGTGCATTGCACAAGCCGAAAGGCATACAACGATATGCGAAAGTCCCATAAGGGCAAGTGAAGGTAGACTTCTCTTGGTCCTTAGGGTCTATGGAAATCTGGTTATAGACGGAATAGTCGTCTAAAAAACAAAAATGAGAGCGGCCAGCCAGCCGCTCTAAATTCTGATCAATGAAAGGTAGGGGAAAATGATCTTTCAAAGTGGCGGAACTTAAATGACGGTAATCAATGCAAACACGCCACCCCGTTACCAATCGGGTGGTGACAGTCTCGTTCAAAAGATTTTGAGTTACCGTGATCCCCCCCTTTTTAGGGACTACCTATGTTGGGCTCACCCATGTAGAGTTTGAAATAGCATAGATGATGCACATAGAGAGAAGCTTGATCACCTCCTTCTTGACGACCTCCATCATGATGGGGTTGAGGCAACGTTGTGGCTAAATCACAGATTTGGCTCCTTCAATGAGCCGGATCTTGTGTTGGCAGAGAGTAGGGGCGATCCCCTTGATGTCAGAAACCGACCACCCAAATGCACCACAGTGATTCTTCAGCACATTCATCAACCTCTCTTCCTCCGCGACACTCAGATATGCCGAAATAATCACCAGTAGTTTTGCATCAACCACTAAGAATGCATATTTCAGGTGAGGGGGTAGTGGCTTTACCTCTAAATCCAGTGGGCTGACCAAAGAAGATTGCAGTGGTGGTGGCAGTGCTCCTAGTTCTTCATAGTGCTTGGCATAGTAGCAAGGAAACACTTGCATCATCTTCACACATTCTTCCAATGATGTGCTCCTCATCCAATCATCCAAGATGTTGAAAAAGCAATCTTCAAGAGGTAATTGTGGGTACGATTCAAGCATGGAGACTTCTATAACATCATCCTCATTAGACGGTGGGACTTCCTCTTCTTCATCATTGGGATAACCCGAAACTTTGACAAGAGAAACCACCTTCGATTGTTCCATGAGGCCCACAACAAGTGTTCCCTTATCTACCTTTGTCATGACGTGAGCCATATCAAGAAATGGTTTCCCTAAACAAATGGAAATGTTGTGATCAAAGTGTCTAATTTTTCTACATTGTCCTTTCTCCTATGATGATTGTGAGTCAGCTGGCATCTTGATTTCAAATCGGTCATCTGCTATGCCCATGGTCAACCGACCTCTACCCATTCCCAGAATCATGTCAGCTGTAGCCTGGAAGGGTCTACCTAAAAGCAACTCATTTCCTTGCTCATCTTGCATTTCCATCACCACAAAATCTACCAGAAATACAAATCTATCCACCTTGACCAGAACATCCTCACAAATCCATAAGGCCTTACAACAGAATTATCTATAAGCTAGATTGTCATGTTACTCTGCCAGGGTTCTTTGAGACCAAGTTTCTTGAAAGTGGAGAGAGGCATAAAATTGATGCTTGCTCCCAAATCACATAGTGCTTTTCCGAATTTCACCTTTCTGATGTAGCATGAAATATTGAAACAACCCAGATCTTGTTGCTTTGGTGGCAATTTTCCCAAAATAAGGGCGTTGACCTACTCCTTAAGCACTACCACCTCTGTGTCAGGGATCTTCCTCTTATTGGTAATTATATCCTTCAAGAACTTTCCATAGGAGGGTATCTTCTCAATGTCCTCTAGTAAAGGAATATTGATCGAAAGTTTCCTAAAGTTATCCAGGAACTTCTTGAACTGTGAGTCCACCTTCTTTGCTTTCAGACTATTTGGATAACGAACTGGGATGGTATGTGCCCTCTGATGTGGTGGCACATAAGGTGTCCTCTTCTCTGTCTCTTTCTCTATAGTGGGCTCCTCTGTGCCTTCTCTACTTCATCCTCCACTATCTCTGTGACTACGACATCCTCCGTGGCCTCACCTGTAGATTCTAGTTGTGGTGTGCTTGGTTCATCAGCCTTGGATTTTAAAAATTTCTTTCCACTCCTCAACAAAATTTCTTTGGCTTGGTGGTTTCCTCCTGGAACATCAGTATTCCCTGGAAAACCATGTTGTACTGGCCTCTTCAAACTTGCAATTTCAGCTACCATCTGTGCAATAGACGTCTCAAGCGTCCTCATTTGTACCCCATGACTCTGCAAAGTCTGACCGAATTGGTTCATAAATTCTCCTTGAGATTTAATTTGTTTTCCGAAAGTGCTCATCAACTCTTGATTTTGCTTTATCACCTGGTTGAGCAACTCATTACTCTTATCTTCTGCACTGGGTTGTGTCTTCTGATCTGAATCATGCAAAAAGTTATTTGGATCCTTCCAGGAAAATTTCTTGTCCTTTCTCCATGAATAATCATTATTCTTGTAGCCCTGTTGTTGACGCATGAACTTAGCATGTGCCTCATCATTAGATCCTTCATCATCTTTTGCTAGCACTCTCTTTGCTATCAGGTCCATCTTTTCATTTAATTCTTTGATGGCCTTGGATTCCCCTGTGATTTTGACCTGCTCTGGTGCATCTCTTGCTCCCCAGGATTGCTTCTTAGCCATGTTCTTTAAAATTTCTCTACACTTGGAGCTAGGGGTGAGCAGAATTTGGTTAATAACTGATTAACTGAACGGTTAATTCCGAATGGTTAATTTTATTGGGTCAATTTGGTTAATTCGGTTAATTTGGTTAATTTATTTCGGTTAATCGGTTAAATGGTTAATTTAACGGTTAAAGATATTTTTGGTTTGGTTAACCGAATTAACCGAATAGTCAGAATGTATTCATAAATAATATCCTACACATGCATATATACATATATAGTTGTACTTTTATTTCAAAATACTTCCCCATATATATAGTAATCAAGTTTTTACGAGCCATACAAAATTAATTTACAACAATACTACTATAATATAACAATATTGTCCCAAATTCAATGACTATTTCAAATAATATTATTACACGAGTGTTATTTGGTTAACCAAATTAACCGACCGAATTAACCATTAACCGATTGGACAATAACCGAATTAACTGACTCAATTTGGTTTGGTTAATGGTTAAAATCTCAAACCACAAATTAACCGTTAAACCGAAGCGAATTAACCGTAACCGACCGAATTAACTGAATGCTCACCCCTACTTGGAGCCTTTATTGTTTAGAAAGACGCATGTCCCTGCTGAGTCCAAATTACTCCTGTCGTGTTCATTAAGGGAAAAATAAAAGATCTTTCCCTGAGTTTCTAGATCCAATCCATGGTGTGGGCATTTCAGCAGCATAATATTGAACCGCTCCCAAGTCTCTGAGTATGTTTCACCTGCTTGTTGTTTGAAATTATGAATCCTCCTCACGAGATCATTTGTCTTCTTGGGTGGGAAATATCGTTCAAAGAAAACTTCAATCATCATGTCCCATGATTCCACATACTCATCATCAAGGTTTTAAATCCATTCCCTTGCATTTCCTGCTAGTGAAGATGGAAACAATTTCAGATAAATTGCCTCTTGTGGAAATCTATCCACATTTACCATATCACAGTGTTCCACAAAGGTGCTTATGTTGGCAACTGGGTCTTCATTCTTTAGCCCATGGAAAGCCCGTGACTTGACAAACTGGATCAGCCCTGGGTCAATCTTGTAACTAGGTATGTTGATAGCATGTTTCTGGATTGGCCCTTTCTGCACAGAGGAAGAAGAAGCTTTAATCTTTTCCCAAATGGTCTGCTCCTCAGCCATTGTGAAAGTCTCAAGTTCTTCTTCAACATCTTCAGGTGGTGTATTTATCCGCTCGTCTTCAGATCGCGAAGACGGAACCTCAGGTGTCGATTGTGTGTAGTCTGTACTACGTGTCTTCACCATGCACTAGTACCTATAATGTGTAAAATCGCATAAGTATAGTGTTGGATGAATAAAGAATCTGAAAGATAGATAATTAATCTCAATAATTAAAATTTCAAATAAAAAGAAAAAGTGGCCTAGAGTGGCCGCTAGCAACACTCGTACTCGAACAATTTCCATTTCCCTGGCAACAACGTCAAAAACTTGACACGATTTTACCGTGTGTATAACGCAAGTGCACGCATCAATGTAATATAGGCCTTTTTCAGGCCTGAGTCGAACACAGGGAAATGTAATTATCAGTAGAATACTATTAACTATTCGCAATCAGCTAGACCGATGGGAAAATTGAGTTTGATTTTGAAAAAGAAAATAAAAACAAAAGAAAAGAAAACAATCAATTAAATGGTTCGTTTAATCAATTCAAATGCAATCTCTAGGATTGCGGTTTCACCACGGGTTCTCGTTGTACTAATTCCTACACAATTATCACAACTCATCTCCCATTCTGGATAGTGACATGTAGTTAGAATTGTTTGCTCCCGCGATACAATTCACTACCTTAATCTAGGTCTGTTCCACGCTAGTAGTAGCCTATACACGAGACTAGGTGCATAAAAGAACAAATCTATGGGTTTCCACTATTAACCGTACATCGCCTTTTCCAAAGGATTTATTAGTTAATGTGATTTTTGCACCTTTTCAACCATTAATTCTTCCTAAAAAGTAATTAAATGTATTAGATTACCATTATGGTGATCAAGCACAATGATAGCAATGGAGAATATGACATCATACCACAGATTTGAGCGATAAATAGTGATGGATTATGTAAAAAGAGTCATACAATGATTTCCCAGACTACTTTTGGTCCTAGAGACAAAGAGGATTAGCCCCACATATTCATATCAACATTACACATGGAGAAAAAGGAGATAAACATGGAGAAACAAATGTAAATATGATGTAACCCCTGTAACGGAGAAGGTCTGGATGATCCATAGTGTGAGGCGCACGTTCTGCAGTCTTTCGATGGAAGAATTGTCTGTCTACGGCTTTGGGAACATCTGGGGGATAGCTCTAGGCTCCGTTCTTTTCTCTCCTCTCTTTTGGGACTCGTGCAATGGAATAGAACGTCAATGACGGCTTTGGGCCATCTTTTCCTAGTATAGGTACCACTTACTGCCGCCAAAAGAACGCAGCTATCTGATTGGATTCGTGCTGGATATTTTCCTAATCCGACGGCGTCGATACCATCGATGGGGTGTCGATGGTATCGAAACCTTAGGGTACCGATGCTTTCTTCAATTCTGGAAGCCGCCTGATGGCATCTGGATACCATCGACCGTTCCCGTCGATGGTATCGACGGGGTGACTTCTGGCACGCTATTGCACTTTCGAGACCATCAACATTGGGTCGATGGTATCGAACTATCTGCTTCCTCTCCGGCCTTGTTAATGTTCCTCTGTCGATACTATAAACGGACCATCGATGGTATCGATGGGTCCAGGAATGCAAATTGCCTAAAATAAATAGAGGAACACAAATCAAATCCGAAAAATATGATAATGTATGCAAAACAATGTAAAACAAGATGAATTTGATGCAGGCAAGGATAATAGGCTAAAGGAATTGAATCATGCAATATTAACCACAAATATGACCAATAAGTGCATAAAATGAGTGTAAAACTAGCCTATAAAAGTGACTCAAAACCCCTGCATCAATGCCAAACTCCATTACATATTCTGTCCAACTGTCAAAGCATCCAGGATGTTGCTACCACTTCCAGAGCTGGATGATTATGATAAAGACAAGCTTCTCTTCACTGAAGAGGAGCTTTCTAACCTTCTCTCCTCAGTAAAAGAAAAGGAGAAACAAGCAAAAGTAGGGCAGACACAGCATAGCGTCACTGCCCCAGCAACAAGGCTAAAGAAAATACCAGTAACACGATCATCCAAACTACACACACAAAAACAAAAGCCGTCGGGGATGCCCACATCGAAGATTAACCCAGAGGCAGAACACCCCCACAGTGTAGAAAACATCATTTATCCAACAACAAAACACTTCATCTTGGATCTGGATGTTGGGTTCACCTCTACAATCACCCCCACCACACTCCCACCTTCCACCATTCTGCCATCTACCACTCTTTCACCTTTTTCCACAATCATATCCACCACAATCCCTTTCCCCACAACCACAACTTCACCCACATCCCCTGTCTCAGTCCCTTTCCCCACAACCACAACTTCACCCACATCCCCTGTCTCAGTCCCTTTCCCCACAACCACAACTTCACCCACATCCCCTATCTCAGTCCCTTTCCCCACAGGCGACCCAATTTTCACCACAGTTCCTGATCTCACCTTTACATCCACCACCTTCCCCCCGACATTCTTGGTCCCACCACCCATATCTGGAATGTCGCCACCTCACTCATCTGCCACCACCCTGACACCGCTGGTGACTCCTTCTATAGTCTCCACACAATTTGTACATATGCCAATGGTGTCTCTCTCACACGACACCACCACCTTTCCGCCCAGACCCTAGCCACCACACCCTTTCACCATTGGGGTCCCTTTTTCACAAGTCGGTGAGGAATTCAGACAATAATTTTATGCTATTCAAAACCTCCTCACCGACCCTTCTAACATCTTACAATCAATTTTTTCTTCTGTGCAGGGACTTGCTACACAGGTATCCAAGCTTGATGAGCGGACTCACGCCTTACCAGGCTTCCTCGCTAGCATTCAACAATGGCAGGAAACAACAGCCCAGCAAGTCAACCATGTTGACAACCGCTTACAAAACCTGCCAGCGTTGATACTTGGGGTGAACAACCAACAAGAAGCATTGGCTCAGCAAGTCGATAGGGTCTCCAATAGGGATGTAAATGGGTACAGGTAGACCCGTGGACCAGTAAATTCAGACCCTTTAAAAACTCATTATGGTTCTAAATTTTTGTACCCACATACTCGTGGACCCACACATATGCGGGTCTACTAATGGGTATGCTTGGACCTAGACCCGCTAGACCTGCATACCTGCTATAGATAAATAACTATGTAAATAATATGTTATTTATATCATACTTTACTAGTCCGGCTAATTTAATACTTGAGATTATATCATACTATAATTATAATAAGGTTGAGACTAGTCATCTAATTGAGAATTAATTATTCAAATTGCAATCATGAACAACATATGCAAACTTAAAATCAAATAGTAGCATTACATGATACTCAATTAAAACTCTCTGACGATAACTACAAATATGTAAGCAATTAACTCAAGTAATCTTCAAAATAGAAAGTATTACATTATTTAATATAAGTATATCATGTTAACATCCTACATGATAACAATTCTCATTGTATTATAATTAATAGAACATATCTGTAAATTTTCTGACCTAAACAATATGATGTTACATAGAAAACCACTTACCTGTATACACGCACCACATAACCGCTATTATTACGGGTACATGTATGGTGTGGGTCTATATTTTTATAATGCGGGTCTAGAATAACAACTGGACCCTCAAAATTAAATAGGGTAAGGGTATGGGTACAGCTAGACCCGCACTATACCCGCACCGTTTACACTCCTAGTCTCCAAGCAAACTCAACCTCTGCCTGAGACCCTTCACGAGCTTCAGCAGCAACAAACTACACTGAGCGCGCGTTTGGATGCCATTTATAGCAACCTCACACAACCCATCCGCCACTAAGAGGAGCACTCAAATGTTGAACTCAATCATCTACGAACACAAGTAACCAATCTATCATCATGACTCCTCCCCGCCGAAGCAATATATACAAATCTCAAAGACAGCCACGATGCACTGCTCGAAACCCACAAGCATGTGCAAGTGGCAATTGATGAATTATAAGCCACCCATCGTCAATGCAAAATAGTAGCAACTAAAAAGAAAAACAACAAGGCGGCAGATGATGATGATGATGATGACAAAGATGATGATGAGGATTCTGACTCCTCGGCTGACTCCAACACAGACAACTCCTCCTTAGATGACCAACCTGATGACCCAGGCAATGCTGGGGAGGGCACCAGCTGGGGGGTAGATACTGCAAAGAGAGGAGAGGGTGGAGACCACCAGGAGGGTGGAAGAAAAGATCACAATGCCCCCGATAATAACGATAACATCACAATGTCATATGGGGATCAATTCTTTAACTTTTCAGCTATGGGCTCTCTGGGGACGCTGCCAAAGACACAACGTTTGCTGAGTTTCAACAATCCATCATGGAAACCAACATTAGCCCACTCACAACAACCATTCATCAACACCTTGCCCCAGAGCAAGCTGCACTCATCCCCCCAGAGTAGGAAGTTTCTGAAGACAGAGTGAGTCTCGACATCGATGACAGACTCGACTCTGACTCTGACAAAGATGAAGATCTACCACAATATGTGGATGACAATGAGCAGACATCACTTCCTCCACCACAAGACCTTCCCTCGCTGCCACCTCTACCTCATAAGATGCACGACTTGGATAGGGCGACCATCTCTACTTTAGATGTTCAGGATATCTTCATCCTAAACACTATTGTAGATGATACCAAGGACGGGGGTACATCATCTATAATAATACAAAGATGAAGCACAAGTTTACATGTGAAGATTTCCATATTCTCCTATGACCACAATCGATGGTGAAGATGGCTATCTTCCGTGTCCTCCTTGCTAACACTATAGAAGAATTTCGAAGCTCGAAGAAATTGCAACCAATTTTCAACGCTTCACCCGCTCTATCTTTATGCTTATTAAACATGGATTTACAGGAAAAGTCCATCGAGCGGCTACAAATGGGTATCGTGAGGAAGGCATGCTACATAACAGTGCCTTCTAAAGTTTCCGGCCACTGGCTAATAATGATTGTCGACACCGAGGCCCGCGATGCCAAGGTGTACAATTTCTGTGCCAGTGAGCTCAAGGTCAGATGGATAAACTTTGCTGGTTCAGAAGTCGGAGAAGCAAGATGCATTCCTTTCTGACTTCTCAAAATAATATGGGCTGCCTATCCATCTCTTCAACATGGTTGGAACCAACCTTGGTTCCAAATCATCAACCCGGCAGTCCAAACGCTAGAAGGTTCAGGGGACTGCGCTTTCTGTATAATAAGATTCATAGAAGCACTCAACAGAAAGATCCCCTTTACCGAGATAGCCACAGAAGATATGCATTCTCTAAGGGGATGTTACGCCATGCAGCTCATCTATGACAGACGGTTCTTCAAGGACCTGACACTGACGAATGATGACGTACCTCATTACTTATTCTCTGCTATCCAACGTCTATAAAAGCAACCTTTCAGACAAATACTAAAGGAGTTGGAGAAACAACAACAATAAACCACCAAGGTCCCAGAAAAATGCCAATGGGACCCTTACACTTTTGATATGGTGGAAGATAAGGGGGACATCGATCTATTAACAAGAGCCACCATCAACAGATCATCAAAAGATATGGTGCCTCTATCTGCTATACAACCAACGTTCACAAACTTTGACCTTGCTTTATGCAAGAGTCTTTCAGACAATGAACTCAGACTCATCATGTCTTGGCTATATGCCGAGAACAATGAGCTTGTTTTCCTTGAAGGGAATATTCTCATTATGGCAGACGCACTCTGTGAAACCGTACAAGTAAAGGGTTCATTATCCGTGAGCATGATGGCTGCTTACCAATTTCTTCTAGCACAGGACTTACATATGGTTTACATGGCATCAACATACATGAAGGATGATTTACTTGGGTCAAAGAACTTCAGAACAACTGAAGCCCTTATTTCATATCTTCAACATATGACTCCAAAGTTCATCCTATTTCCATTCCTTCACTCTGGGCATTGGATGTTGCTGGAAACAAACTTACACAATGGAACTATAGTCATCTACAATAGTTCTGATAGCCAGTTCGATCCAAACCCGAGAGAGTATGTTGTTACATCAAAGACACCCACAGAGGAAGTGGTGAAGGATTGTGCCGAATGACTACACAATCTTCTGGGCAAACACACAAAGAACATTTCCATTGCCCAACCTTCTGCCATAGATGTCCCCAGAAAATCAAGGAATCAAACGACTATGGTTTCCACGTCCTTTACTAGATGTACCCTCACTATTCTTGGTAAATGTGTGGAGGACATGAAGGACGTGGATTATCATGCTTTATTAGGGAAGTTCGCAGCAAATCTTCTCCGTTCCTATGGAGCAAACAAGGGTTTAATAGAACCTTAACACCCTCACACATGTACTTCTCAACCTATCACCTTGACACTCTGAGGATAGAGTGAGTGATAAGTTAGGGGGGAGTACATTGGGCAAGGGTCGAGGTATCATTTTCAAACCTTCTTTTTCTGCCTTTTCATTTACCTTCATTCTTTTGTACACATTTTCCTTTTTTTTAACAATTAGCTTTTCTGATAATTTCTTTGATAGAATAGTTGTTGTACATAAGAAAACATTCGTTTTGGAAAGGGGACACTCCTACCTAAATTAGAGACAAAGTAGTCCCCAAAAGCACTTACATAAGTAGCATTTAGGCATGTAATGGCGAATTAATAAATCACTCCCACCTCGGTATTCATGCTTTTTCTTCATTTCTACGTCAGACTCTCCACACATCAAAACTGCAGCCGAAACAAGCAAACACTCTCAAGGACAGAAGGGAACCAGGTGAAATCCAAATCAAGGAACCTCGCATGTTGACCACCAAGTATGAAACCAAAACAAATGCATGTCGGGAAATTCTAAGGAACAATTTTCTTCTTTTAAAAAAAAAAGAGGCTTGGCAGCCCAAATAAAATCCCTAAAACACCTAACTCCTAAGCCAGTGAGCATATGAATAAAAGCCTAACTATTGAATAAAAACATGAGAGTTTTGACATGCATAAGGACCTATATAAGGTTCCAATAAAGGTCTTACCCAGCCGGTACATTCAGCTGCCCTCACAAAGGCAGATGTGTTGCGTCCAGTAGTAAGATCCTAAGGTTTCCGAATATATGAAAAGCCCACAAAGGTCTTTCCCGACCGGTACATTCAGCAGACCTCATGAAGGCAGATGTGGCGTGCCCGGTAGTGAGATCCTAAAAAGCTTAGACAACCCTCCCCCCTTTGAAGGGGGAGTTACACATCATCCTTCATCAAACCCTCATACCTATACTAACTTCCGATACGAATATCAAAGAAGTATAAAACTGCTTAGAATCAAAGACATGCACTAAATGTGATCAAGGAAAAGGTGGTCCCAATGTGAGTCATGTGACACAGAGGAAACCTAAGGTCCATGCAACTCCCGATACCTGAAAGAGTTAGTGCAAGTAGAATCCCCGATAAGACTCTCGAAGATCTCTGGTTTAGAATAGAAGCAAGAGTATGGAAATCTTCACTAAATAATATTGCCTCGCCACTACGTGCCTTAGCTCTATCCAGCTTGAGGACAAGCTAGACTCTGAGTCAGGGGGCTGATAACCTCCCATTTTGTGATGTTATCTTACTAGTTTTTTCTTAGTTTTCCATACTCATTCTTAGATAAATTAGATAGAATAATTCACTTTCTGCTTTATTGTGAATATACCAATAAATTGATATTTTCTCCATTCTTCTTATAGAAAAACACAAAAAAATTGCAAAAGAACTCAACCAGTCCCAAGACTATGAAGAACCCCAAACGGTTTCCAAACTGTGAAGAGCTCAAACAGTCTCCAAACCATTAAGGGCCCAACTGGTCCTAAGACTGTATGAAGTCCAAACGGTCCCAAGACTGTATGGAACCCAAACGGTCCCAAGACTGTATGAAGTTCAAACGGTCTCTAAACTGTGAGGATCCAAATAAGCCAAGATCGTTCAAGATCTCTAGAGGCCTATAAATAGGACCGAAGCGGTTCTCATTCAGGGAGATTCTTAGATGCCCAAAGGCTGCACCAATTGTTCTAGATCTATTTCAACCTTCATCCATCACTCCAAGACTATGAGTCTAAGATCCACATTCCATCCTCAAGCTACTTTCTCTCTCATCGACAAAGAAGGTGGGAAGTGAAGGATTTATCACTAAGGCAACTACGTAGAGTGAAGATAGTTGTTCTCTATTCCAAGGGGTCAACCTTCCTCCTTCCTATGTGGAGATTATGTTTTCTTTCTCTCTTCCTGCCTCCTTTGTCATTGCCATGAGTGAGTAGTTCCATACACTAGGGTGCGGGGAGTAGCCCCGCTACCCATGTTTTCATTTCATGCATTGTAATTCATGAGTTTGCAATAGAAAAACACTATCTTTTTAGTTCAACATCAATCGTTTAATGAATACTAGTTGCTTGATCACCAACCTGTGTTATCTAATATCTACTAATGCAAATTGTCTACGTTTGTTCTTTTAGATTCGATTATCGATTGTATGTTGGTTCTTGATGTATGTAGTCACCATATATTTGTTTCGGTATCCAGGAATGATTTTCAAAGAGTGGAGTAAACTCACCTCTAGCATTGTACTTTCATACTATGAAATGGAATCAGTTGATGTATGGAAGTACAACTTTGACAGGTCGAGGAACACACTTTGCAAAGGAAGTGATGCAAAGTAAGTGACCATTCATTCGGAGATGGTTGGCGTTGCAATACTTCTACATTTCTTGTAGTTAGCTATTCAAAAGAAAGCTAAGTATACAAAGATACTAACTGATTAGACCCATTTTTTGTAAGCCATGTTATTATGTTGCATGTTATGATCCATGTGTAGCGGTGATGAAACTTGATCACATCCTAGTGGTCTCCAAATAGTGTTTACAATCATAACTTTACTTTCCTATCATTTAATCTACTTTTGTGTTTTAGTTTAATCATCAACCCAACTCTTCGATCTAAATATCAACTCTTAAGTAGATAAATAGAATTATAATATTTTCCATCTTGTTAAATCCTTAACAAGAACATTGTATCGTGGATTCGACCCTCAACTGTACTACAATAAGACTTCCGCGTACCTTAGCATATGTGGATGGAGATCTTATTATAGCACACGCAAGGTTAAACTTAAAGACTTACTATCTCTAGGATTTTTAATGGTGAACGCAAATCCACGTGAGTGGAGGCTCCATCAATACATATGTGTTTGACTTGATATCCAATATTGTGACTTATGAGATTTTATCATCAGTCAACACATATTCCAGTCTTATGTATTATTTTCATATATTTTGCTTCCACAATAATATCCAACTAGGGACATTGCAAGAATGTATGTACTCTTATCATACATATGATCTCATTCTTCAGGTTCTCCACCTAAATGCATATATCATTGAGTGACATTATTTTTTAGAAACATACTACTCTTATGTCATTATCTCATGATTGAGACAAAAATAACGTATGTAATTACCTTTATTAGTATTATCAAATCAAAGTACTTGACGCCCCATACAATCATCTTATGATTAGCTCTATGGGCATACATACCAATATATTCTTGTGTAAATGAAATTTTATTGTTTTTTCCTAGTACCTTTTGCATCTATGTCAAAAACAATTTTCCTTATAATACTCGTGCATTTCTATAACTAATATTTGATGTGGAAAAATAAAAATGACAAAATGGTAATATTATATGAGATTCTAGCATGATCTATGCATATTAAAGATACATTGGGTTTATCAATGTTGGTAAACTTCTTAGGGTTAACATCTAACTGTAAGGTCCATAGGACAAACCATGGTTAGGAAAGCTCCAAAAGTCATCATGGTGATTCTTAGAGGCAAAGGTCTATTATTATTAAATCAAATCCAATTATGAATTTTAAAAGGTTGCATATATATGTCTTGTACTTTTTATTCCTTGTTTACATCCATTACCGAGTTCTTATTGCTTTGTTTCATATATTGTCACTTCATGATAATGACTAGTAAAAAAAATTCAATTATACTTGACTAATCATGAAAATATTCCCTTAATGATGTTGAGTTTTATAGATGAGTAACTGGACTAATCAATAAGTGGAACCTTAATGATTGTATTTTGACCTATGCACTATGGAACCTCCCTAGTGTTTGAAAGTCATGTAAATTAAATGGGTATTCTTGTAAAGATCTTGGGATCATGAGAAATGTACTTAGAATCATATGTTTTAAGAATTTGTGGATTACTAAGAATCTTAATGAGGTATTGACCCATCTATACCGTATTACTTGTTATATACATGTGTTATTAAGGTCATTTCTCCATTCATTATATGGTACACCAGCCATGTCACTTAACTGATATGGATCTAACATGTTGTATAGTAAAGTCATTCCAATGTTATATGCTGATTTTCATGTTCTGAGTATCTATGAATGATTTAGTGCTTAAGTAGGTCAAATACCAATGAGCACCCCTACTTTATATACTCGCATTGATTGAGATGCAGTGGGTTATTAGAGAAAATTGAAAATCCTATGATACTTTATAGTGAGAAGATCAGCTTTGCATCCATTAGCTATAGTTACCATAGTTCTTTCTACATTACCCAAGATGAAAAATGTAATACAATTAAGTAGGATATAAATGTTGTAACTAGTTATGATTTCTAACAAGATATCTATAGTGTTTTTGTTAGCACAGAAAGTGTTTTCATGTTTATTTAGTTGAGAATGTTGATATGTTGAATTTTCTACCATAGAATAATGAAATGTAGTATATCATGTTATAGAATACCTTGTCTATAACATATCAAAACCTATATGTACTCATCCCTAAGCCATGATAATATTGTTGGAATAAAAATAAGTTCAACAAAATTTTTTTAGCAAGATGTTATCCTAATGTGCACTAGAACCAATGTATACACTAATAATGCATATAAAGGACTAATATAAATAATATCCACAAGTATTTTTTTTAACCAAAACATATAATATATACTAAAGAAATATTTAATCCAACTTTTACCACATATACTATTGTGGTGATGTTATAATAAAAATAATTGTTGTATAACATAAAGAAAAACAATGGTGTACATGCATGATAAATCTATGGAAAACCTATCATCGTGGGAGATCCTGAAATAAACTTACTTTCAAAATATGATATATGTTATATAAATGCTAAGAAAAATACAACAACATGGAATATACTAGATAATTTAATAAACTAAAGCAAACTATGATTAAAAACTACTTCTCTCTCCTTAAAGTTTAAAAAAACGAGATATATAAAAAAACATGTTAACATTTCATAAAGGAAACAAATGCTTTGTTAAAGTTTTCATATATTGGAAACAATTAAACATTTCCAAATATCTATAATCAATCAATTAACCCAAATAAGAAATATAAATAGTCTTAAGTAATTTTTGGGGACCAAAAAAACAGTCTTGAGTAAATACTTTCCATAATAAACCTCCCTCTTTCCTCCAAAATACTTCAAAAAAAAAAAGAGAAAATGGTTCCATAGATAATGTCTTACCCTTTTGTTTACAAGTCACATTAAATATATTCGAAAAATACATGATTACTTCAAATTTGGAAATTTTGTAGTCGAAATTGGATCTAACTTAATAGTAGTTTAATATGTGTATTTTATTGGAATCAAAGTATAATACATGTGCTTGATGATATAGAGTGGCAATATAAACTTTGTCACAAAGTTATCATATAATGGTATGTATAAATGAAGATAAGAGGTTAAGAAACTAAATGCTAGAAATGAAACTCAGACAATGTATCCTACACAATTGTGCATCAAATTATCATGTACATTGCCATCAAATAGATAATTAAACAAAGAGATATTTATATGTATTTTAGTTTTAGATGCATGGGTAAATATGTATTTGACCATGTTGTTGGATAAAAAAAATGAGAAAATAGTGAAAAAATGTGAACATGAAGACAGGGAAGGGCAATGATGCTTTTTATTTATGCTTTCATAGTCTACATGCTCACTACTGCCCAACTTGTCTCATATTCATTCAATTATACTCTATTCATATATGTTTTGTCTTATTTGTTTTCCCATCTTAGTGTAAACCTTTTGCATTTTCTTATCTACCGATGAATTCTAGGCTAAACCTTTTCCACCATGATTGGTACTTACAAAAGTTATATATAATGGCTCTTCTTCTAGTTTCTATCTTATACCTTCTTGCTTCACTTACCCATATTTCTAATTTGCTTTCCTAGATTTAATGATTATTTATCAACTTTATTTTTTCTTCAGTCTTTGTTTTTTGAGTTTCTTCCATTTAGTTCTCCATAGTTCCTTTTTATTACAATAATATACCCTAACCATTTTTTTCCTCATCTATGACCTACATTAGGTATTTTCTTGAGTAAATAAAAAAAATTGTCTGTAGAAGCATATTGGTTCAATATATATAATTCCATGCCCATCTTATTTGCATACATAGAGACCACTACATGTTCAATGACATTGTATCATGCTCAAATTTGGGTGTAAAGTCAATAACTGAGCTAACTTGAACTTCTTCCTTAATCCTAAGATTCATTCAGGTATGTCAATTAATTTTCTTGTCCTTTGATACTCATTAGTCTCTTGTAAATTTTCTTGTGTTAAATAGAGTTCATTTTTCACCACAAGATAAATATTTACAAGTGAGTCCCTCAATTGATCTTCCATGAATCAGTTTGACATCATTTATTACAATTTGACATTTTGCGGTCAAATATGTTTTATAGAACATATACTTCAATAATGCACCTAGATTTTCATCCAATGTCTTTGGAACCTATATGAAAATTAGTTGGGCCAATATATATATATATATATATATATATATATATATATATATATATATATATATATATATATATATATATATATATACACACACACACACACACACACACACACACACATATATATATATATATACATTGTGATCATACCACAACCACAATTAGGAGTGTTAATAATATAATAAATTTGTGCTATAGGAATTAAAATAATGATCCAAGTGTCAAATAAACACAAGTTGTTGTTCAGGATTTATAAATACTCAAAACAATTAAAATTAAGGAATTGAATTACCAATTTATAAGAATTAATCAATTACTATGTTAGAGTGGAGGAAGCCTTCTCCCTAAATTTCATCAACATACAATTATTAGGAAGAACATAAATGTCATTCACTCCCCTACGGGAAGCATGATACATGATGGTGGACTTTGGTTTCAGATCATCTACAGAAACAACACTCCTTGAGGCCATTCAAACCCTATCGAGACGTGATGCGATCACCCTCTACACAGCTAACTGTATAAACGGTATAGCACCTCAAAACCCTAAGACCCATCCATCGACAATTGTACATATATTGAAACTCTTGAACATAAGAACATGAACTAAGAATCATCTTCAACCTCAACCCAACCACTTCAGCACCACCATAGATCACCTTCTTCACCCTCCTCCACCATAGTCACAAAAGCAAACCTACAACTTCACATGTTGGCCATGTACAACATAGCATCATCTTATTTGTATCCTCCCTTCTTTGGTCCCCGAACAATTCACAAAAGTCAGGGATGCACCCTCTATGACCAGTTGCTACATTACAGCCACCAATGATCATTGACTCCAATAGTGATGCCTTCTTATTGGTGATGAGGTGAAGTCCTAAACTGACGACTCATATCATCATAGCAAGCATCCATCACCCCACCTCCTCTTCCCTTTCTTAACTCAACATTGGTCACGACCCAAGGATTATCGAAGAGTGGAGGAACCTCCTCCTCAGATCTATATATTACAACTATGAGCTCAGACCAACCTTTTCTAACTTGCACACATGAACCTTGTGTTGGACCTACAAAACCTTGGTCAACACCCTCGTTGGAGGACCCCCTCACACACCTTGTTGTTTGGAAAGTCTTTAGATCCTAAAGCCATCACATTTTGATGCCACCATTGATCCAAAAACCATCTTCATGGCCTCCAATAATGATAAAGATATAGATCTACTGATCATATGTAGTTGTAATGTGATGAGTGCATACTCATCATAATTTTCAATTACCTTTTTGGAACAATTTAATATCTTTTCCACATCTTTTCACCCTAATATGAATCATAATGCACAAAACTACTAAGTAATTCAATAATCAAGGTTTTAACTAAATATCTTTCATTTTATGCAGGTACAGCAGGCAACTCCATGCAAACGGTCTCAAGATCGTTTGGATCCATGCGGTCTCAAGATCGTTTGCTGGAATACACAAAGAAACAAGACGAAACCAGTTGCCCAAGAAGTCCATGCGGTCTCAAGACCGTTTGGTCCCATGCGGTCCCAAGACCGTTTGGTCCCACGCGGCCCCAAGACCGTTTGGTCCCACGCGGCCCCAAGATCGTTTGGTCCCACGCGGTCCCAAGACCGTTTGGTCCCATGCGGTCTCAAGACCGTTTGGTCCCATGCGGTCCCAAGACTGTTTGGTCCCATGCGGTCCCAAGACCGTTTGGTCCCATGCGGTCTCAAGACCGTTTGGTCCCATACGGTCTCAAGACCGTTTGGTCCCATGCGGTCCCAAGACCGTTTGGTCCCATGCGGTCCCAAGACCGTTTGGTCCCATGCGGTCCCAAGACCGTTTGGTCCCATGCGGTCCCAAGACCATTTGGTCCCATGCGGTCTCAAGACCGTTTGGTCCCATGCGGTCCCAAGACCGTTTGGTCCCATGCGGTCCCAAGACAGTTTGGTTTCGCGTGGTCCCAAGACCGTTCGATGCAAGCACAAGGATCGTTTGAAGAACTAAAGCCGCGCGACCACACCAAAGCCAGACTGATCAAAGCAAGACCGTTTGGCGCTCAAACGACCTCCAAACCGTTTGATGCCCAAACGGTCTCAAGACCGTTTGGTGCCCAAACGGTCTCGAGACCGTTTGGCGCCCAAACGGTCTCAAGACCGTTTGGCGCCCAAACGGTCCCCAGACCGTTTGGCGTCAGATCTAAAACTATAAATAGACCCCCAGGGTCCCCATTTGAGGCATCAGTTCCGGACGCCGAAAGGCTGCCAGAGCACCATCCCGATCAAGTTCCACTCCACCTACAGCTGGTGTTGCGTCCAAGGAGGCTAAGAAGGAGAAGAAGACGGAGCAAAGAGCGCATCTTCTTCACCGGGCTGCGTCCACCTTCTGCACCGAGCTCATGGCGGATCTATCTTCTTCTTCTATCTTTCTTGTACCTCGCATCATGAGCGAGTAGTCCTCTTTCACTGGGGTGCGGGGACTAGCCCCGCTGCCCATGCAAACCATGTTCTCTTGTTAAACTTTCCATGGCAATGTATATAACTCTTCATTTTGTCGTTTATCGTTAAGCTTGTGAGTTGGTTATGTGCGTGTTTCCATCTTTGTGCTCCCTATGTTGCGAGAACTTCAATGCATAGGTATGAATGTCGTTTAGCATGTTAGAATCCTTGACGAGAACTTCCGATAGGATTCCTTGAGGTAGTAGGTGTAGGATCCGCGAGGGGACGGTCCGCCTAACCTTCGGTGACACTTGTGTGCGCCTGACGCCCGTAAGGGGGTTCACAGCCTTAGTTGGATTTTGTATCTTCGTGCTTTTCGTCGATGTTTACACGTACAATAGTCGCTTGTTTGCTTTGCGGTTTGCGCGGTTGACTCCCTGATTAGAAATAGGATGGGATTTCATCGAGGTCGTAAGTGTATGATCCGCGAGGGGACGGTCCGCCTAACCTTCGGTGACACTTCTGTGCGCCTAACGCCCGTAAGGGGGGTTCACAGCTTCCGTGGATTTCTGTATATTCAGAGCCGTAAGACGTATGATCCGGATGGCGATGAGAAATCGGCTGCCTATGGTGACGCTTACGCGGACCTGACGCCCGTAAGGGGGGTTCTGCAGCAGCTCTATTTGGAGTGTTATTTCGTGCCTGGATTGTTCGCGAGAGAGTATGATTGTGTGTGTAGCGGTGGTCAAACCCGGTACCATCCCAGCGATTTCGTATCATTAATCTATACCCATCTTTTATTCCACGTTTACTTTCTTGCAATTAGTTTAATCAAACCAAAATCAACCTATTGTTCTAAATATTAGTTTTACTTGAGCTAGATCTAACTGACAAGGATTCTTAAAAACGTTGTCCTTTGGGTTCGATCCTAAACTATACTGCGATAAGATCCGTCCGCTTGCGGGTGGTATTGTTGCACTTGGTTTTGGTAAAAGCTCGGGGATATAAACCCCGAGTGAATTTGTTAGTGCATTCAAAAGCCACATCAAATTCTGGCGCTGTTGCCGGGGACAACGGAATCAGTCAGTCAAATCTAGTCCTTTTAAGACTAATCTAGGATTTTGTTTTCTTTTTGAAACTATCGCTCATCTACTTGATCTTTATTCTACTTCAAGGATCTCACTTTCAAACGTTTTCAAGTTTCAGGTGCTCTTAGACGATTAGTGCATGCACCGTTCGGATAGTCTCGGACTGACTGCGAGCTTTGATCCCGAAATAGATAGAACCTTCCATCGTCAGATCCGAGAGAATCAAGCAAGAATGGCACAAGAAGAAGAAGTAGCCCGTAGGGTGGCTCAAGCCATCAATGCGCAGAGAGAAAGATTCATGCAGGAAGCTAGAGCTGCGGTTCAACAAGAGATCTTAGCAGCGCAAGCAGCAGCGCAAGCAGCAGAACTTCAGAAGGATCTTAGAGAGTTCTCTATCCCAAAGGCCGCAAACGTCTATCATCCGGTGCAGCCTCCTCAGATAGAAGCTGCCAACTTTGAGATTAGAGCGCATTGGATAACCTTGCTTCAGAACAACCCATTCTACGGTAAACAAGCTGAGGACAGCCAAGGTCATCTTCTCAGATTCATTGACCTGTGTGCTATGACGAAGCAAAATGGAGTCTCTGATGATGCTATTCGACTCCGTCTCTTCAAGTACTCTCTGGCTGACAGAGCCATTAGTTGGTACAACTCACTACAGAGTGACGTACCCATCACCACCTGGGAGCAGCTTCAAAACGCCTTTCTGGAAAAGTTCTACCCCCCGTCCCTTACATATGAAATCAGGGGACGAATCACAAATTTCACTCAAGTCCCAGGAGAAACTCTTTCCGAAGCTTGGGATAGGTACAATGAGCTCCTACGAAAATGCCCACACCATGGAATTCCTAAGAATCAGCTGATCGAGATATTCTATAGAGGTGTGGAAGATGATGTCAAGATGTTCCTTGACTCCTCGTCTGGAGGGAACTTCATGCGGCAAAGTTACGACAGCGCATGGAGAGTAGTAACTCTGGGAGCAGAAAATCAAGCCAACTGGGGCAGATCCGTTGGTAAAGGAGTTCTAAAGGTAGCTATGGCTGATGCTATCCCAGAATACAAATCTATAGCTGAAACTTTGAAAGTCTTGGTCGCAAAGCAAGATCACATAGAATCATCCCTTGCTGCAATTGGAAGAGGACATTCTCCAACTAGGCAACCAGAACAAGTCAAGTCCACTTCTTTGTTTTGTGAAGCGTGCAAAGGCACCGACCATTCAACACTATCATGCAATGTTCTCTATGATGTTGTTTTAAGCAATGCCTGTGGACAAGGAGATAATTTCCAGATTGAAAATCTTAATGCTATTAACACCAACCGTGGGCAGAACTTTTACAATCCAAATCAAAATAGGAATCACCCAGGCTTCCAGTACGGAAATCCTTCAGGAGCTATGAACTCACATCAATTTGTTCCAAATAATCAACCAAGAGGCCCATCTGGGTATCAGTTTAATCAGCAACAGAACTTTGGGAATCAAGGAAACTTCAAGGGAAACTTTCAGAATAGAAACTATAACAATTATCAGAACAACTCTCAGTATCAAAGCTTGAACCAACAACAGGGTCAAACAGGACCTATCCCTTCCGATGACAAGCTATCTACCATCGAGAAGTTATTGCAAACACAACAAACGATGATAGCCAATCAACAAGCCCAGCAGAAGGCTATTGAAACTCAACTAGCTCAACTTGCTGCTAGTATTAAGCCACAAGCTGGGATCTTCGCTGGACAACCTGAGAACAATCCGAAACATCCGGAGCAGCTGAAGGTTATCGCCACAAGATCAGGGAAAAGTTATTCGGATCCACCAGCGAAAACAACTATGGATATCCCTGAGGAGAATGAACCCTTGACTGATCAAAACTCAACAACATCAGAACCGCAACCGAAGGAGAGAAATAATGATAAGGGGATTCCTGAGAAACCTACCAATGAAGAAGTAGAGACTCCTGAACCTGAAATTCCTGTATATAAGCCTCGTGTCCCTTTCCCATCCCGTCTGAGGGAAACCAAATTTGATACTAGATTCATCAAATTCAAAGAAGCTATGAAGAAGCTCCATGTTGATATACCATTCTTGGATGCTCTTAATGAGATACCAGCCTGGACCAAATATCTAAAGTCGCTTCTCACCAAGAAGTACATCACGGAAGAGTGTGAAACTGTGAAATTGGCTGCAACTACATCAGATATCATATTAAGCAAGATGCCGAAGAAACAAAAAGATCCAGGATCCTTCGGAATCTCATGCCACATTGGTGATTCATCATGTAAGAAAGGATTGGCAGATCTTGGCGCAAGTATTTCTATTATGCCGCTGAGTCTATGCAAGAGATTAGGATTCGAAGAATTGCTTCCAACTGCTATGACAATCCAACTTGCGGACAATTCAGTAAAAAGACCGCTAGGAATTCTCGAAGACATCCCGGTCAAGGTAGGCAAGGACGCATATGTCCCATGTGATTTTGTTATCATGGACATAAAAGAAGACACCAAATACCCTATTATCTTCGGTCGTCCATTTCTCGCTACTGCTAGAGCTCTTATCGATGTTGAAGCCGGAACCTTACTGCTCAGGTTAGGAAAAGAAACTCTGGAATTCAAGGTCTTTGAAAGCATGAGAAGACCAAGTATACAGGAGGAAGTCTATCTGATAGATTGTGTTGAGCAGATGTCACAACTTACTCAAGAATATCACGAGTCATGCGATCCTTTGGAAACTTCTCTATATGACCTTTTTAATGATGAACCTACTGACCAACAAGATAAGGATTGCGCCAAACCTCCCGACTCTGCTGAGGAGAATCATGAAGCTACCTATGAGGAATTAAAGGTTACCGAAACCCCAGAAGAAATCAGTAAAAAACCAGAACCTCCTGAAATGAAGCCCCTACCTGAAGGGCTGAAGTATATGTTTTTAGACAATCTCAAAGTTTGTCCTGTCATTATAAACTCTGGTTTGACAACCAAACAAGAAGAGCAACTTCTGGAAATATTAAAGGATAGCAAGAAAGCCATAGGCTACAGAATGAGTGACCTCACAGGGGTCAGTCAAGCTTTGTGCATGCACAGAATTCCCATGATGGAAGACCATAAGCCAACAATCGAGCATCAACGAAAATTAAACCCGAATATGTAGGAAGTGGTCCGTCGTGAGATCATCAAACTCCTTACAGCTGGAATAATATACCCGATATCGGACTCACCATGGGTGAGCCCAGTTCATGTTGTACCCAAGAAAGGAGGTACCACTGTCACAAGAAATGAAAACAATGAGCTCATCCCCACCCGAACAGTGACTGGGTGGAGGATGTGTATTGATTATAGAAAATTAAACAAGGCCACTCGGAAGGATCATTTTCCTATGCCCTTCCTCGATCAGGTTTTGGAAAGATTGGCTCACCAAGAATACTTCTGTTACCTGGATGGTTACTCTGGATTCTATCAGATCCCCATACATCCAGATGATCAAGAGAAAACAACTTTCACCTATCCCTTCGGGACATATGCTTTTAAAAGGATGCCATTTGGCTTGTGTAATGCCCCTGCAACTTTTCAACGTTGCATGACTGCCATTTTTGCAGGGCTTACTGAAACAGTTATGGAGGTTTTCATGGACGACTTTTCTGTATATGGTGACTCCTTTGATTCTTGTCTTAAGCACCTCTCCATGGTACTCAAACGCTGTGAAGAAGCACATCTGGTGCTAAATTGGGAGAAATGCCACTTTATGGTAAAGGAAGGCATAGTTTTGGGCCACAAAGTTAGCAACAAAGGAATTGAAGTTGATAAAGCCAAGATAGAAGTCATATCTAAATTGGCAATACCCACAAATGTGAAAGAAGTTCGTGCTTTTCTCGGTCACGCTGGATTCTATAGAAGGTTTATACATGATTTTTCTAAGATAACAAAGCCGATGACCAATTTACTTCTCAAAGATGCTAATTTCAATTTCAATAAGGAATGCATCAAAAGTTTCGATACGCTGAAGAAAGCCCTTACGACTACCCCCATTATTAGAGCTCCAAATTGGGAGCACCCCTTTGAAATTATGTGTGATGCCAGTGACTACGCAGTGGGTGCAGTCTTAGGACAATGCATTGAGAAGAAACATTATGTTATCTATTATGCATCGAAAACCCTCGACGAAGCTCAAAGGAACTATGCCACTACTGAAAAGGAACTTTTGGCAGTCATCTATGCCTTCGATAAATTCAGATCCTACCTTACTGGTTCAAAGGTAATCGTTTACACAGACCATGCTGCCATCCGTTACCTTATGGCAAAGAAGGATGCTAAGCCAAGGCTGATCAGATGGATACTCCTTCTACAAGAATTTGACCTAGAAATACGAGATAAGAAAGGAACGGAGAATGTCGTAGCAGATCACCTGAGTCGCATCCACACTCTGGATGCTAAAGGAATTCCGATAAACGACTCTCTACCAGACGATCAACTTATGAGAGTCTCAGAATCTGAACCATGGTATTCAGACTTAGTAAACTACCTTGCCGCCGGAGTCATCCATCCTCAATACACAGGGAACGGTCTGAAGAAATTTATGCATGATGTGAAGCATTACTATTGGGATGAACCATATCTCTTCAAACTCTGCGCGGATGGATTGTATAGACGTTGCGTCGCCAAAGAAGAAGCCCATTCCATTTTGGAACAATGCCACTCAGGACCCGTGGGTGGGCATATGAGCTCTAAAAAGACTGCCTTAAAAGTTTTGCAATGTGGATTTTTCTGGCCAACTTTATCCAAGGACTGTTATGATTTTGTCATATCATGTGATAAGTGTCAAAGAGCTGGCAATATAACCAAGAGAGATGAAATGCCACTGAATCTATGGCAAGAAGTAGAGATATTTGACGTCTGGGGAGTAGACTATATGGGGCCATTCCCATCTTCTAATGGATTCTCTTACATCCTTGTGGCGGTGGACTACGTCTCCAAATGGGTTGAAGCTATACCAACCGTCACTTGTGATTCGAAACCAGTCATCAAACTATTCAAAGATATTATCTTCCCACGGTTCGGAGTGCCGAGAACCGTGATTTCTGATGGAGGCTCCCATTTTATCGAAAGAAGCTTCGAAGCTCTATTAAAAAAATATGGCGTCTCACACAAGGTAGCTTCTCCTTACCATCCACAGACCAGTGGACAGGTAGAAGTCTCTAATCGACAACTAAAGGCTATCCTTGAGAAAACCGTCGGGCGTAATCGCAAAGATTGGGCGACAAAAATCAACGATGCCCTATGGGCTTATCGCACTGCTTATAAAACTCCCCTTGGTACTACTCCTTTTCGTTTGATATATGGAAAAGCTTGTCACCTTCCGGTCGAATTAGAACATAAGGCATGGTGGGCAATTAAACAATTAAATTTCGATATAAAGGAAGCAGGGCAAGCCAGGATTCTGCAACTCAACGAGCTGGATGAACTTAGAATGACGGCCTATGAAAATGCTCGAATCTACAAGGAACATACAAAACTTTGGCACGATGGACATCTGAACAGAAAAGACATTCAAGTGGGAGACCAAGTTCTGGTTTTTAACTCAAGATTAAGGATATTCCCAGGAAAACTTCGCTCACGCTAGTCTGGACCATACATTGTCAAAAGCATCTCTCCTCAGGGCACTTTCTCTTTATGGAGTGCAGAGTCGGGTGAATTCATAACCAATGGCCACCGCCTGAAGAGATATTTCACCACAACAGACATAGGCACCAAATCAACGCTGGAACTCACCGATCCTAAGGATCCCACATGACGACGAAGGACTCTGTCGAGCCATAGACATAAAACAAAGGCGCTTGTCGGGAGGCAACCCGACCAATAAATCTGTTTTACCTTTCTTTTCCCAATTTTGTTTTATAGTTAATTTTCCTTAAATAAAATTTGCCTTATGGATAGTTTTCTTTCAGGATACGAGATCGGATTGGTGCTGATCACAACGAATTCATTCTCGGCAGTCATACCTGGTGTTTCCTTTCCCCTCCATCTTGAATTTAGGGTTTGCTCGAGGATGAGCAAATCTCTAAGTTCGGGGTGGAGGGTGGGTGGTACGTATTCCACTTCCACATACACACCCTCTTTTATACTCAATATGTCTCTATCATAAAATTTTTCAAAATTGTGAACAGATACTTGATGGAATTTTGTCTTTTATTGATAAAAATGTAACTAACTGTTTGCTATGCATCTTCTATCATAACATCCTCCTTATTCGAAACAAATCCCCAAGAGGACTGACTTTTGAAACTTGCCTGAAATCATCCTGTGAAACTTATGATTCCTAACATCATAATCCTTTTTACATAATGACAAGTATCTGTCAAACTGATAGGGATCAAACACGTTGCGCTTCCTAACTGACTAATGGAACAATGGCTCAGAAACCCCACCGGATCCGCAACAAGTCATTATTTGAGCAGAGTATGACAAAGAGAATAACCCGGTTTTGAATTGTAAATCAAGTTGCATCCTGATCTGAACTCTCTTCTACACTTCTTCTATCATCTTCGTATCCCTCCATCCATAAATACCACCAAAATAGCCAAACTTGTGCCAAATCCCTAAGTTCGGGGTGGCACGCCACTTTCCCCATATCCGCTTCTTCCATACCCCTTCCAATAAGTAGGGGCGTACCACCAAAAATGCAATCTCGAGTCGAATAGAGGAGAGATCTGCAATAAAAAGATGCCAAAGTGCACACAAAATAAATGCAATCTCGAGTCGAATAGAGGAGAGATCTGCAACAAAAGATGCCATAGTGCACACAAAAAAAAAATATATGCAATAAATGAAATTGCAAAACAAATAAAAATCTCGAGTCGAATAGAGGAGAGATTTTCTTCTTCCTTTCATACCACCTTTCACTCATTTTTCTACCTAAGGGCACAATACATGCCCTACCATCCTTAACAATACCAGTGTCAGATCATATGCATACTTGTTGATTCTGCGGGTATCTCAGAACTCCTACGACACTCTTTGACATGCTTGGTGTTAGAAAAGGTGGGGAGGAAGCGTTGTTGGGAAACGAACTCAGGAACGAAGCTATGGAAAGACGTGTTTAGTGGTCCCAGGAAGTTGAGGTACTCATTCATACTGAGCAGAAAGAAAACACTTGTGATGTGAAGATGAAGAAATCACATGGATCGAAAGTATTTCATTAGGCAACAGTTTCAAATTTTATGTTACTCGAGGACGAGCAACGATTTAAGTTCGGGGTGTTTTGATGAGTGCATACTCATCATAATTTTCAATTACCTTTTTGGAACAATTTAATATCTTTTCCACATCTTTTCACCCTAATATGAATCATAATGCACAAAACTACTAAGTAATTCAATAATCAAGGTTTTAACTAAATATCTTTCATTTTATGCAGGTACAGCAGGCAACTCCATGCAAACGGTCTCAAGATCGTTTGGATCCATGCGGTCTCAAGATCGTTTGCTGGAATACACAAAGAAACAAGACGAAACTAGTTGCCCAAGAAGTCCATGCGGTCTCAAGACCGTTTGGTCCCATGCGGTCTCAAGACCGTTTGGTCCCATGCGGTCCCAAGACCGTTTGGTCCCACGCGGCCCCAAGACCGTTTGGTCCCATGCGGTCCCAAGACCGTTTGGTCCCATGCGGTCCCAAGACCGTTTGGTCCCATGCGGTCCCAAGACCGTTTGGTCCCATGCGGTCTCAAGACCGTTTGGTCCCATACGGTCTCAAGACCGTTTGGTCCCATGCGGTCCCAAGACCGTTTGGTCCCATGCGGTCCCAAGACCGTTTGGTCCCATGCGGTCCCAAGACCGTTTGGTCCCATGCGGTCCCAAGACCGTTTGGTCCCATGCGGTCCCAAGACCGTTTGGTCCCATGCGGTCTCAAGACCGTTTGGTCCCATGCGGTCCCAAGACCGTTTGGTCCCATGCGGTCCCAAGACCGTTTGGTTTCGCGTGGTCCCAAGACCGTTCGATGCAAGCACAAGGATCGTTTGAAGAACTAAAGCCGCGCGACCACACCAAAGCCAGACTGATCAAAGCAAGACCGTTTGGCGCTCAAACGACCTCCAAACCGTTTGATGCCCAAACGGTCTCAAGACCGTTTGGTGCCCAAACGGTCTCGAGACCGTTTGGCGCCCAAACGGTCCCCAGACCATTTGGCGTCAGATCTAAAACTATAAATAGACCCCCAGGGTCCCCATTTGAGGCATCGGTTCCGGACGCCGAAAGGCTGCCAGAGCACCATCCCGATCAAGTTCCACTCCACCTACAGCTGGTGTTGCGTCCAAGGAGGCTAAGAAGGAGAAGAAGACGGAGCAAAGAGCGCATCTTCTTCACCGGGCTGCGTCCACCTTCTGCACCGAGCTCATGGCGGATCTATCTTCTTCTTCTATCTTTCTTGTACCTCGCATCATGAGCGAGTAGTCCTCTTTCGCTGGGGTGCGGGGACTAGCCCCGCTGCCCATGCAAACCATGTTCTCTTGTTAAACTTTCCATGGCAATGTATATAACTCTTCATTTTGTCGTTTATCGTTAAGCTTGTGAGTTGGTTATGTGCGTGTTTCCATCTTTGTGCTCCCTATGTTGCGAGAACTTCAATGCATAGGTATGAATGTCGTTTAGCATGTTAGACTCCTTGACGAGAACTTCCGATAGGATTCCTTGAGGTAGTAGGTGTAGGATCCGCGAGGGGACGGTCCGCCTAACCTTCGGTGACACTTGTGTGCGCCTGACGCCCGTAAGGGGGGTTCACAGCCTTAGTTGGATTTTGTATCTTCGTGCTTTTCGTCGATGTTTACACGTACAATAGTCGCTTGTTTGCTTTGCGGTTTGCGCGGTTGACTCCCTGATTAGAAATAGGATGGGATTTCATCGAGGTCGTAAGTGTATGATCCGCGAGGGGACGGTCCGCCTAACCTTCGGTGACACTTCTGTGCGCCTAACGCCCGTAAGGGGGGTTCACAGCTTCCGTGGATTTCTGTATCTTCAGAGCCGTAAGACGTATGATCCGGATGGCGATGAGAAATCGGCTGCCTATGGTGACGCTTACGCGGACCTGACGCCCGTAAGGGGGGTTCTGCAGCAGCTCTATTTGGAGTGTTATTTCGTGCCTGGATTGTTCGCGAGAGAGTATGATTGTGTGTGTAGCGGTGGTCAAACCCGGTACCATCCCAGCGATTTCGTATCATTAATCTATACCCATCTTTTATTCCACATTTACTTTCTTGCAATTAGTTTAATCAAACCAAAATCAACCTATTGTTCTAAATATTAGTTTTACTTGAGCTAGATCTAACTGACAAGGATTCTTAAAAACGTTGTCCTTTGGGTTCGATCCTAAACTATACTGCGATAAGATCCGTCCGCTTGCGGGTGGTATTGTTGCACTTGGTTTTGGTAAAAGCTCGGGGATATAAACCCCGAGTGAATTTGTTAGTGCATTCAAAAGCCACATCATAATGATAAGCTAAAGTAGGTTGAGATGACTTTATCTAGTCTTGACGCCAGTTACATAATTTCCACTTCAGTTCCAACAAATATAAAGAACAAGATATACATGATCTAGAATTACAAACTGACTGGCACCCATTATAGGCATATTCTAGGACTGATCAATCTGTAGGTTAGTATATTCCTTCATATGGTTTCATTACTTTCAAAATTTAGTTAACTATATAAAATGGCAACACTATAAATGGGGTTAGAAAAGGTTCAAATAATCGTTATGGCTATATACATATTTAAGGACTAGGTGTGAATGAATTACTATATTAATGTATTTTTGCTTATAAATAATAATGATAGTAGATATTATATTTTTAAGAGAAACATGAAAATGGTAAATTTATTTTGAAAAACTATATCAGATTACTAACATATATGTCTATCTTGGAACATGTCCTAACATAATTTTTCTCATGCATGCAAAACCTAGATGTATAGACATGTACATACATTTACTTACATTTACAATACGAATGTAGTGGATATCTATATATATAAGCAACCAATTTGAAGTACAATATAATATGAAGAAGAGATATGTATAAGGATATTTCTTGTATAAATATAAAGATCTATGACCTATATTTCAAAATAATACCTTAAATGACATCATGGGTTGGAATATGATTCATTCATCACAAGCTAAACAATTTACATAATCATATTCATATAGCTCATTTGAATCTAAGTTGTAATATAAGAGATGTTTCTTTTTCATATATAAATGTTGGAGGAATTTATACCTAAGATATCCCTAGTAAGGGTCTACTGGAGAACAAATATATGTTATACTTGTGACTAAATAGAATCATGTTATATAAAAGAGAGAGATAACAATTTAGGATCCAACCTAGAGAAAATGTGATGCAACAATTAAGTATGTAGCACAAATTATATATAACCTAGTTGGAAATATAAAACCAATATTGATGGGAAAATATGGAATTGTAATTCGATATGAAAAAAACCTAAACTAATTGACTCAAAAGCCAACCTTTGATGACATAGAATTATTTGTCTATGATATATCTAAAATTTGGAGCTCACTAATCCATGAGTATGTAAAATCTTATAATCTTTGAGGGAATGTTATAAATTTTCTATTTCATATTTTATCTCTCTTGAATTGCATATGATTGAGTGATGAACTTTATTTGTTTATTAGGTTTATCCTTCTTACTTGAAAGGCCACCACAACCATTTGAAAGCTTGAATATTTTTTTATGATTGACTAAAATTTGGATTTGTACGTTAGCATAAGATTCAAATATTGGCTTAGAGCTTTGGATCCTACATTTGGTGAGTCATATCCCCAATACTATGTAGTGGATAATGGACAACAACAGGTAACCTAATACTAGTTACCCAATAGGTGAAAGTGTCATTCTCTCATAGAGGAGAGAACACTAGGAAACTAGCCCTTGTGAGAACAAATTCTTTTTTTTTTGTCAGTGAAAATCCTATTACTATTGTGATATACCAAAACTTTAGGTACAAGAAATCGCACCCCCTAATCCTCTGAGAGGATTACCAAAAAATAGCAAAAGATACTAAAGGTCTTACCCAGAAGACCGCAACAGATAGAGAAGGACCCAGCCAAAGAACAAACATCAAGAGCGTTCATACAAGCAAAAGCAAATATATCTAAATCCTACTCTGATGAGGAGCTCCACTAACAATACGCCCACCCACAAAGAGTGCAGACTCATCATCATAGGCTGAAGAATATCAACCAAAGCCTGTACTTGAGCCTTTAATGGAGTTTAGAGGCAAAGTCCCATCTAACTTCATCAGCTACCTCAACTTATCGTTGGTATCCCCACCCTATATTCTTGTCAGTCAACAAGAGAGCTTGGTATCTGAGTCAACTGTACCGATCACCAAGAGTAGAATCTAGGAATTCCCTTCACACATGCATTATCCACACTCACAAAGATAGTGGAAGAAAACCCCAGAAATAGCTCCCAGCCATCGGACAGTAGAAGAAGATAACTCGACACCACTTGCCACTCAAACCAGGAACCAGGAAATAGAAGGAAAGAAATGGCAGCGACCCTCACAGAGAGGCTGCTCGACAACACCTAAAGGGTGTTCCTACCCCCAGTAGGGAAAGGGAGATCAGGATGAAGGATCCGACCCCAGTAGTTCCTTGCTGTTGGCTTTACTAGGAGCAGGCTCCGAGAAGCATAAGGTCGAACACCTTGGGAGTGCACAGCCTCGCAGCAACAAGAGCCAGCCCATCTACAGCTTCTGTTTGCATAGGCACACAGTAACAAGACTGAAATGTAACCTGCAAACAACAGCATCGAGGCAAAGAAGAAGAGCAGAGGACCCTGCCTCCCTCACGAGCCCACCCTCATGAAGCACCTGAATCCATCGAGGCACAACATCAAACACCTAGAGGGTGTTTGAACCAATTGTAGCAGCAACGCCATCCAGAATCCCTTGACTACGACTAGGCATTGTCGATCAGCAGTAGGACGATCCAACTCACATCAACAGAATGCCCCAATCGCCAGGGGTGAGACCACGCCTGGCCAATCCTAGAGGGGCGTCGCAGCGCAGCTCCACCATCAGTAGTAGAAGGAGTGTTCCAGCCAGAGCTTCACCAGATGAAGCATGATGCTCCCAGATCTAGCAGGGTCCAAGCGAAGGCCAGGAGACCCGCAAGCACTCTGCCATCGGACTCTGATCGGGGAAGGAAAGAAGAAGGGCACGAGACCAACTAATCCGCGACCTGAAGGAACTGTCAGATCACTGAACGCTGAAAGAAGATGAATCCACTCCCACTAACCTCCATTCAGCTAGGTGGGTGTCGATCAGGTCGACTGAGTCGCTTCGCCTCCAGATCCAGATCTTGCTTTGAACCTCCATTGCACGTTACCTAGCTCTATCTCATCCACCTTTTCCTCACCCGACCAGGAAGAGCAAAAAGGGGAAGCCGAAAACCCCTCACCAACCCCTCCTAGTCTTCAGGCACAGACCGCAAACCAACGATTCTATCACAGTTGAATCGCTCGCCACTTCCACCAGAGGTAGTAGATCGCAGGGAGGCCAGGGGGGAGGAAGACATTGGGGAAGCTCCCCTCCTCCCCAGCGGCGGCTGCCGGGAACCCTAGAGAGAAGGGGGAGCGGGTAAACTAGAGAGAGAGTTAGCTCGCCTCTCAGACACAATTTCAGTGAGAACAAAATCTTACATTTGAGGTGCCAATGGAAAAATCTTTAATTGTTGAGTATTTGGATATTTTGATATTTGAAATTATTAGTACTCTTGAGTACACCACATCTTGTGAACAATGTTGCAAATTTGGTATCTTGAATATTCATTAAATACTATCATGTGAATTGTTGACGGTTGTCCACCAAATAGTACCTTACCTAATTTTTCATTGAATCTCTATTCATTTATTTGAATAGCTCAATAATAAATATTTAATACTCACTTTTTTGACCCCATCCTTATTTTTCATTCATGCATGGAGTCATTCCCTATGGGACTTCATGTATAGGTGGTACAGAGAGGATATGGAAGAGACGTGTAGGAGAAGTCCTTTATGTAAGAGTAGATAGGATTCATGATGTTTTAAATACGAGTTCTCATGTTTAAGGTTTCATCACTCTGATGTAAAGTGTGTACTATAAATGGTTTGTTATATATTATGATATAATTTTAAAAAATCTAATCATAAAGATTGGGTTGTTACAATAAGGTATTAGAGCTATAAATGTCGTCACTCATGCCCGTCTCATGGAAATTAGGATTATACAACTAATACACCTAGAATTTAGGTCAATAGTTTACAACCAACCCTAATTTTTTTAGACATATCTACCAGACAAAAATAGAAACTTAAGTACTAGGGATTAACCACAAATCTTAGACAAAGTCATCAACCCAAATAAATATGTCAAAAAGAAAATAGAACCTATGAAAAACCTAGTAGTTCAAAGATAAATAATCATGATAGATTCCCCATGCTTATATTTGTGAATCCATGAGTAGTAGGCCACCATGCTATAAGTTGAGACACTCTAGTGACCCTTTTGGTTTCATGGAGAATTATTTTTAGAAATGTGTCAAATCTTGGTATGGTGAATGTTGGTAAGATGTGATTGTGACTTGTTCTCACATTGATTTTGGCCATTTTCAATTTTGTATCAAAATTTTCTCCCATAAAAAAAATTTATTCTCCTTATAATACTTAATGTATGAAGAGAAATCATTTTATAAAATTTCATTGATGATTCTTGATCTAATCACAACCAAAGAGGTATGAGAAAAACCCAAAAGGGGGTCACATGAAACCCTTAAAACTGGAAGTTTGACAGTGAAGGGTACTACAATGTAATTGGCGTGCCTATTTAGACTTATAGTGGATCCTTGAAAGGACCAGAGAGTAGTACCATTCTAAACCATTGAAGTAAAAATTTCAAGGGAAAATTATTACATAAGTGGGGAGTATTCTGGAATACTTAATTTTGTATGCTAAATCAATAACTAAGCTAACTTGCTCTTATTCCATTGTGCCAAGACTCATACGGTTATCTTCATCAATTTTCTTTCTCTTCAACACTAACTTGTCTTGTTTTGAGTTTCTTGTGTTTAAATGAGTTCATTTTTCACCACATGATAATTTTTACAAATGAGTTGCTGAATTGATCTTCATGAATCATGTTGATGCCATTTAGTAAAATTTGACATTTGATGCTCAAATATGTTTGTTAGACCTTTACTTCAATAATGTGCCTACCTTTTCAACCAATGGGTTTGGAATCAATATGGAATGTTAATTGGATCACTATATAGATATACATGGTGAGAAAATCTAAAAATTATCCATCTCATAACCATGATTAGGAGTGTTAATATTTTTATAAAGTATTGTGGTATGAATTAAACTAGAGGTCCAAGTTTTAAAGAAATTGAAGATGTCATTAGGACCTATGGATATTCAAAATAATTAAAAATAAAGGGATTAGATTCCTAATTTATTAGACTTAATCAATTACTGAACTTGGGAGGAGCAAGCCTTCTCCCTCAATCTAGTCGATAGACAGATATTAGAATAAACAACAATGTTGTTCACTCCTCCACATGAAGTGTGATACATCGTAGTGCACTTCAGTTGCGTATCTCTACACCAATTACACTCCATGAGGCTATTAAAACCCTCTATATGCACTTGGAATAATGGTAGAGCAACCTCGAAATTATAAGACCCACCCCTCGACCTCTATACATATATTAAGACTCTTAACACAAGAACAACAACCCAACAACATCTTCAACCTCAAGCCAACCTTTTTCATGCCATAGTAGATCACCTTCTCCACCCTCTACCACCATAGTCTGAAAAGTAGACTTACAACTTCACCTTCCACCCATCTACAACAAAACAATATCTTGTTTCTAGCCCCCCTTCTCTAATCCTTGAAGCTAGGCATGCACCCTCTATAACCACCTATAACAAGATAAGACTCATCTTAATCATGAAATTCTAAGGTTTTCAAAAAGTTGTCTTAAATCCATACATCTTAATTCATTATCATAAGCACCTTGTTATTCAATTATTTGTTTCGAGTGTACATGAGTTCGCTAAGGCTATCGATGACACAAGGAAACCCTAGTTCCCATTCCACTGTAACGTCCCAAATTGGATCTAATGTATATAATGTATATAATTTTATCCTAGTAAAGCTATTTATGACACGTGGAAACACTAGTAATCTAATGTATATAATTTTATCATTATAAGGCTCAAGCCAAATACATGACACATATGCTAAATAGGATCTGATGTTCTATAGGCACATTTTGAGCTACTAGTTGTCCATAATCACAGTTGGGTAAGATGAAATATTTGGTTATTGACACATGTTAATTAATTTTTTGAAAAAAATATATAATCAAAAAAATGACAAATACATTCTAAAAATGTTTAAGAATTTAATGATGTTAATATAAAAAGATATATATTATGTCCCCAAAAGTGATTATGAGTAATTAAAATACTAAATGAATTTATTTTGAAATTCTAAGACCTTGCTTATACTCCTTGAATAAAAACATAGTTGTGGTCAAGGTTTTATGATTGTTGGTTAAATTTAGATAAGGAAATATATTCAAGAAAGATAAGGGTATATGTTGTTCATTTTCAAATAAATCAAATAATCTAAGAGATGATAAATGAATTGTTTCTCAAGATTGTAAAATGATAATGAAACAAATATCAAACTTTTAGTCAAACATCATGATATTAAGGTTCTACCATTTTATTAATTTATATCTGGAAAAGAGTTTTTGGTTGTTTTGAGAATAATTAATAGTGAGAACAACTTTGAATTAATATTTTTTAGTTTAGAAAAATTTTAGGTGTTGAACCCTTTGAGTCAATAAATACATGAGCCATTTTTAAAATATTTATTATGATTTTTACGTGTCATTTTGGATTGAAAAGAATGTTAATATGTTATCAAGATTTGTTTTAGAATTCTTATTTTAGGAAAGTTTGATAATATATATGCAAATACCATTTCAATCCATTTAAAACTTGTAAAATCAAATTAATGTAAACATCGATTGATTGTTGGTCAAAAGTAGCCAACATGGAAACTATATACTTAAAATAGTGGTACAAGGGAAGCTGGAAGGAGAATTTGATTTTTTTTAATGTTCCAAGGTTTGAATAATTGACTACAATGTAATGAAATTCACAAGAGTAATATATTAATTGGAGACTATAGAAAGGTGTGGGTTTTGACCCATCACCTTCCCAACATAACAAAGAGGCGTGCTATGGAAAAGGAGGTTTAATTATGGGTGAAAATATGTAATGTAAATTGGAAATCTGAATGATGTATTTAATCTAGACAATTAAAATGGTTATTATTCCATAATCTCAAAATCATTTCAAACATATACGAATATATAAGACTAAGTAATTATATTCAACAATTTTCAAAGAATACTTGACCAAGTTATGTATCTTTTTGAAGAATATATAGGAAAAATTAAATTAGATGTGGTCATATACCCTTCTGAATAATTTTATTAGCTTTCATAATTTTAAATAGTTGACCCAAACATCTATGGTAAGCAACCAGAAGTTAGAGGTTTTTTTGTGCCTAATGAAGTTAATGGTCATGAAATGGTTATGTAAATAGGTAGTTTGAGTTTTCTATTATAATAAGAAAATTATAGTAATGTAATACTAATTTTTTGAGATTTATAGTATGTGCAGTGAATTTTTGGTTTGACTATAGATAGATATCCATAATTTAGATTGGTCTTAAATTTGAAACTAATTCTTAGAACAACCATTACAAATTTTGAGAATTTATTGATAATTTTAAATGAGTTTAAATGTCCCTTTAAGTTCAACTACATCAAATAATTTATCTTGAATTTTGAGGGTATTTTATTTTACAATTGTAACATGTTTCGAGTTGGATTCTAGTAGGTAGATACTTCTAGTTAGACTAGGATGTGGTCTACACTTACTATATTTTGAAATCATGCTTTATAAGTTGAGAATTTTTAGAGATACATAAGAAGACATATAGTTGAGCGTTTAAATCAACTAAATTTCCTTTGGCTTCTCTTGTAATAATTCCACTCATGCTTTATCCTGACTCAAAAGGCAAAAACCAAAAATGTGTACAACGGGAGGGAGTGTATAAGGGTTAGCGGGACTTATATTTTGGAGTGCCACTGTAACCACCCTTTCCCCTTCCCTTCTTCTCCTTTTCCCAACCCTCGTTCTCCCCCTCCTTTATAGATGTGTCACAGTAAGGGAACAAAGAAAGAGAGGTAGTTGACGTCCTACTCCTCCAAGATAATGTCTCCCCCTCTATTTTTGCAGTGCACCATCACTTGGCATACATTCATTGCCTCCTCATATGCCTACAATTCCAATGAAGGAATAAACGATATTGTGGTATCATATCCCCCTCGACTTAGTGTTGTTCTCTCTATCTCATTATGCCAAGAATTCAAGAAAGAAACAAAGCCACTTTTGTAGTTTTCCTCATACATTTTGTGTTCTCGTTGCATGATGCTAAGCATAAGGCTAAGTAGTACAAGACATCATGAATGATGGTGTACTAGAGAGTGACAAACAAGGACAAATTTTAAGATCAAGGAATTCTATTGGGAGAAATTTGTCATAGAAAGAAGGTAAAAGAAGCATATATGTGCCTCTACCTCCATCTAATCTATTGTGAGTAGACAACACCTTTAGTAACAAACATAAGAAGGAACTACAAGTCATGGCATGTTTCAACTAATAGTGTTATCTCCTAAGAAATTGATAATACAAGTGATGAGTCAAGGACCAAATGGATGACTATGTTTGAGTTCAAGATATTTTCTACTCAGGACCAGCTTCCCAGTATAAGTTAGGATTATAGTGCACACTCAAGGTAAGTGAGCCATGTCCATTGAGTTTCAATATTATTATGATTCCACCTAAACCTTCCTACAAAGTAACTTAGAGATTAAGTTACTTTCAGACTTCAATATTCCTATTTATTTTATATCCAGTCATGCTTTAAGCAATCAAATTTCATTCATATGGAATCATGTTGCCCAATTTTTTGATTTAAAATATTTGATACTTATATTACTTTTAGACACTCAATATTTGTATGCTTAGTTCATTTTTTTTCTCAAGCCCTTGGGCTTAGATATATGTCTTTTTATACTTGTTAAATTAAAGAGCTTTGGATTAATATTTATCTAGACAATAAGAATACCCGATTCCAGATTCATATTTAGATTCACTTCAGTTTATTTCTACAAGCTTAGACTCGGATGTCATACATCAGACATCAGAATTTAATTAAGTCATTCTATTAATTATATTTTTAGATTAATATTAATTCAGATAATTAGAATATCAGATTTTAGATTTAATTTTAGTTCAAAATTAAAGAATATGATTACATATTTAGATATTATAGATTAATATTTAGAGATAAGAAATTAAGAATAGTTTTAGAGATACGAGATTAAGATTCATAGATAAGAAATTAAGAATATAGATACATAATGACATTAGAACGTTAACTATATACATTATAGGATAAGTCCTCACCGTAGAGTCCCAAGATGATTTATAGGGCACACTGCACTAGACACTGCGGGTGTCACAGCAGACATGTTGTACCAAAAGAGGGTGTGTTGCATTATAGATGACACTTTGGTGTCAGAAGAGGGAATGTTGTACCATAGAGTGTGTGTTGCATGATAGAGGATAAGAGGGCACACTGCACTAGACATTTTGGGCATCACAAAGAACACGTGCCAATAGAGGGTGTGTTTCACCATAGAGACACTTTGGTGTCATTAGAGGAAACATTGTTTCACAGAGTGTGTGTTTCACCATAGAGGACACTTCAGTGTCACAGAGGATGACTTATTGTGTAATGATGGCCACAAGAAAATAAAAGACACATCTATTTAGTATAAGTTTACATCTCTCACATCTTAGTTCAGCTTTTAACTATAGTATATTCATGTTTGTCTTATTATCAATTCAATATCACTTACTCTAACACTAGTTTTCCTATTTGTGCATGGTTGGGGATGAGATATATGTAGGTACTAATCTCTAGGAAGGCCATCCAAGAGAGAGGATGCATCAACACTTTTAAGAGGTTTGCTTATTATGGTGCCATCGACACGATCCAAGATACTAAGACAATGTGCAAGATTTTGAATCATGTATTTAGACTTTCTTATATAGTTTGATCTAACAAAAAAATTTCCTAATAATTTATGAGAATATATTTTATACACAAGTATGATGGGTTTCTTTATATTGTTATTGTTATGAGTATCATGTTGGTAATACTACCAAGTTGAGAAAAAATCAACTTTCACTTATGCTATACGAAAATTGAGGTGTTAATATCAGAGCAACAATGTAGATGGCCATTAGGCAAGTTCTCATATTCTTAGTCTAGATCCCTCAAGTAAATTCATGATCATAATATAGAGTTAAGTTGATATCTAGCAACTTACATTTGAGAATAAATGAGGTAGAGATATTAGAGTTCAAGCTCGATGTCTAGTCCATTATAGAATTTGAGATATTCATTGAACTTAGGTACATATTTCCTATAGATATTAAGCGATAATTGTATATATGAATATAACATGACCTCTCTATTTTTGGTGGTGTGTGGTCTAGAACACATATCATATGGAATTATAGAGGAAATGTTATGACATTGAAATGTTTAATATGTTTGTCTCACCTTTTTGAGTGCATGAGGTATGGGACATGTGCACTATTGAGATGTAAATATAAGTATAGTTCATCATGAGGTATATATGTGGTTGGTATATATCAGGAGATGCCCAAGGATATAGTCCATATTAAGAGCCCCAAAGAGATAGTTATTTGATTTAATGGCATTAGCAGTACATAGATGTCAACTGCTCATAAAAGTTTTGCCATCTCTTGAAAGATAATAAGACAAAGTTATTATTCATGGGCATATAAGATAAGAGAGGCACAAGATAATTCCCATGAGAAATAATGTACAAACCTGTAAAACCTCATTACTTAAGTTATTATTGAGGTATCTTCTAATGGAAATAGGTGTGAACACATACAAAAAAAATGTACAACTAAGATCAATAAGAATAGATTTTTTTTATTATATATGAATGTTAAATTAAGAGTAAGAGGTAAACCATGAACTCAAGCAATCAATGGTATATCTTAAATGAAGGTTTTTTAACTGTTTGATCCCCCCTACTACATGTGTTATGGGTAATGGATATCCTTTGATCCAAAATCCATAGGATTCATAATGTAAATCATGTGACTTTTTTCATGGGATGTTGATAAAATATTAACCGTCTTAGTTAATAAACGATCTTTATGATAAGGATTTCCTTTTTGTAACAAGTGAACCTAGAAAAAAATTCTTGATAGTAATATTGTCTCTTAATAGCTAGTTACATCCATAGAATTTTAATAGACTTTGAATTTTTTTTGTTAATCATATCAAATCTGAATAGAAATTAAGTATTTAGTATGAATAAATCCATATAGTTGGCTAAACATAGTGTTGATAGTTATTATACACAAAAGGACATAGAATATTCTTCTGTGTGGTGATAGTTCAAAGAAAACTAGGAAGGTTTGAGATCATGATGTGGTTACACATAATCATAGTACAAAGAGATGAAGTTCAGTAAGGGTAAAACAATGAACTTTACAATTGATATAGAAGTTAGAATTCAAACTAATTCAATGATGTACATGAGATAAAAGATGTTGTAAATATTTTCAATGATAGTGAATCCTTGAGGTGGGTAGCTTCACATATATCCTAGGCAAATTTGGAGGACGAAATTCCCAAAAAGGTGGGTAGAATCGTAACATCCCAAATTATAAGTAACCAAACATATACAATTTATCCTTATAAGGCCCAAGCTTAATACACAACACATGCTAAATTGGATCAGATGATATGTAGGAGAATTTTGAGACTACTAATTTTCGATAATCACAGTTGGATAAAATGGTATTTTGTCTATTTTCTTATGTTAATTAAATTTATAAAAAATATATATAACCAAAATAACGAGAAATATATTATGGCCAAGTTTTTAAATTAAATAATGTGAATATAAAAAGATATGTATTATTTACCCAAAGAGGGATTATGAGTAATTAAAAAATATCAAATGATTTTATTTTCATATTCTAAGACCTTGTTTATATTCCTTGAATAAAAACATAGTAGTTATCAAAGTTTTATGATTGTTGGTTAACTTTAGATAAAGAAAGAAATTGAAGAGAGATAAGGCAAGATGTGGTTTATAGTCAAATAAATCAAATAATTTGAGATATGATAAATGAATTGATTCTCAATATTTCATAATGATAATGAAGCAAATATCAAACTCTTAGTTAAATATGATGACACAGAGCTTTTACCATTTTAGTAATTTATATTGGAAAATATTTGGTGGTTGTTTTGAGTGTAATTAATGATAGGAACAGCTCTGATTTGATATATATTTTAGTTTGGAAAGAGGTTAGGTATCAAATCATTTGAGGCAATAAATACATGAAACATTTTCTACAATATTCAATATGATATCTAATTGTTATTTTGGATTTAAAATAAAGGTTAAGATGTAATCAAGATTTATTTTAGAATTATTATTTTAGGAAATTTGGATAATATAAATGTAAATACAATGTTAATCTATTTAACACATTTAAAATCAAAATAATGTAAATATTGATTGATGGTTGGTCAAAAATAGCCAACATGGAAGTAATATACTTAAAATAGTGGTAGAAGGGAGGCTGGAAGGAGAGTTCTATTTATTATCTTTTTAATGTTCCAAGGTTTGAATAATTGACTACAATGTGATCAAATTTACAAGATCGGTATATTAATTAGAGATTATAGAAAAGTGTGGTTTTGACTCGTCACCTTCCCAACACAACTAAAAAGCATGATATTAAAAGGAGATTTAATTATGGGTAAAAAGATGTTATGTAAATCTAAAATGTGAATGATTTATTTAATTTGGACAATTAAAATGGTTTATGGTTTCATAATCATAAAATCATTTTAAACAAATATGAATATATATATATATATATATATATATATATGGAGTTAGGCTAGAATACACTCGAGTGTATCCGGAGCGGAATACACTCAAGTAGTTTTTCATGATGTAATATATTTTTTGAAAATCTAATCCATTGATCTTCTTAAACATCTCATGAACAACTCATACGTAAAATTTGAACACATTTGGATATGTATAACTCATGTTATGAAGACCACAAAAATTATGCATTTCAAATTAGTTTCGTGCATCGATTTTGTTGCACTTGGATGAGTGACTTACACTCATCCAAATGGGCTCAAATTTTTTATGTAGCCTAGTTATAGTATGACGGTAAAGATCAATGGTTTACATTTTGCAAAAAATAGTCTCGATATGAAAACACACTTGAGTGTATTCGTGCGATCCGTACACTCGAGTGTATTCTAGCCTGACTATATATATATATATATATATATATATATATATATATATATATATATATATATATATATATATATATATATATATATATATGAGTGACTAATCATATTAAAAAAAAATTTGACCAAGTTATATATCTTTTTGAAAATATTTAGGAAGCATTAAATTAAATATAGTAATATACAGGTCTAAAAAATTTATTGGCTTTCTTAAATTGAAATAGTTGGTCCAAATATCTATGGTAAGCAACTAGAACATAGAGGTTTTTCTATATGTAATGGATTAATTGGACATCGAATGCCAATGAAAATGGATAGTTCAAGTTTTATATTATAATGTGAAAAATATGGTAACGTAATAATGGTTTTTTTAGATTTATAAGATGTGTAATAAATGTTTGGTTTGACAATTGACAAATCCACATTAGGATGGGTCTTAAATTTTAAAGTAATGCTCAGAATGAAAATCACAAATTTTGAGACTTTAGTAAAAATATTTAGATGAGTTTAAATGTATCTTTAAATTAAATTACATTAGATAATTTCTCTTGACTTTGAGGGCATTTTGTTCTAGAATTGTAGTGTGATTTGAATTCTAGTAGGCACATATTTCTAGTCAGAGTAGGATGTGGTCTACATTTACAATCTTTTGGAATTGTGGTTCTAATGTTGATAATTTGGAGACAGAGAAGAAGAGATATAGGTGAGGGTTTAAATCAAATAAATGTACTTTGAATGATTTTCTAGAAATTGTAGTCATCCTTTATCTTGACTTCGAAGGAAAGAAACAAAAATGTGTACAATAGGAGGCAATTTGTAAGGGTTAATAGGACTTGGATTTTGGTGTTCCACCATAACCAACCTTTCTCCTTCCTTTGTTTTCCTTTTCACAACCCTCCTTCTCCCCCTCCTATATAGATGTGTCCCAGCAAGGGAATAGAGAAACTGAGGCAGTTGACCTCCTACTCCTAAAAGATGACATTGAATCCTCATTTTTTTTAGTGCACCATCACTTGGCATACAGTCGTTGCCTCCTCCTATGCCTACAATGCCGATGAAGGATCACCACTATTGTGGACTCATAGTCCCCTCGACTTGGTGCCATGATCTCTATTTTATTGTTCCAAGGATTCAAGAAAGAGAAAAAGCCACTTTTCCAACATTCCTCGTCCAATTCTTTTGTCATTACATGATGCTATGTAGAAGGTTGAGTAGTGCAAGACTTCATGTGTGATTGTTTATTTGAGAGTGATGGACAATGACAAATTTTGAGATCCAGGAATTCTTTTGGGAGGAATTTTTTGTAGCAGAAAGGCAAAAGAAGTAATTATGGTCTCATACCTCTATCTAACCTATTGTGAGTAGACAACACCTTTAGTAACAATCGTAAGGAGGAACTAAAAATCATGGTGTCTTTGAACTCATAGTGTTATGTCTTGAGACACTGATAATACAATTCATGAGTCAAGGATTAGATAGATGACTATATTCAAGATCAAGAGATTTTGTACTCGGGACCAGCTTCCCAACACAAGTTAAGATTATAGTACACACTCAAGGTAAGTGGGCCATGTCCATTGAGTTTCAATTTTATTATGATTCTGCCTACACCTTCCTACAAAGTAACTTAGAGATAAAGTTACTTTTAAACTTCACTATTCATGTTTATTTTATATCTAGTCATTTTTTTAGCAATCAGATTTCATTTTGATGGAATCATGTTGATTGTTTTTCATATTTTAGATATTTGAGATTTATATTACCTCAGACACTCAATATTTATATGTTCATTTCAATTTATTTTCTGAATCCCTTGGGCACAATTATAAGTTTTGTATAATTGTTTAATTAAAGAGCTTCACAATAAAATTTATCTAGACAATGAGAATATCAAATTCCATATCCATATTTAGATTTAGTTTGGATTATTTCTCATGCCTTAGACTCCTATGTCATATATCAAACATTAAAATTTAATTAAGTCATTTTATTAATTAGAGTTTAAGATTTACATTTACTCAAATAATTAGAATATCAGAATTTAGATTTACAATTAAATTTAGTCCAAAATTGAAGAATAAAGATACAAATTTAGAGATTATAGATTAAGATTCAGTGATAAGAAATTGAGAACAAATTTTGAGATAAGAGATTAAGATTCAGAGATCATAAATTAAGAACAAAGATAGAAAATGACATCAGAACATTAACTATATACATTATAGGATAAGTCCTCACCAAAGAGTCCCATCACGATAATGAGGGTGCACTGCCCTAGAAAATGTGGGTGTCACAAAGGACATCTAGTGCCAACCAAGGTTGTTGCACCATATATGACACTTAAGTGTTAGCATAGGACACATTGTGCCAATAGAGGAGGTGTTGTACCATAGAGGACATTTCAATGTCACAGAGGAGGACTTATCATATAATAGTAGCAACAACAAAATAAAAGAGATAAATAAAAGTCAAGTCAATTATGTATAAGTTTACAACTTATAGATCTTAGTTAAGATTTTATTTATAGTATATGCATGTTCATCTCATTAAAAATTCAATATCACTTACTCTAATGGTACTTTCCTATTTGTGCATGGATGGGGACAAGATGTTTGTAGGTACTGTTCTCTAGGAAGACCAGTCAAGAGAAAGGAGTCATCAACAATTTTAAGAGGATTCTTAGTAGGGCTCCATTTACATGATCCAAGATACAAATACAATGTGTAAGCTTTTGCATCGTGTATTTAGACTTTCATTGTAAAATTTGATGTAAAAAAGTCCCTTTCCTAAGAATTTATAGGAATATATTTTATACACAAGTCTATTTAGTTTCTTTCTTATATTTTTATTGAGATGAGTATCATGTATTTAATACTCATAATTTGAAGAAAAAAATAGCTTTTGCTTATGTGATATGAAAATCGGTGTGTTACATCCACACAATTGCTTCATCAATTATTATGTATGCAACGCTTCATTTCCTCAACTAAGTCGACTTTCAATACTATCCCTAGAAATGGAATTCTCAACAATTCAAATCCTCACACCAATCCTCATCTACATTCCATAAGTAATTCTAGAAAAGATTTGAAAACATAGTTTTCATTCTTGTTAACTTCAAACATGATTCTCTATATGCCAACTCAATTTCCAATCTTAACAATAATTAGGTGGATTTTGATGCAATATATGTATAAAAACATAGTTCTTTATCCATAGGATTTTTCACATTTCTTAAATAAAAAAATCAGGAACTATACAAATACAAACCAATGAGAAAGAATCAAAATTAGTAGAAATAATTTCCCTAAGATCTTCCCAAATGATTACCCAATCACATACAAGTACAAGCAAGGATCTTGTAAATTTTAGTCATATAGAATTAGGTTTCAAAATTATTAAAAAGTTTAATAGGTAGATAAATAATCACCTTAGGTTCTAAGAATCTTAAAAAATGTTGACTATAATCTGAATTTTCTAGAAATACATCAAGGTTCTAGCCATTGACTCCTTTACTTCCTCTTTCCAACTCAATAACTCTAGAAACTTAGAATAGGAGAGAATAGAAAGATAAAAGATGTTGATTCACAGGAAGGATGGAATATAGACATCAAACTGAATATTCACCATGAAAACCTACCTAAATAAGGTAAATTTACTTACTTTCATCACTCTATGGAAGATAAAACCCTACATCAACATCTCCAACCTCTTCCTCACTTAAACCCTAATTGTCCACTCTATATAGGATTTTTTTTTAATGACATAAATAAAAATATGGGAGGTGCTGAAGTGTTGGATTACTCATATAAAGCAAGTAAGGTGCATGGGACAATTGCAAATAAGTCCCACATTACTTTTTACTTTATTTCAGCATAATTTTCTGGTGTAACACTTCACCGATAAATCTATCATTCATCAATAAAATTTCCTCCAAAATTTATGAGAACTTTGTATGTTGTCGAAAATGAACCTTAAGAGCTATGGTTAAAACTTCAGAACATTTGAAGTTACCCATAAATGAATAAAAATCAAACAATATGCTATTAAACTACAGTCTGTAGCATGGCAGTTGAATTGGAATTCAACCAACAAACAGATACATAAAACATCCAGAAATTCTAAAAATTTGCAATGACATGCATATTTAATTTAACCAAACCATACACAGACTCAATTTACGTATAATATACTAAAAGTAATTTACTATATTGTTATATATATCAAATTATGTGTTCATGTACTTTTGAAATCCTAATTTTCAATCCACTAGGGTTGTAACTTGCAAACCGTGGTTATTTAAATGTAAATATTTTTAAAAATCTCATGAAGTGAAAAATATCAAAATAAACTATCATCATAAATTCATATTAGTCAAATATCAATCTAGTTAAGCATATAATTATCTAAGTAAACTCTAATTAGATGGATAAGTTGAAAATGAGTCTTTACAAATTCTCCCCTCCTTTTAGGATTTCATCAGACCTAAAGAAGATTGTATCATTTAATTGTGTACCATTCTCAATGTTTCTTTAGAAGAATTTTAAGATTATCCTTCTCCCTTTACATCATCTTCTTACATGCTAGATCTATTGCATTAAAATTCTTTATTTTTCTGGCATTAGATGGATATTACCACATCATCATAATATCCCACTTTTGAGTATTATAAATACTTATTTCATAATCTTGTTAATGCATCACTATCAAGATGTGATCCACATTGCCTTTTATATTATTCTAAATTTGATTTTTTATCCCATGGATCAAGACTATAATTCATAAGTTCTCTTCACAAGAATATTATTTTCATGGACACCATTCTTAGTTCTCGATTTTCTTTCAATTTCAAATTTACACTCATAGTCAAATTATTAGGTAGTAACTTTTTATAATCTATTATATCGTTCATCTTTCAAATATGAAATATCATGGTTGTCTTGGTCTCATATTTGATTATATAGTTATTTATATTTTTCCATTTTACCCTTTATATTACCATGATTCATCTTGTTAGACATCCAAACTATCTTCATCCGAACAGGAAGGATAGAAGAAGTACAGTCGATAGTTCCATACTAGCTTATCATAATACTTGGATACTTGACAAGAGTATCTAAATAATGAGTTCAGTCAATCTGTGTATCATTCGGGTTATGTTCAACATCCATATTTATATTTAGCACTAGATCCTATTTTCCCTACAGACTTATCTAGCAAAAGCTTCTATACCACTATATCGAGACCACTCTTTTGATCAGCATAAATGCAAACTATTAGAGTGAAATCCTAAACCTAACCCTATTTACAAAAAATACCAAATTCTCAACCAACGTGATTAACACAACATACAAAAAACACATGTGATATTTTTCATTTTCTTCATAAAACTTCATAAACCAATTTCACATCAAGGACAACATATATAGGTATCACATATCTTATTCAACTCTATTAAAACTAGAATCAAATCTTATTGTTGTGATATAGTTTAGTTTTCATTAGTTACATGTACATCAAAGAATGAACATGATATACTATGTATCCTAGGAAAGAGAGAGTGGATACATTTCACTCAAGCTGAGTACATGAATCCACATCAGACTGAGTATATTGAACTTAAAAGAAATTTGTAAATATAAAAAAGTCTAACAGATAGTTCTAGTGTTTTGTCAAATATTGTTTACAACAATAATCTAATTAATTAGATAATGCATTCACTTAGGTCAACCAACTTAATACTTATTTAAGAGCATGTCTATGAACATCTTAGTAAATATTAATTACTTTAAAATGACAATCTATTTGTAGGAGTAACAAGACAAAATCGAAATATTTAAAATCAATATATAATGATAACATCTTCATTGTGACACCCCACCATTCAGACGAAGAACACATCATGTATTCATGAAGTTGAAGTACACATAAGACATGTCTACTAAATAGTTTTATTCAAATGACAAGTAAATCCAAACCATATGTATAGTGGATGTTAAATCCTACAGTCAATCACTTGCCAGCGCTTACAATCAGATTCTAAACCAGACAAATAAGAATATGGAAACATATTATCTTCATAGAAAAATAATTAATTTCTAAAATGAGAAAACTAGTCAACAATAGAAGGTCTATCAGCTAGCAGTAAAAGGCATGTAACAAACATTCAACTTATATTTTCAACAACTTGACCTCTTTCATTAATTTGCTCTAAAATTACTTGGCTTGTACCTAACCAAAAAGAAGTTGTCACACTTTATTATCATGTCAATGACTCACCATCACTACCTTATGATTTATCTGGCCACCCATAAATATCAAAAATAGACACTAGTCCAGTGCAAGGTTGTCTATAGAGGCTCACATCCTCATTTCAGGTACATGGTAAAGGAACCAACAAAACATAATATATCATGTAATAATATTTCACATGTTTTATGGTTTTTATGTCATCAAAATCTATTTCTTATGGACATAGACTTTCAAAGTAGAGGATTTAGGTCCAGAATTATGCCTGATGACTCACTCCTAAATCTTGGTGGTCTAATATTTAAACTCTTTCCTTCTCATAATTCTCTTACTACAAGGAGATATGTTTCATTTCCCCAACTTGGACCTCAAGGGAAACTCACGGTGTTAAGAGAATCTAACTAGATGTGTCATTATATTTTCTTGTGATTTAATTCACTTACTCATTTAAAGAGAATCAAATTATCATTTATCAAGTGTATGTGTAACACCCCACTTTTAAAGAAATCACATGAGAGGAAGCATTAATTCCTGACTCATAATATTTTTGGGGTATCACATATATTAAATGTCATACTCAGAGAATAATTGAAAGCTTGACCATCACATAAAACATTACATTTCACATTCTCATAATTTTACATGAAATGGAATGTTGATACAAACTTAAGACATTGATCAAAAGTACAAACATAAACAAACTAAACTCAAATCATAGAAGAAATTTAGGTGGATATCCAACCGAGGCACTCCTAATATTTCATGGATCCTCCATGTCCTTAAATTAATGTCTTAATCCTCCTATGAGACCACCTATGGACAACTCATCCATAGCCATGCAAAGAAACAAAAAATTATGTGAGATGAATTGAGGTAGTTATAACTTTAAAATAACATATAATTGAAATTACATGAAAATAACTTAAAATTGTTGATCTAACATAATTACATGAGAACTTGATTAACTTGACACAATTGGTTAATAAATTGGAATTTTACTTGAGTTGATATAGTCACTTTGTTGAATGCACCTATAGTACACATAAGGCCAATTAAGGCTCACGTAAATCTAGTTAAGTCTCACATACTGCTCGCATAGAGCTTACAAGGCCAGTTAAGACTCACATAACTTAAATTATAGCACTTGTAGGATCCTAAAATTTGGTAAATTTGAATTATTTAAATATACAACGTGATTTGATGAGAAAATTCCCTGATTTAAATTGATAGAGCAATAAAGTTATCCACTTTGTGTCATTGGTTCAACTCATGGGCCAAGTGAGGCCCATGAGACTATTGTCTTTGCATATAGGTACTTGTAACACAAGTTTAATAAATAAAAGGGATTTATGCATAAATGAAGGGTAATGGCTATGTGAATTTTTACATAATTTAAATATGGAATAATAATCACGTTTTCATAATATTTTAAGATGATTTGTGATACACATAATTAATGGAGTAATTATCTAATCCTCTCATAGTCAATGTAGATGTAGTTCTAAAGTTGAACACATACCTAACTTGTAATAGTTGTATAATCAGGAACCATGAAGGAAGCTGGCTATAAGGCTTGTCCAATAGGTATATGGAAAGGACCTAATGAATGCAGAACTACATGTGATACTTGAGGGAATGGACTTGTGCAAAGATTCTAAAATGTTGTGTTTCATGGTAATAGACTAAAAAATGGCAGTTGAATACATCAACAATCTAAAGTATTGCCTTCCAAAGTACATATTGCAGTGGAACATATTGTCCACACACAGAAAGAATCTAAGCTTCATAAAATTGGGCACTTAAATGGGAACCAAAACCACTTGGCTGATCGACTAAGAAAGCATTGCTTAAAGCAACCAACAGACCTAGGCCCATGGAGCCAATGCCCTGCATTTAAGTTTAAGATTTAAATAAAGAATTATAAAGATTCTCAACATGTTACAACCAAGAATTCTCTATCCTTGAGACTGAGTCTTATGTAATCAATTAAGCATTTTGTTGGATTTCAAAAAAATCTAATCTTGTCTAGAACCATAAGTTTTGATGCATCAAATAAATGTTGTTTGACCAAATTTTTGGAACCCTAAAAGATAATTTGGAAACTAACATTATTATAGAATTTGATATAAAAAGGACTTTATATATAGTGTGGGCAATTGTTTTAAGAAAACAGATAAAGGGAAATATTCACCTACGAAAGTTATCCTAATAAATCCCAAAAATGAGATATAAGTTTAGAAAGATATTAGTGATTTCTCTCCAAATTTTATAGTGAAATAACACTCCTAGTAGCCTATGGAAAAATCAAGAATGAAGAGCAACTTGCTTGTAATAATTAAATGTTGTTTCCCTTGTTTGAAGAAAGAGAAAAGGGTATCTAGAAACATCTTTTTCTTACCAAACGTGGCTCAATACAAGATTCTAGGATAATAAAGGAGGTATCTAATTTTAGGACCAATGGGAATAAAGATGAGAGAGATATGTAAATTACTTAATTTCCACAATCAAGGTTTACAAAGGGGTCCCTAGGTAACCAAATAGGGAAATAATTATTTTTGTGCTCATAATAAATACTCAAGATATTTTTTGATATAAAGAATCCAAATATAAGATTATGGAAGAAAATCTTGGAAGTTCTATGATTTTTTTGTGGCTAAGATAATTTAGTTGGTAGTTATGTAGATTTTCCTTTGAAACCAAGTTTCGGTTAAATAAGGAAATAATGAAGGAGTTTTCCTTTTCTCAATGGACGGAAATAGTATGAATAGAGTTCTTTTAAGAATATGGCATGAGGGGTGGTCTCGTTTATGTGACTTTTGGGTCTATAGAATAAAACATATTATATTGCTATTATAAATGTATGTAGGAGGAATAAATTTAATTTTTTTCCTTGCACCATGTCTTGCATTTCTCATAATATTAGTTAGTGTTAAGTTGTCGAATAAGAAAGATATCTTTTTAATACTTATGGAAAGGAGGTAATGATGTGATCACTTATAGAAAATGTCATGATGAAAATATTGTGCCTTTACACATTTAGAAGTTCATTTTACATTGAGGAAAAGGAATTAAAAGGAACGAAAAGGAATAAGAAGATATATATGTGGGCACTATGATGTACTTGGTTAATACACAACCAGCTGACTCATCTTCCCTCACCCAGTACCATATCCTTTAGATCTTCTTCCTCCAATCACCTTTCTTTTGCATGTTGGTATGTCAACAAAAGATGAAGGCCAACAAATACATGTGCCTACACCTCTGTGAGGATGGAGACTACACAAAGGTTCTCTACTCAGGGCACTCTAACACCAAGTTTTATCCCCTTCCCACTCAGTTCTTACTCTTAGAATCGAAACCACCATGAACAAACCTTAAGACAAAACTTGATCACGATCCACAAACACATCCTTCTTGGAGGTTATGATTTCTTGGGTCTCTTAAAGCAGTGGTGTTGTACTAGCTATAGGGCCTTGGATTATTGTTGAGGATCTGAGGTGTGGATCTAGAGATGGTGTCTGCAGACACCTATAGTGAAGATAGTGAAGGAAAGTATGGGCACAAAGTATAGCAGTGGAAATAAAACTTTATCTATATGTATTCCCATAACAGCAAGATCGCATCAACTACTATGAAATAGGAAGGATGGTTTTAGCAAGTTATACATGGTCCTGGAGCAAGTCCAGTGACAAAAATCGCTTCTTTGCAACAGTTGACAAGTTTCTGTTGGACGATGGTTGTGCAGCTCCTGGTCTTCACCATGAATAGTTGTTCATGCAACCGCTACAGTGACTCTGGTGGTCTTACCACAGATAGGAGGTTGACTTTTCTCTGCGAGTAGTAGCCAAATGACTCCTACCTCTACAGTAGTCCACATGAACCACCTAAAACTCTTGTCATTCAGCAAGAATGGACAGGAAGGAGTTGTCCCTTCTGTTGGTTTACTAGTCATGAACCTTCTGTCTCACCTACAATGATCACCAGTTCTTTCTCTCCCGTAGATATCCCTCCCTATTAGGTAGGACATGCTTGTGCTCTCGTGGTTACCACAATCAAAGAGGATAATAGTTTTCAAAGGAACTGATTCTCAGTTGTGTATGTTGTCTCCTGGGAAGGCCCCAGTACCCCTCCTTTTTAGACGAGGTTAGGGTCAGGGTTCCCATTCTGTATGGGATTGTGCAGGAGTAGAAAGTACAGGAAGAACTTAAACTTTCACAACCTACGACAGCCAAAATGGCCATTTTGCACACCTAACGGTATTCTGGTGTGTGAGATGGTCATCTCACACTACCAAACAGTTGTTTCGCAGTTTCCCAGTTGCACACGAATTGGGAAATTTTGATTCCAATTTACATACATATTATTTTTACTTACTCTCCAAGTATATGCAACCGAAAATATTTAGGAAACATCATGAACCTTCATACGACCCCAACTGAGCCATCTCACCCAGGCGAGACGCCCATCTCACTCACCCAAATGGTCGTCTGGTGAGTTGAGCTATGCCATTCGGTTCAATCGTATTAAACCAGTCGATTCAAGGGAAGAACTAAGCCAAATCAAACTTCAATTAGCCTAACCCCCAAACGACCATCTCAACAATTGAGATGCATGTCTGGCTGCCCAAATGGTCATCTCACTCAATGATATGGCTGTTTGGCAGGCCTGGTTAGCCAATAAAGCAAATTGTTGCATGAATTGAATACCTAAATGCTTCAGTAATCAATCAAATTGTCATTCCAGATTAAAATCCTATTCTAGATGAGTTCCTATGTGTGTGACCCTATAGGTCCCATATCACGTGGGCAGTGAATGTCCATAACTAGCTTATGACATCACAAGCAGTGGTGTCTAGTCACACATCATTGCTTCCCAAGTAAAATAGAAAGTTGGAGAACAACTTCAACGTACAATCTGTGTATGGTGTTGCAGTGATTGTATAATTCCTTTGTCTCTGATATCTAGGATGAACTCGAGGCATGGACGGTCATCCTCTCAATGTTCAATCCATGTTTCTTGAACTAAGAGCAGACTGTCTGAAAGAATGTGACCTCGATATCATATATTGACTCACATGTGCATGTGCATGCATTTCTTAGTCTCACTAATTAAGTGCCCATGATATCATACTCCAGTAGGAGGGACAAATCACATGTCTATCACTCACAGTCTATCCCCATGTGTCAAAGTCACCCAATCATCATTCTTATGACAACCCATGTATTAGGATTGTGTTTGATGATGTCAAGCGTACCCAACGACATGTGATGAGTGCAATGATTTTAGGACTAAGAATCACAATCACCACCTTCACTATGAGAGATGACTGTGACCACCACAACCATGTGTCACTCTCAACGTGGGTCAGTCTGATACACTATTCTCTAACATGTACTTGTGTGCTTGGTTTGATATTACTGTATCATGACTTAGTGAAACCCAGTCATCAACCAACCCACACTACAGTATTATGTGTTATTGGTGTCTATCTACCTTCCACAGTAACAACTGACTAGGGACATAATGAGAATATGTATATGTACTCTTAACATATGTATGGTCTCATTTCTACAATTCTAATACGTGAAGACATATGTCATTGAGTAATATTATTCTCTAGACATTCACTTTGTCTCCTCATTATCTCATAACTGAGTGAAACATATGAATTAGATTCTTGACTTTATAAATGTTATTATTATTAATCAAATCCTTTTAGGTAATTATGCCATGTCAATTATCATATGATTGTCTCTATGGGCATACCCTAGTACCAGATAGTATATGGGGTCAGATAGGAAGAGGAAGGTGAGTGGTGTATGCTCTTAAGCTCCTACAGTGGGGCAAGGGTGATAGACCGAGCATCTTGTGAGAATTACATGTAGGAAAATGGAAACACAAGACAATGTTGCGATAGCCTTGGATGAGAGAGTGATGGTGAAAGAGGGGTTGGAGGTGGCATGGTATTAGAGTCGTGGAACCAGACGACAACGGCACATGAGAGGAAAACCCCATCTAGTAAATGCCCTCAACCTCCATGAGGCAGGCCTTGGTGATGGTGTTGAGAACTTCATTATGTGTCTGCTTTATGCAGAGGTCATGTATGCCTCATGCAAAGAAGAGGGTGAGACAAACTTGGAGTTAAAGAAACTCTAGACTAGATAGCTCAGGTCTAGACCATCTCACAGGTCATGCCTCAACCCCTCATCTAGCATGGTTGTGAGTCGAAGGCTGGCAGATGAATAAGGATCCACCACTTCACCCCATGTTTAAGGTATAAATTTATATTTTGTTTGATTTGTGTAAATTTCTAGGATTACCCAAATATGTAAAAATTATATATCAAATTGATTGGAAGAATAGGTTGAATCCAAATAAAATAGAGTCAAGATGTAGATCTGATCATGATCCCAAAATTAGGGCTAATACATGATGTAGTAGTGATTACATACATGGAAGCCCTCAGTCTAATATTTAACATGTTGAACTTTTTGAATTCCTTTATTGTGTGTCTCAATTTAAAATAATTGAATATAATGAGATCTAAGATGATGATGATATGATAGCTTTTATCATTAGGGTTTCACCTAATGTCTGATTAGGGCTTACAAATCTAATCAATCGTGTTGTGATGAATTTGGGGTTTGATACCCTTATTCCTTATCGAAACCTGAGACAATTAGGACATATCTTAGATGTTATGCCTTGAATATAATTGGTGACACTTTAGAGATGTAAATACTTTCCGATAATGAGTATTTCTTGATTACACTCTTAATTGATTAGATTACATAAAGTACACTTGAAGTATATATTACATGAGATCTGCATGCACAGGGTACATGGTTAATTATAGATAATTGTCCTTATCAAATTCTGAGGTTCTTTTAAAGTTTCACAAATGTGTTTCCATGAACCTACTTTGTTGCTTATTTATTTTCTATAAACTATAAGGTTCTATGTGTATTACCCTATATGAACATAACTTGCTTGAACCCCAAATGCTTTCTCTGGAGGGTTGAATGTGGGCCAATGACCCAAGGAGAAAAATAGAAAGAGAGTCATTGTAAAGATGACTATGAACAAGCCTTAGATAGGAAAGGTCATAAGAGGACAAGCCCTAGATAGGGAAGGCTGACATGGCACCAAACCCCAGATAGGGAAGGTGGCCCAAGTGCACTTTAGGGACATAACCTTTTGAAGGGATACCCCAGATATTGAGCAAACAAGGTGTGGCATCCTCAGATTTTCAACACCTTGCCCTATTGTGTGACGTACAAATTTAAACCCTCACCTTAGTGAGAATCCCAATTTTAAACTCTACACACAAGGTCAAGAAGAAAAAAATTAAGGAGTCAAAGAAAACAACAGTGGCACATGCAAATGAACAAGAACAAAACCATACAACACATGTTCACCATTAAACATATAATTACAAAATGAATTATCATCACATATTGATATTACACATTGAACAGTAAACTTTTTCATATGCACATACTACATCTATAATAGGTCCACCTGTACATCTGCTCACCACACAACTCTCCACTATCCTGGTTCTTGAAGAGCATATGCCCACATACCTAAAATATATATTACATGTGGTACACCTCAACACAATATTCTAAAATATTGTACTGAGTATGCCTACGTGTCTTTTTATATACCTCTCATTACTGTGTCTTGGAAATTAGATAAAACTAATACCTAGCAGTAACAAAAGAAATAAAACAAAAGAATACTTGAACAAAGATATGTCTATTAACAAAATAGAATGCATATTTAGGCTCATTTTCCATTATATTATCAATGCATTGACCGCCAAAGGTTGATTGGATTGAAGGCCTTATGATCGATTACCAAAGAGTTAGATCACTTCATAATGTGATCATACTACCAAAGAGTCAGATCACTTTCAAGTACTTGACTTCCAAAGAGTCAAAGTACTTTCCTTTCTAGTACATGACTACCAAAGAGATGAAGTAATTAGATATAATGGACAAATATTATGTTTCATGTGTTCATAACAATAAGTATCAGAAATCAAGAAAGATAGAATACAAGAACAATATTCCAACCAATATCATATGCCAAGTATTTGTAAACATATAATACAACCACACTAAATAGTAGGCCAAGTAAGAGGTAATACGTACCTTCAACCGAGATATCCCTAATCCATATATCCATGAGTCAATTACATCCATGGTCAACCCTGATTAAGACAAGATCATGTACTCTCATTAGATTCTCATATTAGCCCTAGTTATAATATGTTTTAGGGTTTTTCTTAGATCATTAGGATATTTCCATCATTATGTGTCTTGTCATCTTATAGTTATCTCACTAATATTGTTTTGCAATTATGTGCCAGATTAATGTAGATCGTCCGAATATTATGTTGTATATAAATAAGTTCACATACTAACCTGGGTAACTTTCATTAGTCCAATTAGGGTTTCAAACCATATATTAGGACTTATTATTACCAAAACATGAATTATATGCATAATACTTATATCTTAGTTCCATACCATGTTCAATATACTGTTATTATCATGTTCTACAAAATCCATGATTTATTGAGTATATTTGTAATATTTCACATTAACTAGGGTTATCCATCCTAATTAACTATATGCAACAAAGAACGTCAATTTATGTTCAGATATCATTATATCAGGCATCTAATATGTTGCACGCATGATTCAAGATCTATTCATAAATTATCACAATTTTAGCATGTCATTTGTTATTTATTTTCGATAATATGAGTGGTATCCATATTACATGAAATCATCATATTTATACATCAAAACTCTAATATTATATTTTCATGTTGTTCTACTCATTTTTGTGAACATTTTAGTACATTATTTTTAATATTCTGATGAAAGATCTATTTAATATGAATTATATGAGATTTGTACAATTTCTATTTTTTATCTTTTCAGCCAATCACCATTTGCCACGTTGCCACTCAGGGAGTGTGAATCCTGCTTTGGTCAACCGATTCCTGGTCTCCGGTAAGTGGTTTGTCTAGTTTAGGCTGTTTCACTCGCTGGACCATCTTTTCCTCATTCTTTCTCCTTCTCGCATGACACCTACATGTGTCTCTGTTTCGTAGTCTCCACCACCTGAGATGACACCGGCGAGCAATTAGCTTAGTCATAGTGCCCGTCATCGACTATTGATGCCTCCATTAGTTATGATGAATTCACCCAGACCTCAGCGGATACACCAATCCCCGACATTGACCTTGAATCTTCACCTCCATGAACTAGTCGTCGCTATAGGGGAGATCTCTGGTGAGAAATTTATTAAGGTTGGGTTCTCCGTGAAGGTGTTTGTTGACATTGTTATCCTCTTTTGGAGATCGGCCTCCACCAAGGTGCATTTTTGAGAGGTTCAGGATGATGATCCTCATTGTCACACCTGAACGTGAGGTTGTAGAGGAGAAACTCCTTGGAAAGGGGGCTTCCTGGTTTGAGCATTCTCCACTATAACGAGTGACTGTGAAAGATCTAAGGTGGAGTGAGGAATTTATGTGCATCTCTGAAACAGAGTGAGACACACTCCAAGCTACTTCCCAAACTCCATCTTCAACTTTGACATCCCTAGATTTTCTAAAACTTAATCTGATGTATGACGTCTAAATTGAAACCTCACCTTAGTGAGAATCCCAATTTAAATGCCCCACACTAGGCTAAGAAGAAGAAAATCAGAGGAAGTAAGAAGGAAACAATCAGTAGCACATGCACATGAAGAATAATAAAATCACAACACATGTTCACCATTCAACATATAATTACAACATGAATTGTTACAACATTTGATATTACATATTGAACATCAAACTTATACATATACATGTACTACCACTAAACAACATGATCTTAAGACAATAGGTCCACCTATACATCAGATCGCCACACAACTCTACTATCCTGGATCTTCAAGAGCATAACCACAACCTAAACAAAAGATTACATGTGGTACACATCAGCACAATATTCAAGAATATTGTATTGAGTATGCCTACATGTATTTTATATACCTCTCATCATATCTTGGCAATAACATAAAACTAATACTTGGCAGTAACATAAGAATATAAGAAAAGTGTATACTTGCACAAAGATGTTCATTAATAAAAGAGAACACATATTTTAAGCATAATTTCCATTATATCATCCATGCATTTACTACCTAAGAGTTGAATGCATTAAGGCATTTATGATCACTACCAAAGAGTTGGATCATATGTACAATGTGACCACTACCAAAGAATTGGGTCCAAGCACACTACCAAAGAGTTGGTGCTTCCATATGTACAACGTGACCACTACCAAAGAGTTCGATCACTTCCAAGCACACTGCCATAGAGTTGGTGCTTTCATATAATGGAATAGATATATTATGTTTGATGTGTTCATAGCAGTAAGTATGGAAAATCAAGCAACATATGATACAAGAACAATCGTTTCAATCAATACCATATGCCAAGTCTTTACTACCATATAACACAAGCATATTGTATAATAAGCCAAATAAGAGGTAATGACGTACCTTGAAGAAGAAAGACAAACCTAATCACATATTCCTGATGTCAACTCTAACCTTGGTCAACCCTGATCAAGACAAGACCACATATCACCATCAGGTTCTGATCATCTCAACCCTAGTTATGTCCATTTTAGGGTTTAGCTTTGTCATTAGGATATGTGCATCATTACTTGTATTCTTGTCTTGGAATTATCTTACTGATGTTATTTTCTGAATTATGATTCATTATCTGTTCATTATGTTCCATATTCTTTTTGTGCACATTTAACCCTAGGTTACATCATTAACCTAAATTAGGATTGCATAACATGTATTAAGGGTCATCTTCATTTAACATGGATTTTATGCATAATCATGATCTCATAATTAAAATTGAGGTTCCATATACTGATATCAACTACTGTGTAAACTTTCATCAATTATTGAGTATTTATGTATTTATTACATATTAATAAGGGTTATTAACCCTATTTAGCCATATTAAGCAAATTACATGATTATGAGTCATAACATGATCATATATGATGTCATATGGATTCTAAAACATATTTAAGAGTTATTGATGCATTCTCATAATTTTAGGTCTTCATTTATTATTTATTAGACATAAAAAGACATTTTACATCTCACATGATATCACTGAGATTAAGACATCAAAATACTAATATAAAGGTTCCACGTTGTTCTACTCATGTTTCTTAACATTTCGGTATCTTACGTGTATTTTTCTGATATACATATGAATTACTATGCATTTTCTAATATATAGATATTTCTGGGATTTTATCTTGTTATAGCCAATTAGGAGGCGACACGTGTCCACTCTGGGGATGCGGCTCTTGGAATCTCTGCCCACGCATAGTCGGTCAGCCTTTCTTAGTTTGGACCCAGTTCAGTCCCTTCTTCTCGGTTTGGGACTCCATTCTGGCTCCTGGATGATAACTGGGTTCTCCCCCAGACGCAGCGCTACCGCCGCTCGAAGCCTGACGGTACCGTTCGTCATCTCCTTGATCCATGCCACCATCGTGGCTAGGTCTCTGGCATGTGGACAGCCACCATGACCTCCTCCTCGTGCTCTCAGGATCACCCAATTGCTATCTCAGTGCTCCACCCACACCTGCTCGCTGCCGTTGTGATGAGGTTCTTCTCCAGCATGCGATCAGCCATCCTCCAACGCTCCTCATGAAGGACTTCGACTACGATCTTTGACATTTCTCCTTCCATGCCTCCGACCACTTAGCTTCTCTGGTAGAAGCTCCCCCTTCCTCTGCCATGTGCTCGCCGACACCAGTGATGGTTGTGGCTGCTTACTCCATCCTCCTATCTATTGATGAAGACTCCTCGACTTTGCTCCTCCTCCAGGTCTAAAATCTTGTTCAACCTTCTTCAACTTCCTCTCGAGTCCGACACCTTACTGAACCACGGCGGCCCCTAGCAAAACCACCATTGCAGGCCATGGAAGTGTCCTCATTCATCTTCTCAGGCATGCCTTCTTCAATCCTGCTCCTTCTTCGATATCTCTGTTGTGCGCCGTGGTGAGGACCAGAGACCAACGGAGGCATTCTTCTTCACTTGGCATTCACGGTCTCAGGCCTAGATCACACTGCCTCCTCCTCACTTCTAGATGATGTCATACAGTCCATCTTTGGTGATGACCAGTAGCTGGAAATGGATAGAGAGATTGTCTGAGTTATTGGTTCTTTGCCTTGTTCTCTAGACTAACTGACTTCTATTAAGGGTCGGTGGAGAGTACTCAATAGGCCATCGGGTTGTTGTGGTTAGGAATCCTTCTCTTCCACGTTTAGGGATTGTGCTTGCATGCAGAATTAGTCACTCACCTCACCTAAACTACATAACCGCAAGGTGAGATGCTTAAGTTTCGTCCGATTCCAGCCATCCAAAGAATTAAGAGAGGGCCACATACTGAATCTGCGGCTCCTCAAGTCTGGGGTGTGTGACATCAAAGATTATTAGATCTTAGTCTACTATATTGAAACGTTGGCGATTGATCACCAAAAAAACTAATCATTTGTTCATATTCTAACATGATATTATTGTCACACAAAATCTAAACTTATCTAAATCACATGTAACTCATACTATACCCAATTGTAATACTTTGATTATCTCTTTAGGTATACAAAATCCTTAAAAGTTCACTCCATCACATCCTACACACCTTAAAATAAATGCCATCCTTGAAATTAAGCCAAAATTCAGTCTTTCACATCATATACATCTTAAAAGAAATTTTGTCCTCAAAATTAAACTGTGGTTGTACTCCAAGGAAAAACTAAGTATGTCTTTATCCACAACTAGGGCACTGTCAACACTCCCATAAACATTATGTTTACAACATACATTTACCACTCCTAGGACGTTTTTGAGCATCTTCGGTGCATTATCACTCCATACAAGGTTGAAATAAGGGATTATAAGATTAGATTATGTCACAACATATTTTCATATTTTAGGATTTACATCTTCTTTTTACCTAAACATAAAGATTCCAACATTGACTTATCACTGTATGAAGGAGTTAATTATAGTTATCCCATTTTATCCTTCTAGATCATTTCATGATGCCATCATCATTATGTTATGCTAACATCAACACCACATTCAATGGTTATTATTTATATCATCTCATTTAACTTTAATATTAAGTTACAAGTATATTGGTGAATTCATCACTAGATTCACCAATCATATTATGTCATCACTATTCATGTACATACATCAATGGTGTCATCTCATTGTACTTTCTCATATTAGGTTAAAAACTCTATTAGGGATTCATCATGAGATTAGCCAACTACTCATATTAGCATCATTATTCATGTATATTGTTAACTATTTATGCATTGATATCTATTAAACCATTTCTAGGTTTCCATCATATCATGGCCATATGTCAAATCTTAAGATTAGATCACATTATTTCACATATTCTATCATCATCTCATACATGGGAGTCTAGGTTCACTGACCTTCTCCCAATGGGACTCACTCTCTCTGGATCTAACCCTAAAACTGGTCCTAACACTAGAGGTCCTCCTTTGTAAAAGATCTTGAGGTTCATGATGACTCACAACCTTGTCTTAACTTAGCTTATCTTATCTCATAAAAGCCTAGTTACTTGCATCATCAAAGCTTATCTCAAAACCTCAAATATGAACTCATGTCCTCAAAGGAAAACATAGATCATCATAACCATCTTATAACACCTATATAAGATTTGCATTATATCATCATAACTTATTTCATCTATTCCATCTATCATACATCCCAACAAGGCTCTAGACATCTAATCTAGAACTACTCTCTCTTCTAGACTGATGTCATCACTTTCACTTGGGTTTCATGACCACCTCCTACTCATACATGTGTGGGGACACATTTTTGTAATAAAATATTATATAGTTTTTCTCTGATAAAACAAGCGTCAGAGAAAACTATCATGGTTCGATCCGATTGGAATCCAAAACCAAATCCTTAAAATGAGTGTCCCACACGTAGTAGAGAGTACAATGTCATGAAAACTAGTGAAAGGGGTGAGAACAAGGGGTAGACTAGTGTAGATACTCTAGACAACGTGCACAATATGTCTAGGGTTTCTCTTCCCTTGATGTACGTCGTTTCCAAATAATGCAACGTCCCATACCGCTGCACTATAAGGAAAGAACGACATCTAAGGACTCGCTACTCAACAAGAACCAGTCTAGACCTAGTTCTCAGACATCTAGGTGCTAACCTAGAGGCTAGGTCAGATCTAGTCTCTAAAAGATGACTAATCTAGCACTAAACATTATTAAGGTTTAAGGTTCTTTAGTTTTGAGTTGCATAATGAGAAAATGTCAGTCTTTGCTATTGTTCATGCTCTAATACCACCTGTGACGTCTCCGGATTTTCTAAAACTTAATCTGATGTATGACGTCTAAATTGAAACCTCGCCTTAGTGAGAATCCCAATTTAAACGCCCCACACTACGCTAAGAAGAAGAAAATTAGAGGAAGTCAGAAGGAAACAATCAGTAGCACATGTACATGAACAATAATAAAACCACAACACATTTTCACCATTCAAGATATAATTACAACATGAATTGTTACAACATTTGATACTACATATTGAACATCAAAATTATACATATACATGTACTACCACTAAATAATAGGATATTAAGACAATAGGTGCACCTATGCATCAGCTTGCCACGCAACTCTACTATCCTAGATCTTCAAGAGCATAACCACAACATAAACAAAAGATTACATGTGGTACACATCAGCACAATATTCAAGAATATTGTACTGAGTACGCCTACGTGTCTTTTATATACCTCTCATCATATCTTGGCAATAAGATAAAACTAATACTTGGCAGTAATAGAAGAATATAAGAAAAGTTTATACTTGCACAAAGATGTTCATTAATAAAGAGAACACATATTTTAAGCATAATTTCCATAATATCATCCATGCATTTACTACGTGAGAGTTGAATGCATTAAGGCCTTTATGATCACTACCAAAGAGTTGGATCATATGTACAATGTGACCATTACTAAAGAGTTGGGTCCAAGCACACTACCAAAGAGTTGGTGCTTCCATATGTACAACGTGAGCACTACCAAAGAGTTCAGTCACTTCCAAGAACACTGCCATAGAGTTGGTGCTTTCATATAATGGAATAGATATATTATGTTTGATGTATTCATAGTAGTAAGTATGGAAAATCAAGCAACATATCATACAAGAAAAATCGTTTCAATCCATACCATATGCCAAGTCTTTACTACCATATAACACAAGCATATTGTATAATAAGCCAAGTAAGAGGTAATGGCATACCTTGAAGAAGAAAGAAAAACCTAATCACATATTCCTGATGTCAACTCTAACCTTGGTCAACCCTGATCAAGACAAAACCACATATCACCATCAGGTTCTCATCATCTCAACCCTAGTTATGTCCATTTAGGGTTTAGCTTTGTCATTAGGATATGTGCATCATTACTTGTATTATTGTCTTGGAATTATCTTACTTATGTTATTTTCCAAATTATGATTCATTATATGTTCCTTATGTTCCATATCCATTTTGTGCACAGTCGATAGTTCCATACTAGCTTATCATAATACTTGGATACTTGACAAGAGTATCTAAATACTGAGTTCAGTCAATCTGTCTATCATTCGGGTTATGTTCAACATCCATATTTATATTTAGCACTAGATCCTATTTTCCCTACAGACTTATCTAGCAAAAGCTTTGATACCACTATATCGAGACCACTCTTTTGATCAGCATAAATGCAAACTATTAGAGTGAAATCCTAAACCTAACCCTATTTACAAAAAATACCAAATTCTCAACCAACGTGATTAACACAACATACAAAAAACACATGTGATATTTTTCATTTTCTTCATAAAACTTCATAAACCAATTTCACATCAAGGACAACATATATAGGTATCATAGATCTTATTCAACTCTATTAAAACTAGAATAAAATCTTATTGTTGTGATATAGTTTAGTTTTCATTAGTTACATGTAAATCAAAGAATGAACATGATATACTATGTATCCCAGGAAAGAGAGAGTGGATACCTTTCACTCAAGCTGAGTACATGAATCCACATCAGACTGAGTATATTGAACTTAAAAGAAATTTGTAAATATAAAAAAGTCTAACAAATAGTTCTAGTGTTTTGTCAAATATAGTTTACAATAATAATCTAATTAATTAGATAATGCATTCACTTAGGTCAACCAACTTAATACTTCTTTAAGAGCATGTCTATGAACATATTAGTAAATATTAATTACTTTAAAATGACAATCTATTTGTAGGAGTAACAAGACAAAATCTAAATATTTAAAATCAATAAATAATGATAACATCTTCATTGTGACACCCCACCATTCAGACGAAGAACACATCTTGTATTCATGAAGTTGAAGTACACATAAGACATGTCTACTAAATAGTTTTATTCAAATGACAAGTAAATCCAAACCATATTTATAGTGGATGTTAAATCCTACAGTCAATCACTTGCCAGCGCTTACAATCAAATTCTAAACCAGACAAATAAGAATATGGAAACATATTATCTTCATAGAAAAATAATTAATTTCTAAAATGAGAAAACTAGTCAACAATAGAAGGTCTATCAGCTAGCAGTAAAAGGCATGTAACAAACATTCAACTTATATTTTCAACAACTTGACCTCTTTCATTAATTTGCTCTAAAACTACTTGGCTTGTACCTAACCAAAAAGAAGTTGTCACACTTTATTATCATGTCAATGACTCACCGTCACTACCTTATGATTTATCTGGCCACCCATAAATATCAAAAATAGACACTAGTCCAGTGCAAGGTTGTCTATAGAGGCTCACATCCTCATTTCAGGTACATGGTAAAGGAACCAACAAAACATAATATATCATGTAATAATATTTCACATGTTTTATGGTTTTTATGTCATCAAAATCTATTTCTTATGGACATAGACTTTCAAAGTAGAGGATTTAGGTCCAGAATTATGCCTGATGACTCACTCCTAAATCTTGGTGGTCTAATATTTAAACTCTTTCCTTCTCATAATTCTCTAATTACTACTAGGAGATATGTTTCATTTCCCCAACTTGGACCTCAAGGGAAACTCACGGTGTTAAGAGAATCTAACTAGATGTGTCATTATATTTTCTTGTGACTTAATTCACTTACTCATTTAAAGAGAATCAAATTATCATTTATCAAGTGTATGTGTAACACCCCACTTTTAAAGGAATCACATGAGAGGAAGCATTAATTCCTGACTCATAATATTTTTGGGGTATCACATATATTGAATGTCATACTCAGAGAATAATTGAAAGCTTGACCATCACATAAAACATTACATTTCACATTCTCATAATTTTACATGAAATGGAATGTTGATACAAACTTAAGACATTGATCAAAAGTACAAACATAAACAAACTAAACTCAAATCATAGAAGAAATTTAGGTGGATATCCAACCGAGGCACTCCTAATATTTCATGGATCCTCCATGTCCTTAAATTAATGTCTTAATCCTCCTATGACACCACCTATGGACAACTCATCCATAGCCATGCAAAGAAACAAAAAATTATGTGAGATGAATTGAGGTAGTTATAACTTTAAAATAACATATAATTGAAATTACATGAAAATAACTTAAAACTGTTGATCTAACATAATTACATGAGAAATTGATTAACTTGACCCAATTGGTTAATAAATTGGAATTTTACTTGAGTTGATATAGTCACTTTGTTGAATGCACCTATAGTACACATAAGGCCAATTAAGGCTCTCGTAAATCTAGTTAAGTCTCACATACTGCTCGCATAGAGCTTACAAGGCCAGTTAAGGCTCACATAACTTAAATTATAGCACTTGTAGGATCCTAAAATTTGGTAAATTTGAATTATTTAAATATACAACGTGATTTGATGAGAAAATTCCCTGATTTAAATTGATAGAGCAATAAAGTTATCCACTTTGTGTCATGGGTTCAACTCATGGGCCAAGTGAGGCCCATGAGACTATTGTCTTTGCATATAGGTACTTGTAACACAAATTTAATAAATAAAAGGGATTTATGCATAAATGAAGGGTAATGGCTATGTGAATTTTTACATAATATAAATATGGAATAATAATCACGTTTTCATAATATTTTAAGATGATTTGTGATACACATAATTAATGGAGTAATTATCTAATCCTCTCATAGTCAATGTAGATGTAGTTCTAAAGTTGAACACATACCTAACTTGCAATAGTTGTATAATCAGGAACCATGAAGGAAGCTGGCTATAAGGCTTGTCCAATAGGTATATGGAAAGGACCTAATGAATGTAGAACTACATGTGATACTTGAGGGAATGGACTTGTGCAAAGATTCTAAAATGTTGTGTTTCATGGTAATAGACTAAAAAATGGCAGTTGAATACATCAACAATCTAAAGTATTGCCTTCCAAAGTACATATTGCAGTGGAACATATTGTCCACACACAGAAAGAATCTAAGCTTCATAAAATTGTGCACTTAAATGGGAACCAAAACCACTTGGCTGATCGACTAAGAAAGCATTGCTTAAAGCAACCAACAGACCTAGGCCCATGGAGCCAATGCCCTGCATTTAAGTTTAAGATTTTAATAAAGAATTGTAAAGATTCTCAACATGTTACAACCAAGAATTCTCTATCCTTGAGACTGAGTCTTATGTAATCAATTAAGCATTTTGTTGGATTTCAAAAAAAATCTAATCTTGTCTAGAACCATAAGTTTTGATGCATCAAATAAATGTTGTTTGACCAAATTTTTGGAACCCTAAAAGATAATTTGGAAACTAACATTATTATAGAATTTGATATAAAAAGGACTTTATATATAGTGTGGGCAATTGTTTTAAGAAAACAGATAAAGGGAAATATTCACCTAAGAAAGTTATCCCAATAAATCCCAAAAATGAGATATAAGTTTAGAAAGATATTAGTGATTTCTCTCCAAATTTTATAGTGAAATAACACTCCTAGTAGCCTATGGAAAAATCAAGAATGAAGAGCAACTTGCTTGTAATAATTAAATGTTGTTTCCCTTGTTTGAAGAAAGAGAAAAGGGTATCTAGAAACATCTTTTTCTTACCAAACTTGGCCCAATACAAGATTCTAGGATAATAAAGGAGGTATCTAATTTTAGGACCAATGGGAATAAAGATGAGAGAGATATGTAAATTACTTAATTTCCACAATCAAGGTTTACAAAGGGGTCCCTAGGTAACCAAATAGGGAAATAATTATTTTTGTGCTCATAATAAATACTCAAGATATTTTTTGATATAAAGAATCCAAATATAGGATTATGGAAGAAAATCTTGGAAGTTCTATGATTTTTTTGTGGCTAAGATAATTTAGTTGGTAGTTATGTAGATTTTCCTTTGAAACCAAGTTTCGGTTAAATAAGGAAATAATGAAGGAGTTTTCCTTTTCTCAATGGATGGAAATAGTATGAATAGAGTTCTTTTAGGAATATGGCATGAGGGGTGGTCTCCTTTATGTGACTTTTGGGTCTATAGAATAAAACATATTATATTGCCATTATAAATGTATGTAGGAGGAATAAATTTAATTTTTTTCCTTGCACCATGTCTTGCCTTTCTCATAATATTAGTTAGTGTTAAGTTGTCGAATAAGAAAGATATCTTTTTAATACTTATGGAAAGGAGGTAATGATGAGATCACTTATAGAAAATGTCATGATGAAAATATTGTGCCTTTACACATTGAGAAGTTCATTTTACATTGAGGAAAAGGAATTAAAAGGAACGAAAAGGAATAAGAAGATATATATGTGGGCACTATGATGTACTTGGTTAATACACAACCAATTGACTCATCTTCCCTCATCCAGTACCATATCCTTTAGATCTTCTTCCTCCAATCACCATTCTTTTGCATGTTGGTATGTCAACAAAAGATGAAGGCCAACAAATACATGTGCCTACACCTCTGTGAGGATGGAGACTACACAAAGATTCTCTACTCAGGGCACTCTAACACCAAGTTTGATCCCCTTCCCACTCAGTTCTTACTCTTAGAATCGAAACCACCATGAACAAACCTTAAGACAAAACTTGATCACGATCCACAAACACATCCTTCTTGGAGGTTATGATTTCTTGGGTCTCTTAAAGCAGTGGTGTTGTACTAGCTATAGGGCCTTGGATTATTGTTGAGGATCTGAGGTGTGGATCTAGAGATGGTGTCTGTAGACACCTGTAGTGAAGATAGTGAAGGAAAGTATGGGCACAAAGTATAGCAGTGGAAATAAAACTTTATCTATATGTATTCCCATAACAGCAAGATTGCATCAACTACTATGAAATAGGAAGGATGGTTTTAGCAAGTTATACATGGTCCTGGAGCAAGTCCAATGACAAAAATCGCTTCTTTGCAACTGTTGACAAGTTTCTGTTGGACGGTGGTTGTGCATCTCCTGCTCTTCACCATGAATAGTTGTTTATGTAACCGCTACAGTGACTCTGGTGGTCTTACCACAGATAGGAGGTTGACTTTTCTCTGCGAGTAGTAGCCAAATGACTCCTACCTCTACAGTAGTCCACATGAACCACCTAAAACTCTTGTCATTCACCAAGAATGGACAGGAAGGAGTTGTCCCTTCTGTTGGTTTACTAGTCATGAACCTTCTGTCTCACCTACAATGATCACCAGTTCTTTCTCTCCCGTAGATATCCCTCTCTATTAGGTAGGACATTCTTGTGCTCTCGTGGTTACCACAATCAAAGAGGATAATAGTTTTCAAAGGAACTGATTCTCAGTTGTGTATGTTGTCTCTTGGGAAGGCCCCAGTACCTCTCCTTTTTAGACGAGGTTAGGGTCAGGGTTCCCATTCTGTATGGGATTGTGCAGGAGTAGAAAGTACAGGAAGAACTTAAACTTTCACAACCTATGACAGCCAAAATGGCCATTTTGCACACCTAACGGTATTCTGGTGTGTGAGATGGTCATCTCACACTACCAAACAGTTGTTTCGCAGTTTCCCAGTTGCACACGAATTGAAAAATTTTGATTCCAATTTACATACATATTAATTTTACTTACTCTACAAGTATATGCAATCGAAACTATTTAGGAAACATCATGAACCTTCATACGACCCCAACTAAGCCATCTCACCCAAGCGAGACGCCCATCTCACTCACCCAAATGGTCTTCTGGTGAGTTGAGCTATGCCATTCAGTTCAATCGTATTAAACCAGTTGATTCAAGGGAAGAACTATTCCAAATCAAACTTCAATTAGCCTAACCCCTAAACAACCATCTCAACAATTGAGATGCATGTCTGGCTGCCCAAATGGTCATCTCACTCAATGATATGGCTGTTTGGCAGGCCTGGTTAGCCAATAAAGCAAATTGTTGCATGAATTGAATACCTAAATGCTTCAGTAATCAATCAAATTGTCATTCCAGATTAAAATCCTCTTCTAGATGAGTTCCTATGTGTGTGACCCTATAGATCCCATATCACGTGGGCAGTGAATGTCCATAACTAGCTTATCACATCACAAGCAGTGGTGTCTAGTCACACACCATTGCTTCCCAAGTAAAATAGAAAGTTGGAGAACAACTTCAACGTACAATCTGTGTATGGTGTTGCAGTGATTGTATAATTCCTTTGTCTCTGATATCCAGAATGAACTCGAGCATGGAAGGTCATCCTCTCAATGTTCAATCCATGTTTCTTGAACTAAGAGCAGACTGTTTGAGAGAATGTGACCTCGATATCATATATTGACTCACATGTGCATGTGCATGCATTTCTTAGTCTCACTAATTAAGTGCCCATGATATCATACTCCAGTAGGAGGTACAAATCACATGTCAATCACTCACAGTCTATCCCCATGTGTCAAAGTCACCCAATCATCATTGTTATGACAACCCATGTATTAGGATTGTGTTTGATGATGTCAAGCGTACCCAACGACATGTGATGAGTGCAATGATTTTAGGACTCAGAATCGCAATCACCACCTTAACTATGAGAGATGAGTGTGACCACCACAACCATGTGTCACTCTCAACGTCGGTCAGTCTGATACACTATTCTCTAACATGTACTTGTGTGCTTGGTTTGATATTACTGTATCATGACTTAGTGAAACCCAGTCATCAACCAACCCACACTACACTATTATGTGTTATTGGTGTCTATCTACCTTCCACAGTAACAACTGACTAGGGACATAATGAGAATATGTATATGTACTCTTAACATATGTATGGTCTGATTTCTACAATTCTAATACGTGAAGACATATGTCATTGAGTAATATTATTCTCTAGACATTCACTTTGTCTCCTCATTATCTCATAACTGAGTGAAACATATCAATTAGATTCTTGACTTTATAAATGTTATTATTATTAATCAAATCCTTTTAGGTAATTATTCCATGTCAATTATCATATGATTGTCTCTATGGGCATACCCTACTACCAGATAGTATATGGGGTCAGATAGGAAGAGGAAGGTGAGTGATGCATGCTCTTAAGCTCCTACAGTGGGGCAAGGGTGATAGACTGAGCATCTTGTGAGAATTACATGTAGGAAAATGGCAGCACAAGACAATGTTGTGATAGCCTTGGATGAGAGAGTGATGGTGAAAGAGGGGTTGGAGGTGGCATGGTATTAGAGTAGTGGAACCAGATGACAGCGGCACATGAGAGGAAAACCCCATCTAGTCAATGCCCTCAACCTCCATGAGGCAGGCCTTGGTGATGGTGTTGAGAACTTCATTATGTGTCTTCTTTATGCATAGGTCATGTACGCCTCATTCAAATAAGAGGGTGAGACAAACTTGGAGTTAAAGAAACTCTAGACTAGATAGCTCAGGTCTAGACCATATCACAGGTCATGCCTCAACCGCTCATCTAGCATGGTTGTGAGTCGAAGGCTGGTAGATGAATAAGGATCCACCACTTCACCCCATGTTTAAGGTATAAATTTATATTTTTGTTTGATTTGTGTAAATTGCTAGGATTACCCAAATATGGAAAAATTATATATCAAATTGATTGAAAGAATAGGTTGAATCCAAATAAAATAGAGTCAAGATGTAGATCTGATCATGATACCAAAATTAGGGCTAATACATGATGTAGTAGTGATTACATACATGGAAGCCCTCAGTCTAATATTTAACATGTTGAACTTTTTGAATTCCTTTATTGTGTGTCTCAATTTAAAATAATTGAATATAATGAGATCTAAGATGATGATGATATGATAGCTTTTATCATTAGGGTTTCACCTAATGTCTAATTAGGGCTTACAAATCTAATCAATCATGTTGTGATGAATTTGGGGTTTGATACCCTTATTCCTTATCAAAACCTGAGACAATTAGGACATATCTTAGATGTTATTCCTTGAATATAATTGGTGACACTTTAGAGATGTAAATACTTTCAAATAATGAGTATTTCTTGATTACACTCTTAATTGATTAGATTACATAAAGTACACTTGAAGTATATATTACATGAGATCTGCATGCACAGGGTACATGGTTAATTATAGATAATTGTCCTTATCAAATTCTGAGGTTCTTTTAAAGTTTCACAAATGTGTTTCCATGAACCTACTTTGTTGCTTATTTATTTTCTATAAACTATAAGGTTCTATGTGTATTACCTTATATGAACATAACTTGCTTGAACCCCAAATGCTTTCTCTGGAGGGTTGAATATGGGCTAATGAACCAAGGAGAAAAATAGAAAGAGAGTCATTGTAAAGATGACTATGAACAAGCCTTAGATAGGAAAGGTCATAAGAGGACAAGCCCTAGATAGGGAAGGCCGACATGGCACCAAACCCCAGATAGGGAAGGTGGCCCAAGTGCACTTTAGGGACATAACCTTTTGATGGGATACCCCAGATATTGAGCAAACAAGGCGTGGCATCCTCAGATTTTCAACACCTTGCCCTATTGTGTGACGTACAAATTTAAACCCTCACCTTAGTGAGAATCCCAATTTTAAACTCTACACACTAGGTCAAGAAGAAAAAAATTAAGGAGTCAAAGAAAACAACAGTGGCACATGCACATGAACAAGAACAAAACCATACAACACATGTTCACCATTAAACATATAATTACAAAATGAATTATCATCACATATTGATATTACACATTGAACAGTATACTTTTTCATATGCACATACTACATCTACAATAGGTCCACCTGTGCATCTGCTCACCACACAACTCTCCACTATCCTGGTTCTTGAAGAGCATATGCCCACATACCTAAAATATATATTACATGTGGTACACCTCAGCACAATATTCTAAAATATTGTACTGAGTATGCCTACGTGTCTTTTTATATAACTCTCATTACTATGTCTTGGAAATTAGATAAAACTAATACCTAGCAGTAACAAAAGAAATAAAACAAAAGCATACTTGAACAAAGATATGTCTATTAACAAAATAGAATGCATATTTAGGCTCATTTTCCATTATATTATCAATGCATTGACCGCCAAAGGTTGATTGGATTGAAGGCCTTATGATTGATTACCAAAGAGTTAGATCACTTCATAATGTGATCATACTACCAAAGAGTCATATCACTTTCAAGTACTTGACTTCCAAAGAGTCAAAGTACTTTCCTTTCTAGTACTTGACTACCAAAGAGATGAAGTGCTTAGATATAATGGACAAATATTATGTTTCATGTGTTCATAACAATAAGTATCAGAAATCAAGAAAGATAGAATACAAGAACAATATTCCAACCAATATCATATGCCAAGTATTTGTAAACATATAATACAACCACACTAAATAGTAGGCCAAGTAAGAGATAATGCGTACCTTCAACCGAGATATCCCTAATCCATATATCCATGAGTCAATTACATCCATGTTCAACCCTGATTAAGACAAGATCATGTACTCTCATTAGATTCTCATATTATCCCTAGTTATAATATGTTTTAGGGTTTTTCTTAGATCATTAGGATATTTCCATCATTATGTGTCTTGTCATCTTATAGTTATCTCACTAATATTGTTTTGCAATTATGTGCCAGATTAATGTAGATCGTCTGAATATTATGTTGTATATCAATAAGTTCACATACTAACCTGGGTAACTTGCATTAGTCCAATTAGGGTTTCAAACCATATATTAGGACTTATTATTACCAAAACATGAATTATATGCATAATACTTATATCTTAGTTCCATACCATGTTCAATATACTGTTATTATCATGTTCTACAAAATCCATGATTTATTGAGTATATTTGTAATATTTCACATTAACTAGGGTTATCCGTCCTAATTAACTATATGCAGCAAAGAACGTCAAATTGTGTTTAGATATCATTATATCAGGCATCTAATATGTTGCACACATGATTCAAGATCTATTCATAAATTATCACAATTTTTGCATGTCATTTGTTATTTATTTTTGATAATATGAGTGGTATCAATATTACATGAAATCATCATATTTATACATAAAAACTCTAATATTATATTTTCATGTTGTTCTACTCATTTTTGTGAACATTTTAGTACATTATTTTTAATATTCTGATGAAAGATCTATTCAATATGAATTATTTGAGATTTGTACAATTTCTATTTTTTATCTTTTCAGCCAATCACCATTTGCCACGTTGCCACTCAGGGAGTGTGAATCCTGCTTTGGTCAACCGATTCCTGGTCTCCGGTAAGTGGTTTGTCTAGTTTAGGCTGTTTCACTCGCTGGACCATCTTTTCCTCATTCTTTCTCCTTCTCGCATGACACCTACATGTGTCTCTGTTTCGTAGTCTCCGCCACCTGAGATGACACCGGTGAGCAATTAGCTTAGTCATAGCGCCCGTCATCGGCTATTGAGGCCTCCATTAGTTATGATGAATTCACCCAGACCTCAGCGGATACACCAATCCCCGACATTGACATTGAATCTTCACCTCCATGAACTAGTCGTCGCTATAGGGGAGATCTCTGGTGAGAAATCTATGAAGGTTGGGTTCTTCTTGAAGGTGTTTGTTGACATTGTTATCCTCTTTTGGAGATCGGCCTCCACCAAGGTGCATTTCTGAGAGGTTCAGGATGATGATCCTCATTGTCACACCAGAACATGAGGTTGCAGAGGAGCAACTCCTTGGAAATGGGGCTTCCTGGTCTGAGCATTCTCCACTATAACGAGTGACTTTGAAAGATCTAAGGTGGAGTGAGGAATTTATGTGCATCTCTGAAACAGAGTGAGACACACTCCTAGCTACTCCCCAAACTCCATCTTCAACTTTGACATCCCTGGATTTTCTAAAACTTAATCTGATGTATGACGTCTAAATTGAAACCTCACCTTAGTGAGAATCCCAATTTAAATGCCCCACACTAGGCTAAGAAGAAGAAAATCAGAGGAAGTAAGAAGGAAGCAATCAGTAGCACATGCACATGAAGAATAATAAAATCACAACACATGTTCACCATTCAACATATAATTACAACATGAATTGTTACAACATTTGATATTACATATTGAACATCAAACTTATACATATACATGTACTACCACTAAACAACATGATCTTAAGACAATAGGTCCACCTATACATCAGCTCGCCACACAACTCTACTATCCTGGATCTTCAAGAGCATAACCACAACCTAAACAAAAGATTACATGTGGTACACATCAGCACAATATTCAAGAATATTGTACTGAGTATGCCTACATGTATTTTATATACCTCTCATCATATCTTGGCAATAAGATAAAACTAATACTTGGCAGTAACATAAGAATATAAGAAAAGTGTATACTTGCACAAAGATGTTCATTAATAAAAGAGAACACATATTTGAAGCATAATTTCCATTATATCATCCATGAATTTACTACCTAAGAGTTGAATGCATTAAGGCCTTTATGATCACTACCAAAGAGTTGGATCATATGTACAATGTGACCACTACCAAAGAATTGAGTCCAAGCACACTACTAAAGAGTTGGTGCTTCCATATGTACAACGTGACCACTACCAAAGAGTTCGATCACTTCCAAGCACACTGCCATAGAGTTGGTGCTTTCATATAATGGAATAGATATATTATGGTTGATGTGTTCATAGCAGTAAGTATGGAAAATCAAGCAACATATGATACAAGAACAATCGTTTCAATCAATACCATATGCCAAGTCTTTACTACCATATAACACAAGCATATTGTATAATAAGCCAAATAAGAGGTAATGACGTACCTTGAAGAAGAAAGACAAACCTAATCACATATTCCTGATGTCAACTCTAACCTTGGTCAACCCTGATCAAGACAAGACCACATATCACCATCAGGTTCTGATCATCTCAACCCTAGTTATGTCCATTTTAGGGTTTAGCTTTGTCATTAGGATATGTGCATCATTACTTGTATTCTTGTCTTGGAATTATCTTACTGATGTTATTTTCCGAATTATGATTCATTATCTGTTCATTATGTTCCATATTCTTTTTTTGCACATTTAACCCTAGGTTACATCATTAACCTAAATTAGGATTGCATAACATGTATTAAGGGTCATCTTCATTTAACATGGATTTTCTGCATAATCATGATCTCATAATTAAAATTGAGGTTCCATATACTGATATCAACTACTTTGTAAACTTTCATCAATTATTGAGTATTTATGTATTTATTACATATTAATAAGGGTTATTAACCCTAATTAGCCATATTAAGAAAATTACATGATTATGTGTCATAACATGATCATATCTGATGTCATATGGATTCTAAAACATATTTAAGAGTTACTGATGCATTCTCATAATTTTAGGTCTTCATTTATTATTTATTAGACATAAAAAGACCATTTTACATCTCACATGATATCACTGAGATTAAAACATCAAAATACTAATATAAAGGTTCCACGTTGTTCTACTCATTTTTCTTAACATTTCAGTATCTTACGTGTATTTTTCTGATAAACATATGAATCACTATACATTTTCTAATATATAGATATTTCTGGGATTTTACCTTGTTATAGCCAATTAGGAGGCGACACGTGTCCACTCCAGGGATGCGGCTCTTGGATTCTCTGCCCACGCATAGTCGGTCGGCCTTTCTTAGTTTGGACCCAGTTCAGTCCCTTCTTCTCGGTTTGCGACTCCATTATGGCTCCTGGACGATAACTGGGTTCTCCCCCAGACGCAGCGCTGCCACCGCTCGAAGCCTGACGGTACCGTTTGTCATCTCCTTGATCCATGCCACCATCGTGGCTAGGTCTCTGGCATGCGGACAGCCACAATGACCTCCTCCTCGTGCTCTCAGGATCACCCAATTGCTATCTCAGTGCTCCACCCACACCTGCTCGCTTCCGTTGTGATGAGGTTCTTCTCCAGCATGCGATTAGCCATCCTCCAACGCTCCTCATGAAGGACTTCGACTACGATCTTTGACCTTTCTCCTTCCATTCCTCCGGCCACTTAGCTTCTCTGGTAGAAGCTCCCCCTTCCTCCGCCATGTGCTCGCCGACACCAGTGATGGTTGTGGCTGCTTACTCCATCCTCCTATCTACTGATGAAGACTCCTCGACTTTGCTCCTCCTCCAGGTCTAAAATCTTGTTCAACCTTCTTCAACTTCCTCTCGAGTCTTGTGGAGAGTACTTTGCCTTGTTCTCTAGACTAACTGACTTCTATAAAGGGTCGGTGGAGAGTACTCAATAGGCCATCGGGTTGTTGTGGTTAGGAATCCTTCTCTTCCACGTTTAGGGATTGTGCTTGCATGCAGAATTAGTCACTCACCTCACCTAAACTACATAACCGCAAGGTGAGATGCTTGAGTTTTGTCCGATTCCAGCCATCCAAAGAATTAAGAGAGGGCCACATACTGAATCTGCGGCTCCTCAAGTCTGGGGTGTGTGACATCAAAGATTATTAGATCTTAGTCTACTATATTGAAACGTTGGCGATTGATCACCAAAAAAAACTAATCATTTGTTCATATTCTAACATGATATTATTGTCACACAAAATCTAAACTTATCTAAATCACATGTAACTCATACTATACCCAATTGTAATACTTTGATTATCTCTTTAGGTATACAAAATCCTTAAAATTCACTCCATCACATCCTACACACCTTAAAATAAATGCCATCCTTGAAATTAAGCCAAAATTCAGTCTTTCACATCATATACATCTTAAAAGAAATTTTGTCCTCAAAATTAAACTGTGGTTGTACTCCAAGGAAAAACTAAGTATGTCTTTATCCACAACTAGGGCACTGTCAACACTCCCATAAACATTATGTTTACAACATACATTTACCACTCCTAGGACGTTTTTGAGCATCTTCGGTGCATTATCACTCCATACAAGGTTGAAATAAGGGATTATAAGATTAGATTATGTCACAACATATTTTCATATTTTAGGATTTACATCTTCTTTTTACCTAAACATAAAGATTCCAACATTGACTTATCACTGTATGAAGGAGTTAATTATAGTTATCCCATTTTATCCTTCTAGATCATTTCATGATGCCATCATCATTATGTTATGCTAACATTAACACCACATTCAATGGTTATTGTTTAGATCATCTCATTTAACTTTAATATTAAGTTACAAGTATATTGGTGAATTCATCACTAGATTCACCAATCATATTATGTCATCACTATTCATGTACATACATCAATGGTGTCATCTCATTGTACTTTCTCATATTAGGTTGTAAACTCTATTAGAGATTCATCATGAGATTAGCCAACTACTCATATTAGCATCATTATTCATGTATATTGTTAACTATTTATGCATTGATATCTATTAAACCATTTCTAGGTTTCCATCATATCATGGCCATATGTCAAATCTTAAGATTAGATCACATTATTTCACATATTCTATCGTCATCTCATATCTGGGAGTCTAGGTTCACTGACCTTCTCCCAATGGGACTCACTCTCTCTGGAGCTAACCCTAAAACTGGTCCTAACACTAGAGGTCCTCCTTTGTAAAAGATCTTGAGGTTCATGATGACTCACAACCTTGTCTTAACTTAGCTTATCTTATCTCATAAAAGCCTAGTTACTTGCATCATCAAAGCTTATCTCAAAACCTCAAATATGAACTCATGTCCTCAAAGGAAAACATAGATCATCATAACCATCTTATAACACCTATATAAGATTTGCATTATATCATCATAACTTATTTCATCTATTCCATCTATCATACATCCCAACAAGGCTCTAGACATCTAATCTAGAACTACTCTCTCTTCTAGACTGATGTCATCACTTTCACTTGGGTTGCATGACCACCTCCTACTCATACATGTGTGGGGACACATTTTTGTAATACATATACATAATAAAATATTATATAGTTTTTCTCTGATAAAACAAGCGTCAGAGAAAACTATCATGGTTCGATCCGATTGGAATCCAAAACTAAATCCTAAAAATGAGTGTCCCACACATAGTAGAGAGTACAATGTCATGAAAACTAGTGAAAGGGGTGAGAACAAGGGGTAGACTAGTGTAGATACTCTAGACAACGTGCACAATACGTCTAGGGTTTCTCTTCCCTTGATGTACGTCGTTTCCAAATAATGCAACGTCCCATACCGCTGCACTATAAGGAAAGAACGACATCTATGGACTTGCTACTCAACAAGAACCAGTCTAGACCTAGTTCTCAGACATCTACGTGCTAACCTAGAGGCTAGGTCAGATCTATTCTCTAAAAGATGACTAATCTAGCACTAAACATTATTAAGGTTTAAGGTTCTTTAGTTTTGAGTTGCATAATGAGCAAATGTCAGTCTTTGCTATTGTTCATTCTCTAATACCACCTGTGACGTCTCCGGATTTTCGAAAACTTAATTTGATGTATGACGTCTAAATTGAAACCTCACCTTAGTGAGAATCCCAATTTAAACACCCCACACTAGGCTAAGAAGAAGAAAATTAGAGGAAGTTAGAAGGAAACAATCAGTAGCACATGTACATGAACAATAATAAAACCACAACACATTTTCACCATTCAAGATATAATTACAACATGAATTGTTACAACATTTGATACTACATATTGAACATCAAACTTATACATATACATGTACTACCACTAAATAATAGAATATTAAGACAACAAGTGCACCTATGCATCAGCTTGCCACACAACTCTACTATCCTAGATCTTCAAGAGCATAACCACAACCTAAACAAAAGATTACATGTGGCACACATCAGCACAATATTCAAGAATATTGTACTGAGTACGCCTACGTGTCTTTTATATACCTCTCATCATATCTTGGCAATAAGATAAAACTAATACTTGGAAGTAACAGAAGAATATAAGAAAAGTGTATACTTGCACAAAGATGTTGATTAATAAAGAGAACACATATTTTAAGCATAATTTCCATTATATCATCCATGCATTTACTACATGAGAGTTGAATGCATTAAGGCCTTTATGATCACTACCAAAGAGTTGGATCATATGTACAATGTGACCACTACTAAAGAGTTGGGTCCAAGCACACTACCAAAGAGTTGGTGCTTCCATATGTACAACGTGACCACTACCAAAGAGTTCGGTCACTTCCAAGCACACTGCCATAGAGTTGGTGCTTTCATATAATGGAATAGATATATTATGTTTGATGTATTCATAGTAGTAAGTATGGAAAATCAAGCAACATATCATACAAGAACAATCGTTTCAATCAATACCATATGCCAAGTCTTTACTACCATACAACACAAGCATATTGTATAATAAGCCAAGTAAGAGGTAATGGCATACCTTGAAGAAGAAAGAAAAACCTAATCACATATTCCTGATGTCAACTCTAACCTTGGTCAACCCTGATCAAGACAAAACCACATATCACCATCAGGTTCTCATCATCTCAACCATAGTTATGTCCATTTAGGGTTTAGCTTTTTCATTAGGATATGTGCATCATTACTTGTATTATTGTCTTGGAATTATCTTACTTATGTTATTTTCCAAATTATGATTCATTATATGATCCTGATGTTCCATATCCATTTTGTGCACATATTAACCCTAGGTTACATCATTAACCTAAATTAGGATTGCATAACATGTATTAAGGGTAATCTTCATTTAACATGGATTTTATGCATAATCATGATCTCATAATTAAAACTGAGGTTCCATATACTGATATCAGATACTCTGTAAACTTTCATCAATTTTTGAGCATTTATGTATTTATTACATATTAATAAGGGTTATTAACCCTAATTATCCATATTAAGCAAATTACACGATTATGTGTCATAACATGATCATATCTGATGTCATATGGATTCTAATACATATTTAAGATTTATTGATGCATTATCATAATTTTAGGTCTTCATTTATTATTTATTAGACATAAAAAGACCATTTTATATCATACATGATATCACTGAGATTAAGACATCAAAATACTGATATAAAGGTGCCATGTTGTTCTACTCATTTTTCTGAACATTTCGGTATCTTATGTGTATTTTTGTGATAAACATACGAATTACTATGGATTTTCTAAGATATAGATATTTCTGGGATTTTACCTTGTTATAGCCAATTAGGAGGCAACACGTGTCCACTCCGGGGATGCGGCTCTTGGCTTCTCTGCCCACGCATAGTCGGTCGGCCTTTCTGGGTTTGGACCCAGTTCAGTCCCTTCTTCTCGGTCTGGAACTCCATTCCGGCTCCTGCGCTATAACTGGGTTCTCCCCCAGACGCAACATCGCCGCCGCTCGAAGCCTGACGCTACCGTTCGTCATCTCCTTGATCCATGCCACCATCGTGGCTGGGTCTCTGGCACACGGACTGCCACCATCACCTCCTCCTTGTGCTCTCAGGATCACCCAACTGCTATCTCAGCGCTCCACCCACACCTGCTCGCTGTCGTTGCGGTGAGGTTCTTCTCCAGCATGTAATCAGCCATCCTCCATTGCTCCTCGTGAAGGACTTTGACTGTGAGCTTTGACCTTTCTCCTTCTATGCCGCCGGCCACTTAGCTTCTCTGGTAGAAGCTCCCCCTTCCTCCGCCATGTGCTCGCCGGCACCAGCGATGGTTGCGGCTGCTTACTCCATCCTCCTATCTACTGATGAAGACTCCTCAACTTTGCTCCTCCTCCATGTCTAAAATCTTGTTCAACCTTCTTCAACTTGCTCTCGAGTCTGACACCTTACTGAACCATGACGGCCCATAGAAAAACCACCATTGTAGGCCATGGAAGTGTCTTCATTGATCTTCTCAGGCATGCCTTCTTCGTTCCTGCTCCTTCTTCGATATCTCTACTGCTCGCCATGGTGAGGTCCAGAGACCAACGGAGGCTTGCTTCTTCACTTGGCATTAACGGTCTCAGGCCTAGATCGCACTGCCTCCTCCTCGCTTCGAGATGACGTGGTACAGTCCATCTCTGGCGAGGACCGGTAGCTGGCGATGGAGAGATAGATTGTCTAAGTTATATGTTCTTTGCCTTGTTCTCTAGACTAACTGACTTCTATAAAGGGTCGGTGGAGAGTACTCAATAGGTCATCGGGTTGTTGTGGTTAGGAACCCTTCTCTTCCACGTTCAGCGATCATGCTTGCATGCACGATCAGTCACTCACCTCGCCTAAACTACATAACCACAAGGTGAGATGCTTGAGTTTCGTCGGATTCCAGCAATCCAAAGAATTAAGAGAGAGGCCCACGTACTGAATCTGTGACTCCTCAAGTCTGGGGTGTGTGACATCAAAGATTATTATATCTTAGTCTACTATATTGAAACGTTGGCCATTGATCACCAAAAAAAAACTAATCATTTGTTCATATTCTAACATGATATTATTGTCACACAAAATCTAAACTTATCTAAATCACGTCTAACTCATACTATACCCAATTGTAATACTTTGATTATCTCTTTAGGTATACAAAATCCTTAAAAGTTTACTCCATCACATCAACTCCATCATCGTGGACCTCATCCACCATTGTAGGCACTACACGCAAACCTGCATACATGCAGATTCAACCCTTAGAGTCCTCCTTTTCTATTTGCCTTACTTATGTTCCTCTAACTCCACTCTATTCACTACTTTCTTCTTCTTCCTACTAGATTGTGGTGGAGAACCAATATAGGGGAGGACTCATTCTCTCTACTAAAGTGGTCTCATGTCTCGATCAAGGGGTCAAAGACATCCTTGTCTCTACCCAAAGATAACTGCCCACTTATTCTCACACTTAGCCCCTTCCCTCTCGATGTGGCATCATGGGATGCTCATGGTAGGCTTTAAAAGCCCAATCTGTGGCATCATCAAACCATAGGAATTAGATGTATAAGGGTGTGTGACACACCATATTGATCAATAACTTAGATCTATAAATGATAAATAATGCATATTATTTCATAACGTTCAACCTTATATAACTTTTTCTAGGTGCCTCCAATCTTCATGAAAATGTAACAATAGATTATGAACCACTCAAGCTACATTCTACTAACTTTTGGGGCCAAGATACAAGTATTTGACCAATTAATAAAATGCCTCAAAAGTTCATAAACTTAAGGATGTTAACCATAAAATCAAAGACAAACATTCTCCAAACATCATCAAATACTTTTCACTATTAATGAACTCAAACTCATGAATCTACTTGTCTTATTAGGTATCTGAATACTCCAAAATTCCACTCCATCACACAAGGGCTGAGAAGTTATACAAGAAAATGCATTTCCAATAATTTATTAATAATTGTTGATATGGTTGTGATGTTGTTACACCTACATGTACTCTTTTTTTTTTCACCACGTACTCTGTATAGAATTGTGTTGACCGCATTTTGGTTTGTTAGCGTTTTAGGTGACTACCAAATATGAAGATAGAATAAGACATGGTATACCAAATGAAATTAAAAGAACATACTAAAGCTAATTCAAGAAGATTAGTTAGATGTAATACTTCGTAACATGGGTAATAATTTTAGGTTGAAATTTCATGTAACTCCTTGGAAGAATTTCATTTTACAATTTGTAAACAATATTTTCATAATAATGGAAATTATTGTTATCATTTTTTATTTGCAAAATATGGACCTTGGAAATTTAGGTAGTGGCTCTAGACTTTAAGGTCCTTCCTTATTTGGGGGACAATAAAAAGTGAGGTTGCTAAACTTGGTATATGAGTCCTAGATTGTTCAGATAATATTTAATAATTCATAATGTCAAGTAAACCATAGAAAATTATGGAGAATTTTTATTGTATAACCTAAAAGTAATGGTGTCTAGAAAGGATCATGGCTTTGGGGGTTGGAAATTTTTTCCTCTGCACCATTAAGTTTGTATATGAGGACTCACATAACAAATATGATACTTGCTTGGGTAGAACTAGGGATGAGCATCGGGTTGGGCCGGCCCGATCTGACCCACGACCCAACCCGCATAACCTGATCCAGACCCGAACCCGGTTTACAATATGGGTGGCCCGGGCCTAAAATTTAAACCCATATTTTATTTGGGCCGGGTACGGGCAGAGGTAAACCCAGGCCCAAAAACCTGAATGCCCAGATTATAATTTATGTACATTATATACCTATACATCTATCTTTGTCTTGAAAGAAAAACATACAAATTTCTTGATGCAATATGTAGTATGTACCTAACCAATGACAACATGGATACTATGCAATCAATCAACATGATTAATGAATTCATACTAGTAAGATATCCATCATTGACATGAATAGACATACTTGATTTCTTTATTTTGATCTCATTGTGTCCACATATAGGAGACGAATGATCTTTTGCTCAATGCATAGTAGATTATGCTCATCTTTTTACTCATATGCCCACATGTAGGAGACAAATGATCTTTTTCCCTTACAAAACCCATTTCGTTGTATATACATATAGGATGAGGAGGCAAAAAGGCACAACATTGTGGACTCCTTTGATTTTTTACTTCTCATACATTCACATGCACCAGAAAATGATTTGTTACTCTTTCAATATAGTGTATATACATTCTTTTGAAGGTTTATCACAAAATACATATCACAGTAATTCATTTTTCATGTTAGCATGTTAGATCTAGCAAAATTTGGTATGCTCATTCGATGTTATATGGACAAACCCGAATCCGGCCCGAAACCCAGCATTCTTATATGGGTCGGGTATGGGATGACATTTTTCAATTATATCTGGGCCCGAACCCGGCTCGTGGCCCGCTTTAAAATGTGGGTTTGGGTTTGGGACAGGCAAAACCCGGTATAACCCGGCTCGATGCTCAT